>WJSH01003489.1:7022-29234 GCA_009757365.2 Lepidium campestre
TTAAAAAAAACTAAAGAGTTCTTGCAAAAATTTAAAGGGAAATATGTACAAATGATTATCATGGGATTGTCTCCCAAGTGCGCTTGTTTAAAGTCACTAGCTTGACTTTGTTTCCTTGATCATCATGGAGTGAGATCCTTGAGAGACGCATTGGTGCCTGGATCCTCCAAGTCCAAAGAGGTCGAGTCGACTCCATCCCTTCTTCCTTTCTTCTTGTCATCAAACCCGGAACCTTTTCCTTTACTCCCAACAACACCAATCACTCCACACAAACTGACCAATGATGCTTGGATGGGGTAAGCAATAGCTCTACTCACTTTCTCTAGAACAACCTCCTTGTTTAAGAAATCAATCTTGGCTCCAACCGTGCTAAGGAAAGGTCTTCCCAAAATGAGTGGGATTTCACAGTTTGATTCTATCTCCACTATCGTGAAATCAGTTGGTGTAGTGCATCTCCCAATCTTCAAGGGGAAATCGACTAGCTTACCAACCGGGGTCTTTGTCGACGCATCTCCAAATGAGATGGAAGTAGAGTGCTTGCTCATATTTTCCTCCCCAAGTGTCTTAACCATCTCATAAGATATGACATTCACACAAGCTCCGGAATCACACAAGGTGTCATCAAATTTTAGCTCGCCAA
The DNA here is from genome assembly GCA_009757365.2 of Lepidium campestre. Classification (NCBI taxonomy): domain Eukaryota; kingdom Viridiplantae; phylum Streptophyta; class Magnoliopsida; order Brassicales; family Brassicaceae; genus Lepidium; species Lepidium campestre. Next base: position 7,663 of record WJSH01003489.1, read on the forward strand.
GAGTACAAGACACAACGAAAGTACCTTGATCGCTTTCCTTAGTCAAAGTCTTTGGTTCCGGTGGTGTTGGGTTAAGATTGTTTTTAGTGAGAAGGAGCTCTTCCACTTTGCTCCGATTCTCTAGAACATTCTTCACAAACTTCACTTGTTCCGGGACTCCATACAAGTTCTTCATCCTAGGTAGAGGAGCTCCTATCTCGCTCACAGTAGCTTTGAACTGAGAAAGCACCTTCTTTTATGTTTTATTAAGGAACCTTCCCGGAAATGGGATCGGAGGATTATAAGGGCAAGGCTCGACGATTTGCTTCTTGCTACCTTCATCCTCTCTAGTTTTTTCCTTCTTGAAATCAAGTACTTGCTTGGTAGCCTCACCTAGCATCCCTTTAGACTCCTCTTCCTTTATCTTTGCTTCAATCTTCTCGAACTCTTCCTTAGTGACTGCAGTAACCAGCTCGATGTTCCCCTCTTCATCCTCAACTAACACTTCTTTTCCCAAAAGCTGATCCTCTTTCAAACCAACAAACTACTGCTCATACCTCTTGTTCCCAATCAGACCTCCAAGCAACCTTGCAATCTCCTTAACAGCATTATCTTTATCTTCATCAGTTGAGATTACATTGCATTAGTCCTTACGATTTACCTCGAGTTTTCCGGGTAGCTTACCCGAAGGCCTTTGGCTCGTGGAAGCAACTTGAGCCATTTTATTTTCCAGAGACTTCACTTGTGAAGTGATGCCATTTATCCTTCCTTGGAGCTCATTGTATCCACGGTCGATCTTGGTATTGACTTCCGCAAACTGCTTATTCATATCCACTTGTCCCTTGGCATGAATATCCATTAGTTGGGCAAGCATGTTCATAACTTCCGAGTCAGGAGATGGTTTCTTTTGCTGGAACTGTTGTCCTTGTTGGTTGTTCCCTTGGTAAGGAGGCTTTCCATAGCCTTGCTGGTTGCCATAACTCCTTTGTTGGAATTGTTGCTCTTATTGTGGCTTTGGAGGGTACAGTTGGTCTTGTGGATTCTCCACATTGTTGCTCCTATATAAGAGGTTGTTGTTTCCATAATTTTCGATTTCCATACCCTCATTGGTAATTCCCATTGTTTTCAATGAAGTTAACTTCTTCTTGGACAGCTTCTCCTTCGTCATACACCTCTTCTTGGTTATCATGTTGACTCATGTCACATTCACCAACAAAGTTAACAGCTTTTTGCCCCACAAGGAAAATCTTGCTGAGCTTATCAATCTTGTCACTCAACTCCTTTATCTTTTGCGCACCTATGCTCGATTCTTTCACACTCCGGTCATGGTCTCCTCCATAGCAAGTATCACTTTGAGCCAGATTTCCACTAATCTTTCTCCTTGGGTTGCTGTTAGATTGGCGAAGCACCCATTGCTAACGGTGTCTAATGCTCTTCTCACGGTCTCGTTCACTCCATGGTAGAAAATCCCCAAAAGACTCTCTCTTGATACACCATGGTGAGGGCAACTTCTAGTGTAACCTTTCAACGTTTCTCAACCCTCATGTAGACTCTCTTGAGCTCCTTGCTTGAAGCTAGTGATATCATTGCGGAGTTTGGCCGTCTTTTGCTTGGGAAAGAATTTGGTGATGAACTCTCTCTTGATATTCTCCCAAGTAGACACAAGATCGGATGGTATGTTCTTCTCCCATTGAGAAGCATTATATCCCAAAGAGAAGGGAAATAGTATCAACTTGATTGAATCCTCCAGAACTCCATTGATTCTCACAGTCCTACAAAGCATCTTCCAATGGTAGACCTTTGTACCTATGGTTATGCACCATATTGATCAAACTAGACTTCACCTCAAAGTTATGAGTGTTGATTGGGGGAGTAGGAATCCCAAGTCTAGTCTCTCTCAAGTCCAGCTCATCAAAAGCCCCTATAGGTCTCTCTACCGGGCTTTGGCGTGGAAGAGGTAGAGTAGGTGGAGGTGGATCATGAAGTCCTTCAACCCCATTGCCATGATCGTCTCCATTGGCCCCTTCTCCATGAAGTATCTCCGGTGGATCAGTTCCTAAATCCGTCATTCCTAGCCGAATCAAGTGATCCACTCTTTCCTTAGGTCTTCTTTCCCTTGTTACTCGTCTACACTCTTTCTCAAGCTGATCCAAATCCAAATCATTATCAAGAACTGGTCTTTGGTGACTTCGAAGTTGCATACACCTTAATCAAGAGCAGAGCAAACACAAGAAAAGAAGTTAGTAACAAAGTAAAATTAAAACTTTAGTCGCAAATCTATCCAAATCTTAAAGGCTAATTGCATAAACTCTCCGGCAACGGCGCCAATTTGATGTTCGCTTTATTAAACAATCAAATAAATACAACAAATGCAAACAACTATGACATTGTAGCACTTGAGGTTCGAATCCACATAGAGCTTAGAACTAACAACTTAATGAAAGCAAACAAACTAAAAACATAGCAAGTTATAAACGATTTAAAGCAATGGATCTAAGGATATGAAATCAATCTAGAGGGATAACAAACAACTCAAGATGTTAAAGGTTCCAACTAACAAGAACCATCCTAAGGCATGAGGCTCATTCACTCTAGATCAACCCACTATCATGGCGTTGACCCCTATGCGATCAATAGGTTAAGCTAAACTCTCATTTGCTCTCCTACAGTCTCAAACATTAGCACACAAGCTCACAAATACCATTTTCCACCCTAACATCAACTCTCATTGGCTAGGGAAGGAAAACCCACAAAAAGACTATTTCAGGACTTTCATCGAACACCTCTCGGGCGATGTCTTTCCACCATTAAGGTTATTAGTTGATCAAGCTAAACCTAGTATTAAGAACATCTTAACTGGAGGATCTATGGATCTAACAACCTAGCATCAAGATATATTCATTAAACCCCTAGATTTACCTACCCTTCAACCCCTAGATCTACCTACTCACACATATTCAAACAAAACACAACCTAAACAACAAACAAACCCATAATGAAAAGAGAAAAGAGAAAAGGGTTAAGAAGAAACTCTTTTTGATTGATGAAACAGAGAAATGCTCATAAATCCATCCAAGATTCTTCTTTTTTCTTCTTCAAATCTCAAGTCTCTCAAGCAAGATCCAAAGGATGAAGATTAGAAAAACTACTCAAAGGGGGAATGTATGTTGGTTCTCTCTAAAATCCAAAGGATTTTGGGCTTTTATATTGTTGCCAAGAAACCCTAAAAACGAAATGGGTCAACCCGGGAAAAACCCGGACTGACCCAACTTAAAAGTGAAATAGAAGGCCTTCACAGCCTAGGACCGGCCGGTCGCTGGGTTTTGGTTCGTGGCTTGCGACTCGGGTCCAACTGGTCGTGTCTCGTATTTGACCGGTCTTCATTCAGATTCGGTCGGTCACTGGGATATTCATCAATTCAAGTAACGGTGTCATTCCGGTCAGGTCTTGGGTCCGGCCGATCGTGTCTCGGCCTCGATCGGTCGCTGGGCGTAGGTTATTCTTCGCACCATAGTCTCGGCCGGTCATTGGTCAGGTTTGGCCGGTCGTGAGCCTTCCTCGGCTGGTCAAGTCGGGCTTGGCCGGTCACTTGGTGGGTTCGGCCGATCGCGGGCCACAACTTGTCTCTAGTCTTCTGGATTTTTCTCCTTCTCTTGTTTCTTCTTCCTTCTTTAACTTCATCACTTATTCCCTTCATTCCTTCCTGCACTCTTGCCCTCTTCAAGGTTTCTTTCCTCATCTCCATCTCCATTGATCTCCAATCCACCTAAAAGTCTCAAAAAGAAAACAATACACGACTCTCTAGTTCTAGGACTCTAAAATGTGAAATAGATGCAAAACTACACTAAAAATGAACAAACAAGAGACTTAGCTAATACAAAATGGTGTAGAAAATGCATGATAATGAAGCTATTTACGGTATATATCAATACGAATAGAACGATCCGCAACAGTCAAAGAGATGCAGCATTTTTGAAACTTAGTAATCTTTATCTTGTTAGCAACGGTAAGAGGCATGAGATTCACACTAGACCCAAGGTCACATAGACACTTAGGAAATCGCAATTTTCCAAGAGCACAAGGTAGAGTGAAGCTTCCCGGATCCATGAGCTTCTTTCGCAAAGATCGCTTGATGATGGTGCTGCACACATAACCAACCATAACCATACCCTCTTCCATCTTCTTCTTGTTGGTGACCATATCCTTGAAGAACCTAGAGTAGGTAGGGTTTTTCGTGATCACATCTATCAAAGGCATTATAACCTTTACACCATCCATGAGTTCTAAGAACTTCTCTCTCTGTTTACCCAACAATTGCTTCTTGAAACGACCCGAAAAAGGCAATTTAGGCTCATAAGGTGGTAGAATATACTTCTTTGGAGTTTCAGCCCCTTTAGCTTTATCTTTCATCGGTTCTTGAGAGCTCTTTACCTCTTTGCTCACATCAACTTAAACTTCCTCCAAAAGCACACATCATCATCATCAATCACACGTTTCCCTTTAGATGCCTCATCACCCCTTGATGGGAGTTCTTTCCCGCTCCTAAGAGTGATTGCCTTACAATACTCCTTCGGGTTAGCTTCCGGCTTTCCGGAAAGTTTACCGGCTGGTATTTGGCTTGAAGAAGCCACTTGTGCAATCTGGTTATCAAGAGTCTTCATGTGAGAATAGATGTCATCAATCTTAGCTTGAAGATCGTTGTACCCTCCATCAACTTTGCACTCAATCTTGTTCAACTTCTCATTAACCTCTTGTTGTCCCCTTGCTTGCCCTTCTATGATTTGCTGCATCATAGCCTTCATGTCTAAATCGGATGTCCCTTGATTCGATGGCCCAGCTTGGCCCGACTGAAAGTTGTTGCTCCGCGGTTAACTCAACGATTGAAGATTTGGAACATAAGAGTATAGATCTTGAGGTGGATTGCCTAGCGGTGGTCCTAGACCAACTTGAATCTGCCCATTTGGATATTGAACAAGAGGAGGATTACCATATTATCTTGGTCGAAAAGGTTGTCCTTGAGGTTGCTTAGGCGGGTAAAATTGATCTTGGGGATTCTCTACATTATTGCTTATATAGGACAAATTGTTGTTCTTATAATTGGGGTTGTAAGAGCGGTTTTGGTAGCCTCCTTAGTAGTGGATTTGGTTTCCCACATAATTGACCTCTTCTTGCACTCTTTCGCTACCATCACAAACTGCATCACTATACCCTTGTTGATCCCCATCAACCTCTCCTACATAGTTTACCGCCTTTTGATTAACAAGGAAAACCTTGCTCAACTTGTCAATCTTCTCGTTAAGCTCCTTGAACCTCTGATTATCCTAATCTGAATCTCTCATGTTTCGATCATAGCCTCCTCTATAGCAAGCATCGCTTTGAGCCAAATTCTCAATCAGCTGCTCTCCTTGGACTGCTGTTAGATTAGCAAAACGGTCATAGCTTGCCGTGTCTAGAGCTCGCCGATATTGTTCAAGAATTCCTCTATAGAAAATTCCCAAAAGATTCTCCTTAGGAACAGCATGATGAGGGCAGCTCCTTATGTACTCCTTTAGCCTTTCTCATGCTTCATAGAGGCTTTCATTTCCACTTGGCTTGAAGGTGGTAATGGCAATTTCAAATAATTAAATTTATAAATATTACAATTTCTAATATTAAAAATTAATATATATTTAAAAATTAATTCTATAGACTGCATCTAATCTGCGACTGATATACTGCAACTGATCTACGACTGATAATCTGCAACTGATATATGACTGATACACTTGCAACTGATCTGCGACTGATTCACTACAATTGATCTGATACTGATTATCTGCAACTGATTTACGACTGACCCACTGCAACTGATTTGCGACTGACCCACTACAATTGATATGCGACTGATATTCTGCAACTGAACTGCGACTGAATATTTGCAACTAATATGCGACTGATTTTCTGTCACTGAACTGCAACTGCTACTGTAGTCTCAATTTGCGACTGAATTCGCAGTCTCAGGGTATACGTCTGTCACTGAATTCTTTTAGTAGCCAATTAGTCACAGTTTGAGATTACGCTTTCAGTAGAGAATTCAGTTGCAAATTGAGACTGATTTCTTAGTCTCAAATTAGTCGCAAATTAGCAACTAATCTGCGACTGATTTTTTAGCGACTGATCATGCAGTCCTAAATTGGCTGCTTTCTTGTAGTAGCCGTCTTTTGGTTGGAGTAGAACTTATTGATGAACTCTTTTTTGCAATCCTCCTAAATTGACATCGAAATAGAGGGAACATTCCTCTCCCATTGAGCTTCCTTGTTCCCAAGAGAAAATGGAAACAAGATCATGTTTATGGCATCTTCCGGCGCTCTATTCATCTTTAGCATTCTACACAACCTCTCGAATTGGTCAAGATGATCTAATGGATCCTCCAATTGCAATCAGTTGTATCTTTGGTTATGTGCCATGTTGATAAGGCTTGACTTGACCTCAAAATTGTTGGCTGCAATCACGAGAGTGGGAATTCCGGTCTGCATAGCCCTAAAGTTTGGCTCGACAAATGCCCCAATGGGCCTAGTAGCTGGCTGTCCAAAACCCTGAGCTTGATGTTGAACCCTAATACCATTTACACCTCCTTGTTGACGTGGTTGATCTCTTACCCCAGCTGGGTCATTGCCTTGGTTTTCCATACATAGGCGTCTCAAATGATCCTCACGTTCTTTATCTCGTCTCTCTCTTGTTGCTCTTCCTTCGACTTTTTAAATGCATCAACTTCCAAAACACACTCAAGAAGGTCTCCTCGGTGGCTTCTTAGCTGCATACACCTTCAAGAAAAACAAAACACAAAAACTAATGGCTAGTTGCTTAAGTTCCCCAGTAACGGCGCCAAATTGATACTAGAGGTTTCACACACTAAACATATCAATTAACCCCATTAGCATATCCTATCGGTGTAGTACTTAGAGGTATCGAATGCACAAGGAACTTAGAGCTAACACATTAGAAACATTCAATCCAAACTTAATCTAGAGCAATCAATTTAGGTTATTAAACTACAACTATTCAAACTAAAACAAGAACTGAAAATGAAAACAAACAAAGCAATAACTAACAAACTCAAACTCAACAAAGTCTTAAAGCAAAAACATAGCAAATAAAGAAGCTAAGAAAATTGATTAAGGAGATATGGATTCTATGATAAGGAAATTGACTCTAAGGCAAGATAACTAGTCAATGATGCAAAGAGAAACAATCAAGCTCATCTTAGGACATGAATCACTCAAATGGATCAACCCACTTCTATGGCATTGACCCCTAATTCAATATAAATCAATTAGCTAAACTTCCATTTGCCAATTCATAAATCAAATAGCATTAAGAACAAGCTCACTAAGTCCACTAATCACCCTAACTTCATTTTCCAATGGCTATGGAAAAAAAGCTCATAAAAGGGTCTATAAGGAATTTCATCAAACATCTTCCGGGCAATAAAAATCCTAGCATCTAGTTTTCAATTGATCAAGTTGAACCTAGCATTAAACTCACCCTAAATAAAGGAAACTACAATCCTAAGCATCAAAGACCAATCATCAAACCCTAGAGTCTACCAAATCATAAAACCCATAAAAAGACTACTCAAGCATAGCTAAGGAAGAAAACAAAACAAAGGAAAAACAAATAGCAATAAACATAAGAAAGAGATCAGAGATTCTTCAATAAATTGAAAGGATTGATCCAAGATGAATCATCCAAAGGAGTCTCCAATATTATCTCCCAAAACTCTCTCAAAGGTAAGGTTTTTGTGGCTGCTTAAGGTAATGATAAAAACTAAGATAAAATGTGCCTTTCCCTTAAACATTAGGGTTTTAATTCATTGAAAACGGATCCGGTTTGACCCAAGATAAATTGGCCGCAGAAACATGAGGTCGACCTTGGTGAATTCTAGAAAGTGTTTGTCGTGGTCGCGGCGTCGAGCTGGTTCAGTCGACCATGAGGTCGACGGCCTGGTTCTGCTGAGAAAAGGTCCCCCAGACGAGAGATTTGTGTCCGCGGGCGATAGAAGTTGTGCCCTTGGCAAGAAAAAGGTGCCCGTGGTGAGAAAGCTATCGTCGGCTTGATCGAGTCGACCATGAGGTTGACTCTCAGCTTGCCCGAATGAGTTGTCGAGGGCGAGTAAAAAGGGCCGAGGTCGAGAGGAAAAAGTGCTGCGGTCAATGGATTTCTCTGTCCGTGGGCGATAGCTAGCGTCGACCGGATCCAGTCGATTGAGGGGTCGACGTCCATGAATTTCCCGAGATCAGATGCTGCGGGCGGCTGCGGTCGACCTTTTCATGTTGGCCTTGAGGTCGACGGCCGCGGCTTTCTATGCACTTTTCTTATTTTTCTACTCTTCCTTGATCCAATTCCATTTTTTGAGTGAGTGTTCCATTCCCAAACTTCCAAGATCCAAAGCATGTTCTAAATTCACCTGAAAAGACTCAAAAGACCAAAAATATGGGACTCGATCTAGCTAGGACTCTAAAATGCAAAATGAATGGAAATCTACACTAAAGTGTGAATGCATGAGTCCTAAATGATGGAATTGAACCAAAATCTGCATGAAAATCTAGTGAATATAGATGCATATCACTGGTTGGTAGAGATTTTAACGAGATTGTATCTCCAGCTGAAACATCAAATCCTCTTATCATTTCATCTTCTGCTGCAATGAGAGGTATGGTTGATTGCTTAAGTGATATTTCTTTAGTTGGCATGCCAGGTCAAGGTCTGAGATTCAGTTGGTCTAATCACAGATCCTTATATCCGGTGGCAAAGAAATTGGACAGATGTCTCATAAATGATGAATGGATTGATTTTTTTCCCCTCTTCTCATTGTTTATTTGATCCACCAGAATTTCCTGACCATTGTCTGTGTGTGATCAAATTGTCATCGAGACCTCCTACTACAGGAACTAGACCCTTCAAACTCTTGTTATCTCATCCTTCATTCTCTCTTCTTGTTAGGTGTGTGTGGGATTCTTTTGGGACTCTTGTGTGTGATTTGAAGTAGTTGTGCTTTAGATTTAAAGCTCTTAAAAGACCTCTGAAAAATCTCACCAGGGAAAATTACAGTGACATTGAGGTGCGAGTATTGGAAGCTAATAGTATGCTGAAATATTTGCAGATTATTTCCCTCAATGATCCTACTCAGGAAAATCTGGAAAATGAGCATTTGGCAAGAGAATCTTGGATGAGTTTATGTGTTGTAGAGGAAAGTTTTGTCAAGCAAAAATCAAGGGTCAAGTGGCTGCAAGAAGGAGACCAAAACACTCTTTTCTTTCATCGGATTTCCCAGCTACGTAATGCATCTAATGGAGTAAAGTTCTTAATTAAAGATGATGGCTCAAGGTCTGAATCATTGGAAGAGGTTCAACAAATGGTAGTGGATCACTTCAAGGGAATTTTATGCACGATAAAAGGGGCTTTCTTGCCTTTTCTTACTGCTTTCTTGGATCAATTTAAGTTGGCTGAATGCTCAACTTTTCAGAAAGTCATACTCGTCTCGCAGTTTAACTCTTTTTTACTTAAGGAGTCTCTTTGGAATATGCCGTGGAGCAAAACTCCTGGTCCAAGTGGCCTACCAGCAGAGTTCTCTAAGTCAGTATGGGAAATAATCGAATCAGATGTTGTGACTGTTGTGCTTCAGTTCTTCTCAACTGGCTTCTTGCCATCTTCTCTCAATGCCACAACCATTGTACTTGTTCCAAAGCGCTAGGGACCAATAGAGCTGAAGGATTTTAGACCAATATCATGCTATAACACTGTTCATTAGCTGATTTCCAGACTACTTTCTGATAGGTTGAAGCGTCTCTTGCCTCATGTCATTGTCCCAAATCAAACGGCTTTTGTAAAAGACAGGTTGCTTTTGGAGAATGTCCCTCTAGCTACCGAAGTGCTACAAGGATACCATAAACACTCAAAGGCCCCATGCTTAACTTTAAAGGTGGATATCTCTAAGGCATTTGACTCAATTCGCTGGGATTTTGTATTGGCAACTCTAGAACCATATAAGCTTTCGGATCAGTTCATATCATGGATAAAAGCTTGCATAAGTACTCCTCACTACTCAGTCAGTGTTAATAGAGTATCTTCGGGATATTTTAAAAGCTGATCGGGTTTGCGTCAAGGAGATCTCCTATCGTCAAATCTGTTTGTCCTAGCAATGAATGTTCTGAGTTTAGTGCTGAACAGGACCGTTGTGGACAACATATTTCGCTACCATCCGGGCTGTGAGGAATTGCAGTGAATGCATATATCATTTGATGATGATCTCCTAATTTTCACACAAAGAACACAATCATCTTTGGCAGGAGTCTTCATTATACTCTCGCAATTTGAAAGGATGTCGGGCTTGTCGGTGAATATATCAAAGACTTCGATGTTTTTCTCTGGTGTTCATGAGATTGTGCTTCAACAAATCTAGGAAAAATTCTCATTATCTTCTTCATCTCTACCAGTCAGATATTTGGGCTTGCCTTTATGCTTCAAGAGGTTATCGATTAAGGATTGATCTACTCGTTTCAAAGATTAGATGCAAGAAGAATGGCTGGCTCCACCGTCATTTAAGTTTGCTGGCATATTATGTCTTTTATCCACTGTTATTTCAAATATGATTGGATTTTGGACATCGACTTTTTGCGTACCTAGGAAGGTTATCAAACACATAAATAGCCTCTCTAGCTCCTTCTTGTGGCATGGTTGTCTTGATAAATCTGCAGGGAATCATGTCTCTTGGGAGAAGGTCTGCCTTCCAAAATCAGAAGGAGGACTGGGTATTCGGTCTATTAACTCATGCATGGAAACATGTGGTCTAAATTTACTTTGGATGTTGTTTTCCGAGAGTGGTCGATTTGGGTAGCATGGGTCAAACGGAAATATTTTAGGAGATTCAGTTTCTGGGCATTGAAAACTAGCTACCAGACACACTCTTGGATGTTTCAAAAGCTTCTAAATCTCATAACCAAGGCTCTCAAATTTTTTAGGATACAAATCGGTAATGGGGACTCCACCTTCTTTTGGTGGGATACTTGGATTCCATTTGGTCAGCTTATCCACTTCATGGCTGGTAATAATTCTTCTCTAAGAGGAATTCCTTCAGATGTGCTAGTTAGTGATGTTTTCTCGAACCGAGGGTGGAGTTTACCTCAAGCCAGATCGGATAATCATTTAGCCTTACTCAGTTATGTGTCATCCATTACTCACTCTGATGCATCGGACTAGCCTTTTTGGTTCATTCAGGGCAAAAAGTTCTCCTACTTCAACTCCAAATTGATTTGGTCAGAAATTAGAGCGCAATATCCACATGTCTCTTGGTATCATTTGGTGTGGAATAAGGTAAGAATTCCAAAACATGCTACAACATCATGGTTCTTTACTCTGAACAGGAACCCTACTTTAGATCGTATTATTTCCTGGGGTATGGATGCCGAGCCGACTTGTCTACTATGTGGAGAAGGAAATGAATCGAGAGATCACTTGTTCTTTTAATGTCAATACTCTGTTGTACTATGGAGGAGATTACTCTCTATTCTCTCGATAAACAATGCACCAGTTATTTTGAATGATATTATGTCATGGTTGCCAAATGCTTCTATCTCTAGGTTTGTATCTCACGCTGTGCTTCAATGCTGGCAATGTTGTGTTTTTGAGCTTTAGAATGAGCGGAATAGACGTCTCCATGATGGTCTCACGAGGCCAATGGAGGTATTGGTGCAACAATCGACCAGAATTTTGAGAAACAAAGCTTTAGCTCTAAGAAATTTGGGCTTGAATAGTGGTGATGCACTGCTTGCTATATGGTCTGCTACATAATAGAGTATCTCTTTCTTTTGGTAGCTGTTCTAGTGAATGTACTCTCACTCCTCCTCTCTACTTTTCTGGTTCTGGTTCTATTTGATTCATGTAACAAACTTTTAATTTTGATATGAAGGCCATTTAACAAAAAGAAAAAACTATCTATCAATATCTTTAAATATTCTTAATCTTAATTAATCGTTAATTAATATATATGGTGTAAATACATATTTCTATATAGTTTACCTAATTGTCTTATTAAAAAAAAACTATGAAAACATTATGCTACTATTTAATCAATAAAAACGAGAACTGATCTTCTCTCGCTTGTTATTCTATACATGCAATAGTATGTTATGTAAAATCTTTGGCAAATGATAACAAAACCTTAAAACATTAAGACTCTTTGCATTTCTTCTCTGTTTTTGAGTGTTGCTTCAAACTCAAAGAAGGAAACACAGGTATATTGATCGAGACTCTGCAATTATAAATATATTAATGGTAGTTGTAAGATTTGGTCATAAATAGTTTCATAGCATGTGGGCAATGCTTGATATATACCATAATTTTATTATAAAAGCTTCCTTAAAAACAAAACAAAAAGCGTGTATTTTTTTCTTAATTTATTGCTTGATTGATTGAGAAATATAATCGGCGAAACTCAACCTGAAAAAGGTATATACAAAACTCAATTTAGGATTTATCATCCTTAAAAACAATAACTATTTGAGTCTCAATGAAGAAGAGGATAATAATGACTACTATAGAAAGATAATGCCAAACTAAATTAGTTGTCTTCATACAAATTTGGTTACTTTTAGGGTTTTGAAGAGAATTCTTGAGAAGCATAACTTCTTTGAGCTTGCGACCAAGAGCAAAAGCTAATGGTGGAGGAACAGCATGGTGCAGCGTGGAAACCATAACAGGCATGATCCACACAGATCTTAGCTCTGATAGGTCTTTTATCTAATTTGGTCCATTAATATGGGTTTTTATTGTTTCAGTTATTGATCTTTTATTTTTAAAGGTCTGTTTCTTAGGGTCTTTCCTTTTTGTCATTTTCGTGGGCCATATATGGATCCACTTTGAGTCTTATTTTAATTAGGGAACTAACATGCCCATGACCCATTAAGTTTAGGGTTTCTAGAGTCCTCCTAGAAAAGCCTATAAATATATAACCCCTTGCATCAATAAAAATCAGAGCTTAAAGAAAATTTACAGAGTTCCTTTTCGAGAGAGAATCTCGAAAACTCTAAGAGGGAGTACCTCTTAAAACCCTAGTCGTCGTTTAGAGAGAGAATCTCAACGAGACTAGAAGCCAGGTCTGATTGGTCTCTCTTGAGATCAATTGTTGAGTTGAATCTTGCACAACTGAATCTCTAGTTCTTTGTGTAAGCAGGGTCCCTATAGATCTACATCATATCTATAGGTTGAGCTTAAACCTATCCTTCGTTTCTTCATCTCCACCTTCTCATCTCTTATATACATGCATTTTGTCTTGATTTCATATCTATTTTTACATTGGTTTAGGCACTTAGGACCCATTTATTCTCATATTTTGACTAATAACTTGCATATTCTTCATTTTAGAGTCCTAGGAGTGTTGGGTCGCATTCTTGCATGTTTTGAGGCCTTTTTAGGTGATTTGGAGATAATTTGGAGGTTTGGAGTGTTGGAGGCGGATCTGAGAGAAAGTGCTAAGAACGGAGTAAAAGGAGGAGACCGATCGATCCCACCTTTAGGACCGATTGGTTTCGATGCGCTGAGCCTTTTTCTAGAAACATTTTTATTCAATTGGACCGAATTGTTTAAGGTCCATCTCGTTTTTAGGGATCAAAAGCCCTAAGTACAAAAACTAGAGAGCAGCCACACTGCTCTGGATCTTCTTTTTTCATTCATTTGCACTTTACAGACATCTTCTTCTTCATCTTTTTCTTCCTTTTTGTTGGGCAATTTTTCTTCTCTCTGGATCATCTTGTAAACCACTTTGGAGAAGTTTTTCTAAACCCTATTATATTAATTCATTTTCAGTTTATCATGTTTTTCTCTATTGTTATTGTTTGTGTTGATTTCATTATGTGTGAGTAGTTCCCTAATCAAGTTTATGGATTTTTTAAGGATTGATGAATGGATGAATGTAAGCTAGATAGGGATTATTTTAGGGTTCTTCACCTATTGTAATCTTAATGTTTAAGTTGAATTAGTCATTTAGCTTATGATCTCTAGGTTTTTTAATGCACCAAAAGTGATTGTTTAAGAGCCTGGAAAAGCAATTGGTGAACAATTGTCCTTAGACTGCGGAAGTTGATGTAAGGCAAGTTTGTGAACATATCAAACCTGAACTTAATGCTTGTCTAGGATTTTTAGAACCAACGAAAGTTAGGATTCTAGGTTGCTAGATAAAGTAGTTCATACCACGAAAGTGGATTAGCTATACATTGTGTGCTTTGAGTTTAAGATGGTTTTTATTTGTTTCCTGAATAATGCTTGGATTTATCATTCTGATTTCCTGAAGAATTTCCCTGAACTTGGTGTTTTTATTTATTGAATTTAAATCGCATCTAAGTCGTTTTTGTTACTTGATAACCCAAACAACTTTGAATTGTCTTAGCTTGAATTTTAGCCGAATTGATTGATAGTGTGACTCTTGGTCTCTGTGATTCGACCCCTATACTACTACTATGATTGTTGTGCACTTGCAGTAGAAATTGATAGGGTTTAAAACTCTATGAATCAATCTCTTCATTCACACCTTCATCTTTATTCGATAGATATCTTTGAGATCTCCTTTGTGAAACCCTAGTTGCCGTTGCTGGCTTGTCGTCGCTTCAAGGAAGAGATCTAAATGGCTTGATTCAATTCACCTTCTAGATTTATCTATCCAGATCTCTCGTAGAGATCCGCTGCATATAGGTGCTGCGCTACACCCTTTGGTATCAGAGCCAAGAGATCCGACTTCTTCTGCTTGGTCTCCGAACTGTTGCCACAAGTGTTACCTTCTCCAAACGTCCGCTGCAACACAAGGAGATAACCCTAATCACATCTCGTTACATTCTGGTTATGACTCGATCTACCTTCAATCGGTCCTTACTTTTGACGAGATCAATGAGCTTGCGAAACGGACATCACAAGTGTTTGTTGCTGCGTGTAGCAACCTAAGTCTATCGTGTACTACCTCTCCCACAGCCGTGAGAAGTGATGCACATCACACACCACAAGCCGTCGTCACCAGCCATGGAGACAAGTCGTGTGGTGCAGATCTAGTTAAAGGAGAGCCCCACAACTTCATTCATCCGCTTGGAAAGTATAAGGATCACATCGATCCGAACCCTAGAGGAGATGAAGGTGTCTATCACAACACAGTGAGGCTCAAGGAGCAAGAAGGAATAGGTTGGAGTGTAGCTGAAACGCACCAGCCGCAAACTAAGGAGCCGGACTCAAAAGAAACTCTTCAAAAACGTTGAGCCGCTTACAGACGGGATATATGTGTACTCTTTGACACGTCTCAGTCGAGTCACAACGAATCTGGTAACGATATAAATTGCTATAGATTCTTGACTCAATTTTCAAGATTTTCGAATTTTAATCAGACCAAAAGGAGTTCGGAGATGAGAGTTATGGATTTTACAAGATAGTCCATCTGCAGTAAATCAGACTGCGCAACACGGCCAGAGATGGATCCGTACAGTCCAACTGGGGACGAATCTGTACGTTCGACCACTTGGAGGTTATTCTTGGGTCTTTTATGGTTTCAGCAAGCCATAGAACCTCAGGAGTGTCAACGGGAGCTGTAAGTTACACCCTATCTTCTAGAATGGGTGAGACTGGTTCCAAAGGGTGATTCCTTCCAAGTTCGTGACCAATTCCACGATGTAGCTCTTGAACGAATAAGCATTGGAGCATCAATATAGTCTGCTATTTGTGAGCAATAAGCTATAGAGTTTGATGTGAATCGAGCTTGCACAGTCGGACATGGAACAGGAGTTGAAGAGGACGGATGAAGACTACCTAGCAAGTGTCAGGTTGTCTATGATGTTCGCTTTTTTAAACAATCAAATAAATATAACAAATGCAAAAAACTATGACATTGTAGCACTTGAGGTTCGAATCTACAGAGAGCTTAAAACTAACACGATGGGATTCCAAGGAATCAATTTGAGCTAAAGAAAATAATGGTTTGGTTTTGGTAACAACTTAATGAAAGCAAGTAAACTAAAAACAGAGCAAGTTATAAACGATTTAAAAGCAATGGATCTAAGGATAGGCAATCAATCTAGAGGGATAACAAACAACTCAAGATGCTAAAGGTTTCAACTAACAAGAACCATCGTAGGGCATGAGGCTCATTCAATCTAGATCAACCCACTCTCATGACGTTGACCCCTATGCAATCAATAGGTTAAGCTAAACTCTTATTTGCTCTCCTACAGTCTCAAGCATTAGCACACAAGCTCGCAAAGACCATTTTTCACCGTAACATCAACTCTCATTGGCTAGGAAAACCCACAAAAAGACTCTTTCAGGACTTTTATCGAACAACTCTCGGGCGATATCTTTCTCACCATCAAAGTTACTAGTTGATCAAGCTAAAACTAGAATTAAGAACATCTTAAGTGGAGGATCTACAGATCTAACAACCTAGCATCAAGATTTATTCATTAAACCTCTAGATCTACCTACCCTTCAACCCATTAGCTAACTACTCACACATATTCAAACAAAACACAACATGAACAACAAACAAACCCGTAATAAAAAGAGAAAAGAGTAAAGGGTTAAGAAGAAACTCTTTTTGATTGATGAAATAGAGAAATGCTCATAAATGCATCCAAGATTCTTCCTTGTTCTTCCTCAAATCTCAAGTCTGTCAAGCAAGATCCAAAGGATAAAGATTTGAAAAACTACTCAAAGGGGGAATGTATGTTGGTTCTCTCTAAAATCCAAAGGGTTTTGGGCTTTTATATTGTTGCCAAGAAACCCTAAAAACAAACTGGGTCAACCCGAAACAAACCAGGATTGACCCAACTTAAAAGTGAAATAGAAGGCATTTGTGGCCTAGGACCGGACGGCCGCGGCTTGGGATTGATTTGTCGCTGGCTCACCTCGGCCGGTCGCTGGGTTTTGGTTCGTGGCTTGCGACTTGGGTCCGGCTGATCGTGTCTCATCCTCGGCCGGTCTTTAATTCAACTTCGGCCGGTCGTTGGGGCGTTTGTCAATTCAAGTAATGGTGTCGGGCTGGTCTTGTCTCGGGTTCGGCCGGTCGTGTCTCAGCCTCGGTCGGTCATTGGGCGTACGTCATTCTTTGCACCATAGTCTCAGCCGGTCATTGGTCAGGTTTGGCTGGTCGTGATCCTTCCTCGGCTGGTCAAGTCAGGCTTGGCCGGTCACGTGGTGAGTCCGGCCGGTCGCGGGCCGCGGCTTGTTTCTAGTCTTCTTGATTTGTGTCCTTCTCTTGTTTCTTCTTCTTTCTTCAACTTCATCACTCATTCTTGCACTCATTCCCTTCATTCCATCCTCCACTCTTGCCCTCTTACAGGTTCCTTTGCTCATCTCCATCTCCATTGATCTTCAATCCACCTAAAAGACTCAAAAAGAAAACAATACAAGACTATCTAGTTCTAGGACTCTAAAATTTGAAATTGATGCAAAACTACACTAAAGTGAGCAAACAAGAGACTTAGCTAATATAAAATGATCTAGAAAATGCATGATAATGAAGCTTTACAGTATATATCAACTCCCCTGGACTTGTCATTTGCTTGTCCTCAAGCAAACAATCGACAATACCGGAAAAGAGGTTTGAAAAATGGAACTCCACATGTCAAGAACTTAGGAAAGACTAGCACTTATCGACCCATAATAGTGACCACACCTAGCTCAAAAACAAGATTCCAAGTGAACTCTAACTTCTCAAGGCTTATCTATCTCTATCAAACAACAAGCATTCACAAGAGTCCACAAGCTATTAAATCAACCATTCTTCCCATTCATTCTTCTCAAGTATATGCAGTCTCACAAATGGATAGTCAATCAAATGCCACTTGGCTAGGTGAGAAAATGCAAGAAAGCACTATAGATGTGAGTGCAAGAAGGCTAATCGATTTAATGTAACTATACTTTCATGAAATAGGAATGCTAATCATTTCACAAAATTATACTAAGACAAAAATAATTGATGCATACAATTATTAGCTCACATCCTACACAATGATCACGCCAATAGTCTACCCAAAAACACATCCTTAGCTTTATTCAATCCCAAAACCAATTCCTAAAAGATACTACCCTTTTCTTGAACATTAAACCCAAGGAATCGATCAAGGAAATTTTTCAATCAAAGCACATTGCAAACACTTTCTTTGAACAATTGGGAAATACTTTTATACACAAGCTCTATCTTCTTTACTTAGTTAACCCTCTTTTTTTTTTCTTTTCTAGGCCTTATCTTTTCTTTTCTTAGCCCATTCTTTTGCTTTCTAGAGGTTCTTTTCTTATCAAATGACACATTCTTAGAGCTAACATTTTCTTTTTCCCAAGTCCTTAATGCTTAAGCTTCTTTTCTCCCTTTATTTTTGATTCTTTTTCTTTTGTATACCCATTTGGTTCACCATTCTACTCATTTCAATTCCCATTCCTTATGCTACCAACCCATACTCTAAACCCTCTTTCTTTTTTCATCCCCTTAGTGCTAAACTCAATGAGCCCCAAACAACAACAAGCCAACAATCGTCTAGTGCTAGTTTCATGATTTCCTAACTAGCCACCTAATGAAAGCTAACAATTGTCATTTTTATACTTGCACTATTTTTCACATGAAAGCATTATCAAAAAGAGGCCTCACTCAAGCAATTCACATTGGGCATGAAAGAAATGGTAAGGGTTCAAGGTGAGGAAACCATTCATGTGGGAGAATGGCTATTTGGACTAACAAGTGTGGCAATTCAAGGTGAAGATAGTCTAAATATGTATATTGTTACCATGGAAATGCATTAAAAATCCATAAGTGAGAGAATTAAATTTAATTAAGTTCAAATAATATTCGAGAATGGCATCAAGACTAGCAAGCATCATCAATTCGGCGAGTTGCAAGACTAATTCAAAGCATGAAGTGTACAAGATCAACAAGGAGATGTCTAAAACCTAAGGTGTTCCCAACCAAGTTCATTGGCTAAGTCTAAACAAGTTCTCAACAAAATTGCGTCATAATTCCCTATGCAAGTGAAATGCAATCCTAGATGCTCCTAAACGAATCTATAGTGTAAGTGCAACTACATGCTTGTTTTTGAAAAATCAAATTTTATGCAAATGAGAAACTACAAAATATACAAGCTAGACTCAAAGAAAGAAAACAAAACAAATAAAAGCAATATCAAATACTACCCTCTCCCCTGGACTTACTTCTTACCGTCCCAGTGAGAACAAAATCCAAGAGAAAGAGCATACAAAAATGCAAAGCAAAAACAAAATGAAAGACTACTAAAAACTATTTACAAAAGTCGGTGAATTGCTACCTTAGTTCGGAGAGTCTCTTCCCCAGGGGGGAGAGTAGGAGCCGCGTTCCTCGTCGGCATTGTCCCGGTGAGTTCGGCGTTCTTCATCGGAGATGTATCCGGCATATGGAGTGGAGGGTCCCGGTGTTGACTAATCTACTCGGGCTTGGCGTGGAAAGAAGTGTTGGAAAACTTCAAGTTTCCGCACAATCGTCTCATCCTTGGGTCCCTCAAATGTGATGTTAAGGATTGATCTTAGGGTCGTCTTGTGAGGTCGGGGCAGCTTTAAGTGTTGGAATAGTCCCTCTCGGTCATTAAAGATGTAGGTATACTCATGCGGGAGTGATCCCGAATGGAGAGAGTCATTGGCTCGTGGAAACAAGGGTGCAAAGTAGCTCTGCGCCGGCAAGTTCATCAACGGGTTGAAAAGGAGACCTCCGGCTTGGTAAAGCGGTTCCAAAAATGCACCCATCGTCAAATGAGCTGCAGTCATTCCACTATCGCCTTACCTCATCTCCGCTAGTGCCTTTGCGAAGACACATCCCAAGTTTACGTGATCCCCAACTCACTCATATAATATTGGACCACTCTCCGCCACCATAAGTGTCGAGAGACCACCGAACAACAAGCATACCTCTCCATGGGTGAGTATAGACCTCTCCTCAACCGGCCTAAAATATAGCGTCTCGCTTAAGTACTTTGCCGTCAACCTTATTGTGGGGTTCCGAATTGAATCCACATATGGTCCATCGTTCACCCTTCCTGAAGCTATTGTCCTCCAAAAGCTTCCCTTGCATTGAAACTTGGGAAAGTCGACCTCCAAGCCATATAGAAAGCGGAAGATGGTGCATAGCTCACGTATAGTAATCCGGATCCGTCTATGGTTGAGCCCGAATATGATGTAGCCTTGGTCGGGGTGTGAATTCTCTGGATCTGCATATACTAGCCTCACTAATTGGAAGAAGTATTGGACATGTGCTGAGGTCGCGTATTGCTTATGGCGAACGAAACCGCTCAAGTTCATGTTGATGAACATTTGGCGCATATCGTCGATTAGGCCAAGTCGTTCATGCAACTCATCCTCGAATTCTTGAGGCTCTACCCATGTTTCTCCGGTAACTATCGCTTGTTGAGGCCTCGATGATTCGTCCCCGAATCCTCCGCGTCGGATCACACCCCTTGTTCTTGGGTGTGATGCATCTCCTCTGAATCCTCCGCGTCGGATTGTCGCTCTTGTCCTTGGTCGAAAGTCCATGGTACCTTCAAAAAGTGTACACACATTCAAGTTAAGCCAAGTGTTCAATAAGGATTTTCATTCAATTCACAAGCACCAATCCTATCTAACAAGGCTTGACCATTCTCATAAGACCAATGCAACTTCAAAGGACCAAGTATCTAATCTTTTCAAGCTCAACAATCAACTCTCCTCAAAGATCATAACTTTTCCAAGGCATTTTAGCAATTCAAAACATTGGATAAGTAATTTTCATGAGACAAATGGAGAAAGACTTTAAGCATTCATCACCCTAGAGGTTGTCTAAGCATTAGAGGTTCAAGAGACAAGAGAATCATTCATCATTTCAATTTTCCCCAAATTTTACACAATTTTTGTTACTACTCATGGCTCAAACCCTAACTTCTTCAAAATTGTTCTTTTATCAACAAATCAAGAATTCCAAAACTCAATTCAAGATACCCAAATCTTATCTAGCATAAAACAAGCATAAACTCCAAGCAAATCTCAATATATAACTTTCCATGAAAATAAAATTTCTTGAGTTCTTGAGTTTCTATGGAAATGAAGTTTTAAGAAATACATACCTTTTCCTTGTTAAGGAGAAGTGCTTAAAATGGGAATGTAGCTTGAAAAAGAGAAGCTTAGGACAAAAATTCAAGAGCAAATTTGATGTGGATTCTAGAGAGAAGTTAGAGAAAATGTTGGGTGAAAGGGAGCAAGAGTGAGGTGAGAGAAAGTACCTTTGTGGTCCAAGAGAGAATAAGAAGATAGCTTTGTTGTGGGCCCCTACATACCTTGGCAAAGGGGACCGACCGGTCTTCTTGTTTTCTCGGCTGGTCTTGTTGTTTTCTCGGCCGGTCGTGTGGCCATAGTGGCGTGGGTGTGCCTCGGCCTCAGGCGGTCGTGTGTCTCCTCGGCTGGTCTTGAATTGGGATTGACCAGTCGCGAGGAGTTTTCAGAAAATACGCCCAATGCTGGACCGGTCTCACCGCTTCCTCGATCGGTCTTGCCATTCCATCGACCGGTCTCGCCATTTCGATGAGAATCATCGCCCG
>WJSH01003489.1:48445-61398 GCA_009757365.2 Lepidium campestre
GCGGTCGGGGCATTACAAGTGGTATAAGAGCCGAACTCAGTCGAGTGTGGAGTCAAGAGGGCTCACACCGTCAGGGGTGATGATCTTGGTACGCAACAAGGACGTTGCGTTTCTGTTAATGGGGGTGAGTTGTAACATCCTGGTTTCAGGAAATATGGTGGTGCATGCGGAGAGGTTTAAAAGAATTGATTTGGCCACCTATGTCACCAAAGTGCAATTATCTATTCGGTCACTTATCCAGAGAGAACTCCAGAGTTAAGCGTGCTTGAGCTGGAGTAGTTGAAAGATGGGTGACCTTCTGGGAAGTGATTTTCGGAACCGTGTGAGTGAGGACAAAACACAAGAAATATCACGTGGTGATTTGTAGGGTCAGTAAACAAGTCTTTAAATCCTCCTGGATGTAGGGTACCGGTCATCGAATAAAAGGTAGGCCCACGAGCCGGAAGAAGACGTGGGGCCCATTAAAGGTGGCGGTCGAGGCGTTACACTTGAACCTTACCCCACATTCAAGATCTCTTCGGTGAGCTGTGGAAGATTCGGAGGTTTACTCTAAAAGATTTGAGATCGCTGGTGAGAGATACATGGCCTACAGTCACCAAATACGGTAAAAGCATAGGAAAGCAGTAGATCTTCAATCCCCGCTACAACGAGTTTTGATGGCCAAAAGGCCAAAATTAAAAAGGAAAACCAACATAAAGTCCGAGAGAATGCCGGAGATGAACTCTGGAGATTAAATCTGAAGCCGATACATAAGCAAAGAAGATTCTCCCTCTTTCTCTCTAAAAGATGATGATCAGAGAAGAGAGAAAAAGGAAAAACCGCCGGAAAAGTTGCGACTCTTAGAAAGAAAAATCTCAATAAATTTTTTTTATATACATAAAGTATAGTACCCATAACATTATAGATGAACACGGATAAAAAATACATAAATATTGCACAAAACAAATCATTATTTATATATAGTAGACTAAAAATTTATTCTTAGTAGATTAAATATACTTAAAATTGATATAAATTTTTAAATATAAATAAAACCATGAGATTACTAAAATATTATTAATAAATAAAAGTAACTATATATTTTCACAGGTAAATATATATATTTATATTCAAAAACAATTCTCGTGCATAACATAATATATCATCTAATGTAATTAATAATAGCTAATCCCTAAACAATAATTAGAAAAATAACTAAACTCGCATTTCCAAAGTCCTATGATCAAGCTTATATTATTGATATGTTCACTAAAGAATCAAAAGACTTTGATTATAAAAGAATAACTCTATTTTATTAGCTTTGAAAAATCCCTCAAAACCAAAACTCTCAAACACAATAATAATCTCTCACAATTGAATATCACATCTCGACATCAATATATAGATTCTCATAAAACCTAAACATAATAGGATATCTCTAGATAGATTTAGATAACTCCTAAATCAACTAACTAACTCTATTATTTAGGTAGCTTACACATTAAGCTATCTTTCAAGCTTATCAACAACATTCTCCCCCTTAAGCTTGAAGTGATCTCTTGAAGTATCTTGAACACCAATGAAGTCCCTCATCTCCTTGAACTTGATTCTTCCAAGTGTCTTGGTTAAGATATCTGCCTTTTGTTCATTCCCGGAAACATGCTTGACTTCGATCTGCTCATTCTCCACACATTCTCTAATGAAATGATATCTCTTGTGTATATGTTTGCTTCAACCGTGAAAGACTGGATTCTTCATGAGTGAAATTGCAGATTTATTATCGATTAGAATGAGCACTTTCTTGCTCTCTTCTCTGGTTATCTCACTCAATAGTTCTTGAAGCCAAATAGCTTACTTTGCCGCTTCCATTGCTGTCATGAACTCGGCTTCACACGATGACAAAGCTACTGTCTCTTGCTTTGTTGAACACCAACTGATCGGATAATCATTGTAGTAGAAGATATGACCTGAAGTACTCTTGCCATCATCTACATCAACATTGTAGCTACTGTCGTTAAACCCAACTAAACCACCTTTGTTGTCACGAGAATATGCAAGTCCATAAGATAGAGTTCTCTTCAGATACCTTAAGACTTGTTTCAAATTAGCTGCATGAGATTCCTTTGGTTCATGCATATAGCGACTAAGAACACCAACGCAATAAGACAAATCCGGATGAGTATGAAGCAAATATCGAAGACAACCAATTTGTTTCCTATACTCTTTCGTGTCAACTCCTTTTTCTTCTTGAGACTTTGACAGCTTCATGCCCATATCCATCGGTATTTGAGTGGAGTTGCACTCGAACATACCTGCTTCCTCAAGAATCTTCATAGCATACCTCTCTTGCTTCAAAATTATAGAACCTTCCTTCTGTATAACTTCGATTCCCAGATAATAAGTAAGTTTACCTAGATCACTCATCTCAAACTTACTTGACATCCCTTCCTTAAACTCAAGTATCATCTTCAGACTTATTCCAGTAACAAGTAGATCATCAACATACACAACTACAAGAAGAAGCTTGTCACTTTCTTTCTTTCGGTACAAAGAAGGCTCCTTTGTGCATCTCACAAAATTCAACTCCTTAAGAATCTTGTTCAACTTATGATTCCAAGCTCTAGGTGCTTGCTTTAAACCATATAGTGCCTTGTTCAACTTGTATACTTTGCTTTCTTTTCTCTTTGTTATGAACCCTTCTGGTTGAGATACATATACTTCCTCTTTCAACTCTCCATGCAAGAAAGCGGTCTTGACATCAAGATGATGTATCTCCCAACCATTAGAGGCGGCTAGAGCAAAGATAAAATGAATTGTTTCGATTCTTGCAACTGGTGCAAAGACTTCATCAAAATCAATTCCACACCTTTGAACATATTCCTTAGCTACTAGCCTAGCTTTTTATTTGTTAATGCTTCCATCGGAGTTTCTCTTAATCTTGAAAACCCATTATAATCTAATAGTCTTTGCTCCAATCGGAAGATCAACCAAATTCCATGTCTTGTTTTTATTTATTGATGAGATTTCTTCTTCACAAGCATCAATCCATTCCTTCGAATCTCTTGCTTCACTAAAATCCCAAGGTTCTTCATTAACCATCAATAAAAGTCGAGTACTATCAAACTCAGCAAGCAAAATATAATCATCAAGATAACTAGGTTTCTTAGTTTCTCTAGATGATCATCGAAGAGAAGAAGATTTTGTTCCTTGATTTTCTCGATCTTCCACCACATCTTCTTCTTCTTCCTCATCGGAGACCTTTTCTTCCTCTTCTTGCTTTCTTTCAGACTCATCTCGTACGAAAGAATCTCCAAAACTGAATTGATTATCTCGAGAAACACTCCCACTGTTTTCACCAGAATCAATCCACTTCCATCTCATTCTTTCATCAAAAGAAACATCACGACTCACAACAACCTTTTGAGTTGTTGGATCCAACAACCGATAAGCCTTAGACCCGGGTTCAGTTCCAAGATGAACTAAAGCTCGTGATCTATCATCCAATTTTCTTAGATGTGATCCTTGAATCTTAGCATATGTCATACATCCAAAGACTCTAAGATGCTCAACATTCGGTTTTCTCCCCTTAAAAGCCTCGTAAGGTGTTTGACTCTCTAAAGCCCTTGTTGAAACTCGATTGAGAATATAGGTAGCATGTCTCACTGCCTCTCCCCACAAGTAAATTGGTAAACCCATATGTTTCAACATTCTTCGAGTCCTCTCCATCAAAGTACGATTCCTTCTCTCAACCATTCCATTATGTTGAGGCGTATATGGTGCAGTCAAGTGTCTTTGAATACAAAATTCAGCACAAAACGAATTAACCTTTTGAGATGTAAACTCGCCACCTCTGTCCGTTCTAAAAGTCTTGATGTTCATTCTCGTTTCCTTTTCGACTGTAAGTTTAGAAATTTTAAACTTATCGAAAGCTTGACTTTTCTCTTTCAAGAGAATTGTCCACATATAGCAAGAATAATCATCTATTAGAACAAAAATATACTTGTTTCTAGCAGGTGTAGAAGGTGTGATAGGCCCACAAAGATCTCCATGCACAAGCTCAAGAACTTTGTTTGCACGAAACAAAGTTGCTTTAGGAAAAGGTCTTCTAACTTGCTTCCCAAGTAAACATGAAGAACAATAATCTCTCTCTATCGAAAATCTTGGAATTCCTTTTACCAAGTTTTTGTTGATCATTGTCTTTATTGTTTCCATTCCAATATGCCCCAAACGAGCATGCCACTTAGTTGTATCATTAAATGTTTCAAGCTGCAAATACTTAATAACATCAACCTCCATACGGACTTTGTATGATCGATTCTTCGATCTCAACGCCTTGATCAGAAGCTTCCCTTCTTGAACATATAGATAAAGATATTATTTCTTCATCTTAACTTCACAACCAGACTCGGTGGTTTGTCCAAGACTTAATATATTACTCTTTAAGTCAGGAATATAGTAAATCTTTGGTAACACTTTTCTCTCTCCATTCTTGCACACAAAGGATATTGAACCTTTTCCTTTTATGTCAATATGGGAATCATCTCCAAATCTTACTTTTCCAGTGATTGACTCATCAATCATGGTAAAGAAATGTCGATTCCATGTCATATGATTGCTAGCTCCATTATCCAAATACCAAAGTTTGCTATCATATGACTCATACTCCTTTGGCTTAACATTCTTCTCGTTAAGTAGCACCGCCTTGTGCATCATTAAATCCTCAGCCTCATGAGTCTCATCATCACCAACATCCTCGTTTTCATATATCTCTTGAAGTTTGAGGAGTTGATCAGGACACTTAGAAGCAAAGTGTCCTTTCTTATCGCACCTAAAATACACAATTTGAGATAAGTCCTTCTTGTCACCATTACCACGTCCTCTTCCTCCTCTACCACGTCCACGTCCACTTTTTCCTCTGCCTCTACCACGTCCATAGTTCTCTGAAGATTGTGAATCCATATTCGCATACATAAGCTTTTCTTGATCCTCTTGATGCTCTTCCTCACAAATTCTCTCTTCATATGTCTTTAACCTTCCCACTATATCTTCAAACGTTGTTTTATTTAGGTCAAGGACTTGTTCAAGAGCAACAATAATATGAATATACTTTCTCCTTGGTAAAATATTTAGAAACTTCTTCATTAGTTTAGGCTCTTCAATAGTTTCTCCAAGAACCACCGACTTAGAACTTAGTTCTGAAAGCTTTCATACAAACTCATCAATCGTATCAGTTTCCTTCATCTTCATTCTTTCGAACTCAGCCATCAAAGTTTGTAGCCTAGCCTCCTTAACTCTCTCAGCTCCCACATGTCTAGCCTTGATTGCTTCCCAAACTTCTTTAGAAGTATCGAGATCTCCTACTTGCAATATCAGTGCTTCCGGAATTGATTGAAATAAGAGAACCTTTGCTAGGTTTTCTTTGTTGCCTTCTATTTCTCATGTCTCAATCATTTCCCAAACGTTGTGCACCTTTAAAGCTACCTTCATATGCATAGACCGGACGGTGTAGTTTGTGGCAGTAAGCATCGGACATTGTATAGAGGAAGAAGAAGATCCTCCTTCCTTCGGTTTAGCTTGAACTATCTCACTCATGACTTGACTCCTTCAAGTCGGTTTCAAATACTTCTCTCATAACTATTCTCTTCGTGTTCAACACAACACGAACAACAATCCGTGAACAATAATTCATGATATGTCCTCCTCTTGATTTGTATTTCGCTCTGATACCAAATAAAGAATCAAAAGACTTTGATTATAAAAGAATAACTCTCTTTTATTTGCTTTGGAAAATCCCTCAAAACCAAAACTCTCATACACAATAATAATCTCTCACAATTGAATGTCTCATGTCGACATCAATATATAGATTCTCATAAAACCTAAACATAATAGAATATCTCTAGATAGATTTAGATAACTCCTAAATCAACTAACTAACTCTATTATTTAGGTAGCTTACACATTAAGCTATCTTTCAAGCTTATCAACAACCTTCACAATATATCCTATCATCCGTTAAGATCGGATAAGAATGTACGGTTCAATTCACAAATGTTTTGATTTACCATATCATAGATTATCATGTGCAAGGAAACGTAAGATCTTGTTTTAGGTGATCAATTTAGTCATAACATTAAAGTCATGTGAATTGGATAAACAAATTTGATTACAAACCCTAGATCTAATCTAAGTCATTGAATCATTAAAAAATGTTTTTCTAACCCTAGATATCAATTCTAAAACTACTCAGACATCATAATAATTTTTTTGGGTCAATCTCAAACATCATAACCTAGAACAAGAAAATCATCATAATTAATTACATAAAATAAATGATTAGGGAAAGAAAGAACTCTGATTGAAAACTCTGAAATCTCCGAAGGGGAATTATAAAAGCTGCTAGGATTTCTAAACCAAATAAAAGCGTCCATAAAAAATTGGTTTAGGGGTATTTATAATTTCTTCAAGAGATAGGATATATAAAATATGGAATAAAAATATTAAACCCCTAGATTCTAGGTGCAAAGCTTGATAAATCATTAATTGATCGGTCAATTATTTTCAAAAATTCTCGCGGCCAAGTAGTACGGAGGTAGGATTGATTGGTCTGCAGTCTTGGAAGATTTATGTCGGATGGATCGATTAATCCTATGGAATGATCGATCGGTCTGTACTCATGTGGTTTGTCTGCCAATTGGATCGATCAATCCTTAGGGAGGATCGACCGATCTACTCATCCAAGAAAATCACTGCCAAAAATGATCGACCTGTCCAACAAAGTTTCAATCGACCTGATCAATTTTTGACGCATTCACAATAATGACATTTAATCTCCAATGGCCAAGACATCAATACAACATATCTTTGCTTTATTTGTTGTATTTCTATATCTTTTCTAGCATCGTGTCTGCTGGCCTAATATCCTTTATGTTTGTTCTTCTATATTGTGTTTGTTTTCCTGCATGATGTGAGAGTAGTCATCTTGCTTGCTCTCGATGATATATGCTTATTGGTCATTTTACATTAGATCTTAGGGGATTTTGCTTTTCGAAAATTTTGTTGGATTGCATGAAATATATGAGCAATACATCATAACCTGCAAGAATTGCGTTATAGAGCATTGAACTTATTGTACCCACACTTATTAAAGCATGTAACCTAACTAATAACAACTGAGAGTTTAGTCTACAAGATTTCTTAACTATAGTGGTTGATGTCACGAAACTTGGCCTTAACTTACACCCAAAAACTAACTCGAGGGAGGAAGATTAACACATACTCATATATTACCCAAGAATCATAAACCTAATCAATGTAGGATATTCTAACAAATATTTTCATGCTCAAGACTCGATATTTAAAGTGTAAAATTTGTAGGACATGACATCCACCGATGGTCCACAATCGGATTGGATATGAGCTATGATATCGTATTACAATATTAGTATATGTTAAATTCACACTGAAAAAGTAGTTCAAGAGAGAAGGATTACCACATACTTATATATTATCCAAGAATTACAAGTCTAACTGATGTGAGATATTCTAAAGTGTTTATAATTCCATGTCAATGATTGCTTATCTTTTGATTTATGGATCTCTGTGACTATACTATTGTATAAGGTTTCTCACTTATTGTGACTTATATTTTATGAATTAGTCCAATGTCATCCTGGTCGTTTTCTTATTCTAATAAAACTACATTCGATGAATCAACATGTGTTGGTTTTTCTCGACATAAGGTGCCCATGGATAAGATGGTTAAAGTGAATATAGCCCATTATGGTAAAAATGTTTAATGCATTAATAGTTGTTGGTTTCTCTTGGACACGATGTACGCATGACTAGATGATTTGAAGAGAATATAAATCATTCTAATTTTGGGATTTTTTTTCATATCGAATGGTGGTGAGATATTTGAAAAAAAAATTGATTGAAAGAAGAAAGAGAATAAAAATGTAGAAGTAGAACTGCACATAAAGGAGAATAAAAATGTAGAAGTAGAACTGCACATAAAGGAGAATAAAAATTCACATTGAATTGGGATATTACTTTTTAATGGCAATTTATTCTATCCAATAGTATGACTTTTGCCATTTTACCTAGTTGTAAGCATAAAAACCAGAACAAAAAAAATAAAAAAAACCAAACTAAAAATATGGAATTAGTTTGGTTTCGGTTCCAGAATATTAGTACCCACAATTTTCAGTTATGTTCGGTTAAAAATCAAGAATCAAAACTATCCACAGAAAAAATCTTTTTTAATTTATACTAATTTCGTCGTTCTTTGTGTATGCTTTGTTTTCTTTCTCTTTTATCTTTTCTTTCTCTTATTTCGAGTAAATTATCGAGCGTTACTTTCATTGCCGCCTATATGACCTGGAGTTACCGTTATTTCGCTGCCATCTCTCCCCAGAGAAGAAGACTGTCGAGAACTGGTGCAACGTGGGCATCAAGGATGGAGCTCTCGGATGTGTGGGTTCATTAAGCTTGTTTAGTGGGCCCAAATCTATCTAGTTATTGAGTTAGTTTAAATAAGGTCCATTTCAAAATGTCATTTTTCTTTTGTTTTTATTATTTAATTAGGCCTATTAGTATTGTCTATTTGCTTCAGTTAAGAATCTTGTTTTAGTTAGGCTCATTAGTATGATCCATCTACTTCTTTTAATTAGGGTTAATGTTTAGACCCATTAGGGTTAGGATATCTCTCATGAGATGTCCTACAAATATTGTAATCCCCTGAGTCTTTGTTTCTTGGAGTCGTTTGATATAATAAAAAAGAGAAGAATTTTCTCAACTTTTGAGAGTATCACAAAACCCTACCTGCCTCCGTCGAGCCTTGCTCTAACGTGACTAGAAGCATGGTTTTTTTTATCTTGACAGATCGAAGTTGAGCAGAGTCTTATACGCGTGAACTTTGAGTTCTAGTGTAAGTAGGGCCCCTATAGATATCATCAAATCTTACACGCGTGAACCTTGAGTTCTAGTGTAAGTAGGGTCCCTCACAGCCGTGTCGATCGACTTCTACTGCTCGATCAGATCTGAACTGGCCTTCACAGGGTAACACACAAAATAAGCCCTAGATATGTTTATCTCGTACAAATCAGATCTGTCTGAAAACCACAAGATGGCTCGAACTCGCCATCAAACAAAACTACAACCATAACCAAGAAATGATGGAGAATTGACTCATCAAGCCCTCCAACACCTCTAGGAATAGATGAGACATCTCGATGTTTCAATCCATGCCCTCTCGGAGGCTTCTCATCGAGCCCCTACTCTGCTGCCACCAAACACCGCACCCCCTGTCGGTGACATCGTGGATGAAGACTAGATCGGAGCTGTGCTGGTCGCTAATGCATCCAAGAACCATGTGGATCTGTCACATGTTTACACACAAGTGGATGATAATCTATTTGCACCACCCCACGAGCCGAACGTGCCTTGACCGCCATACATTCAGTGAGTTGCACGAGAAGTGGCTCATGGATTTGAAGAGAATTGGGAAATGAGTTTCAAATCTGATCTTCCTAAGTTTCAAGGATCTATATCTGCCGAGGAGTTACTTGTTTGGATCGTGATCATGGAAGAGATCCTCGAGTTCAAGCGAGCTCTGCTTGATAGGTGTGTACCCATGGTCGCTATGCGATTCCGTGGAAGGGTTGCAGCTTGGTGGAGCAAAAACAAGGCCACACGTGCACGCATAGGGAAGAAAACCATCATGTCTTGGGAGAAGCTAAAGAAATATCTCCGTAAGACCTTTCTCCCTAACAACTACGAGCATATCATGTACTAAAGTCTTCATAACTTGAACCAAGGTAGCCGCTCAATGGAAGACTATGTCACTTAGTTCTTTCTCTTACTCACGCGAGTGAATGTGAGAGACTCCGAGCAATAGTTGGTGGCTAGGTTTATTGGTTGGGTGAAACAGTTGATTCAACACACGTTGAATCTGTTTAACCCACTCACTTTGTCTGAGGCTCATCATCATGCGCTGACCATTGAGTCTCAAACTCGAGGTAGATATGTGCCATAGAGTTATGCTCGTTCAACTGCTAGAGATGTGTCTACAATTGCAGCTCCTCCTACTGCTACTGTGCATTTAGAAGTGAAGGAACCTCCTTATGTACATATTCATGATGTACAAAACAACAACAACATCGCTATTCGATGTTTCAGCTGGGGAGAGATTGGCCGCAGGATGTCGGCTTATGCTTCAAGGAACAAGCTAGCATTGATTCTGGATGCTTCAGGTCGTGACGTGGAACTTGAAGAAGTTGTAGAAGTATAAGAGGAACCATAAGGGAAGGAACTTGTGGGCGACACTGGCCTGTCCTTGATGCTCTGTCGTGCAACCTTGATCCCTTCACCACTTGAGGTACCGTGTCAACATAACAACTTGTTTGAAATAAGTTGTGTCATCAAGAACCACAAGTGTAGACTTGTGATTGATCCTAAGAGCTGTGAGAATGTCATCACGGCCGAGCTAGTGCATGCTTTGTCCCTACCGAGCCAAGCTTATTTCAAGCCATATGCGTTGGTGTGGCTCTACTTCGACAATGAGGTTAAGGTAAGACATCAACCCTTAATCATTTTTGTTGTTGGTAGAATCTATCGGGATGTTGTTTGGTGTGATGTTTCCCCAATGGATGTTTGCCACCTCCTGTTGGGGAGACATGGGTGTACGACAGGCGAATGTTGCATAACGGGTATCAAAACACGTATGTGTTCGCTTTTTGTGCAACACTGCCACTCTCTCCCCCACACCAAACATGTTTACAGCAGCTATGACTGTTGCCAAGAGTCGAGAGAGACAAGTGGAAGTCATGCTAGATGAAGAGCACAAAAAAGAGCCATAATGGCCAAAACTTGCCCGTGGACGTGAACATAAAAATGAAGATAAAGCCTCCAGCATCGTGCTTATTGGAGAAGAAGAGGTTCAGGTCGTGACCTTTGAGAAGCAGTACAAAGAAGGAACGCATAAGAATAACAAGGCCGAGTGGATTCGAAGGTGAATCACTCAAACGGGAAGGGATCTGGTGTAGCAAGGACACCAAGGATGAAGCTCTCGACCGTGTGGGTTCATCAAGCTTTCTTAGTGGGCCTAAATTTATCCAGTTATTGAGTCCGTTTAGATAACACCTGTTTCTTAAGGCCATTTCCCTTTTCTTTCAATTCTTTAATTAGGCCCATTAGCATGGCTTGTTTGCTTCAGTTAGAAGTCTTGTTTTAGTTAAGCCTATTAGTATGATTCATCTGCTTCTTTTAATTAGGGTTAATGTTTAGGCCTATTAGGGTTAAATTGTCTCTCATGAGATCTCCTATAAATATTTTAATCTTATGAGTCTTTGTTTCTTGGAGACGTTTGATATAATAAAAAAGAGATGAGTTTTATCAATTGTTGAGAGTATCACAAAACTCTAGCCGCTGCCGCTGAGCCTTGCTACAACGTGACTAGAAGTCTGGTCCTTTGATCTTCATAGATCAAAGTTAAACACAGTCTTACACGCGTGAACCTTAAGTTCTAGTGTAAGCAGGGTCCTTGCATATCTCATCAGATCTATAGGTGAGCTTACACTTATCCCCAAAACTCGAAACTCACAAGAGATTCACACCTTGTTTCGATTGCCGCTGCACTAACGAGATCTAACCTTAGTTTTCCATAGTCTGCTGCATCAGGTTCGTAGTGTCCCACAACCTTCCACCAACTTATATTTGGCGAGATCTATTCCCATACCCCCTCTCTTCTTGCGATTTCAGCCTCCTGTTGCACTCCATTGCCAGTGAACCTCGAGAGATGAACACCGTACCATCTTTTCCACCTCTGTGCCTAATGGCACGACATATATCTGGTGAGAGGTTTTTCTCCACTGCTTGTTTCAAGTTCTTTTGGATCTCAGAGAGTGTCATCACCTAAGCCCCTAATCGATGTGTTTATGGGTCCATCAATGGCGAAGGAAGCTCTGACGACAATACCTAATAATCACATAATATGTAACCCTGGTTAGTTTCAATATAACTATTACCTTTGTGACAAAAAATACTTATATTAATTAACTAATTATACTAACAATACCTAATAATCACATAATATATATCTTATGGTGTTTGGTTACTTTTGGTTACAATTAACCACATTTGTTCGGGTGTTTGATTACTTTTGGTTACAAGAAACCATTTAGAAAACAAAAATATTTTAAACCTAATTTGGTTGATATTTTAAACATCCGTTCGGAACATAAATAAAAGAGAACCAAACTGATTCGAACCACATTTTAATGGGTTACTATATTTCTAAAACCAAAAAAAAAAACTGGAAATTAAAAAAATCGATCCGAATCAAACCAAATGCCCAAGACTAATCTACCACGCTTCGTTTGTTTGGTTTGGTAGAGTTCGTAAGTTTAGGATGACTGACGTGACAGTTTTCATTAATGGCAGTTTCATAATTATGTTTTTTGTTTATCATAAAGGGTAAAACGGTATATAACAAATTTATAAGAGTATTTGAGTAATTATAAATATTTGCACTATATAAATAATTAATCAATTAATTTGCACTATTACAGTAAATCACCTTTTTTTTGTTTTTTTTCTCCAATTCGTTGGTACGAGATGCAAAATTTCATCTTTAATACGAATCTCGTACCAATGGGTATATTTCTAATAAACTATAAAAGCCTATTTAGGCTATGAATGTCTTAACAAATCTATCTTTTAATAAACATGAGATAAATAAGGACATTGGGACAGAGCTGGTTCACAAAGTCAGATCACAACCTACGCGACATAAGTTGAAGACAGCGCGAGAACACAGGTAACTAAAATAACCGGAAAAAAAAACACAAAATAAATAAATTAAACAAAGAAATCTTCGTTAATTTTTAGGCCCTTACTCATCAATCCAGCTAGCTTTCTCCAACCTCTTCCTCCCCAGAAAAAGAAACTTTTTTTTTTTTTTTTTTGACAGATTC
>WJSH01003498.1:16688-30731 GCA_009757365.2 Lepidium campestre
ACCTCAAATTAGAGCTAAACACACAGGGAAACCATCTACCAACAAAAACCATCTACTATTTTATGCAACTATTTTGGCAATTTAAACAATTCTGGTGATACTTCTTAGAGTATCACCGTTAAACCCATCAAATTTAACATAATCTACTTTAGTCTCATATAATAAATTAATATTAAATATAATATTAAACAATTCTGGTGATACTTCTTAGAGTATCACCACTAAACATGCTCTAAGAGAACAAATATCAAAACCTAAAATGATAGCTTTCTGTTCAATTTTTTTTTTCTAAAATGACTATACAAGGAATAAACTCATTATAGCGAAGTTGATTTTTATTCTTCCTTTATAATATTCCAGTCATAGAGAAGAACATTTTTTCCTCTCCAAAAACTATTTCTCTTCCCTTTCTATAAAAAATCACAATCAAATTTGTGAGATTTTGTGTTTCATACACAAACTCAAACCTCCGTTTAATTATCAATTTTTGTTTAGATCCAAATAAATTTTTTTTATATTATGTGATTTTAACAAGTAATCGATTTTTGTTTCCATTACCTATTAAGTGTAATGTTTTTCAATACTCACTTATGTTCATCATCTAGAAGCACTTGTTATTGTTTATCGTTCTCAATTATCTTTACATAATGATTATTCGATTTTATGTTTTTTTTAAAATATAAATTTGATTCTATTTTACCTGTTAAGTCTAATGTTATTATGTATCAGTTATCTTATCATCTAAAAGTACTTGTTAGCAATTTCAAATTAATCTCATCTTTATCATCTTTAAGATAATGTTATCTAACACTAGTTATGTTACCATCTAAACCACTAATTGTCGTTTAAGTATTTTGATCATACTTATATGTAGGCAGCTAATAATCTGTTTTATCAGACAATTTTTGTATATTCACAAGTTTCTCTTAATGGATATGAGCATTTTGCAGGTAGAACAATTTTGGCTTAGGTTCTAGCATCTCCCACATATCTTCTTTGTTGTTCTCTGCATATATATAATGGTCAAACGTTCACTAAGTGTTATCAGACAACTTAATAATTATCAATCAATCGAGTTATTGTACACATTCTTATTTATATCATGTAACTCATATATTAATAGATAACTTATTATTACTAATTTAACATGTATCAATATAATATTTGTTTTACGCTCATGTCTCTTAGATATCATGTAATACATTATTTTCCTGCCAAAAAGTTTATTTAATTATGTTCAACATGTTTCATTCATGTATGTGTTAATCAAATTATCTGCAATATCATGTAACACCCATATTAACAAATACTTGATTTCTTTCGATATAAACAAATTACACTTGCTATCCTAAATTCAATCAATTAACGCGTACTACACAAGTTACTTATTAACATAATAATTTTTTAGTGTTTCATTACTTTTCACCTCTTCATCTATGCTTGATTATTAAAAACACTTGTCAATATCATGAATCCTTATATTAACAGCTAACTAGCTCTAAAAGATAACTCGTAACACATAATTTTTTTGTTACCAATTATCTGTTAACAGAGAAAACGTGATAAACATTTATTCTCTCAAACTTTAAAACATTTTTTAGCTTGTTATCATCCATCTACCTCTATGTGTGCTATTTAATTTTCTCTTCATCCATCAAATCTATTCACATATTTGAGGTTATAACAGTTAATGTCACATGTCTTCAATGCACTTTAGGCTTAAGTTAGCAAGTTAAAAAATGTTAATTTGGTCATCTCATCACAATCATAGGTGTTAGTTACCTAATTTAGTATAATGGTTGCTAGTTTCTTAATTTCATTAAACTTTTATAATATCCATCTAAATAGCCATTTTTTAAAATTTTCCTAAAAATAATATTTAAATATTATTATTTTTCGTCGTCATGTTTTTTTTTGTCAACTAGTTTAATAGCCTTTAATCTCTCTCCTAATACTGTAGGTATGGATTTAAAGTTTGGTGCAAAGAATTTTTAAAGAGAGTATTACCAGTGGCCCACCTGTCCTCGGCTCGCCGTCATATTTTATCTGACAAAAATAATATTAAATTATTATTATTTTGACATTGTCATATTAGATTTTTGGATTTTAGCGCCATCAAATATACACATAGTGGTACAGTTGGACCTGATTGTACAAAATAAAACATAGTTGTACAATCATCTATCTTCAAGTATAACAAGTTGTACGCCAATCTAAATCAATTTTGTTTTGTTGTACATATGATATTATGAAATAATAATGCAGTTAAAATGTTTTTCGGCATTCAAATTTTATAAAACACAATAATTGGTAATCTTGTTAAATTAATAGCTCACAAATATAAAGTAGTAACCATAAAAGATTAAGGATATTGATAGCATAACAAAACCATAATGTAAAAAGAATTCCAATTGTTGATTTTTTCCTATATATTTTTATTAAATTGTCTATTCATCGATTTAGAGGTTGTAATCATTTCATTCACGTTTTAATATATTTCAATCACTATTAGTAATTAAAAAGTGAGAATACAAATCCAATTGTGCTTTCAATAATCAAATCTTTTATCGTTAGGCAATAACCACTTAGCTAAACAAGAAAAATATTTATATATTTTCCATTTGAGTTTTATGTTTTTAAGATTTCACATTATTTTTTAGATATATATATACAAGAATTCATATTTTAATTAGATTCACATTAAAAATATACAATTGCTGGAGATATTATTTATTATCACCTAAAAAATACTTATCATCAGCTCGATTGTACCAAATTGTACAGATTTATGAATTGGAGGAATCGTTTAGATCCGATTAATCATGAAAACAAGTAATAAATTAATCCTAATTACACTAAATTGCTTCGTTCGATTTGTGTAAACAAATGAATGAAAGTAAATTATTTTTTTGGTTTGTGATATTTCTATGATTTGAGAATGATTGTAGCATATTATTTATTTATTTTTATCTAAAATAATAATTATCATTATTTCGGTTGTACCAAATTGTACCAAGTTGTACATATCTATGAAGAAAACAAATTTGCTGACCTAATTAATCATGAAAACAAAAAATAAACTAATTTACTCTAAACATTATCTACCCAACTTGATTATATTCCATTAGAAACATAAACAAAAACAAAATCGAGCTCTAATGAACTTCAATTGTAGAAAATAATGTTTTTAAATCTACAAAATCTCATATCTAAAATTCATTTTTTGGACAAAAATAAGTTATTTATATCTTAAATAATTTCTAAACTCATTTAATTCAAAACAAATTAACAAATTTTAGAGAAAAAATCATCTTAATGTCAAGACTAGAACAAGCTAATAAGTCTATTACCACTAATTTTGTCTTCTAGTGTACATATTTCGTACAAACAAATATGGCTCTTTGTTATATTTTAACTATTTACTAAATAATTTTTATTAACTAAATTTTAAATACATCCATTCAGAATTTATATTCTATTTTTTTTTAGTTTAAAAGAATGCAAAATGCAATCCCAACACGAAAAATGGATTTTAAAAAATCACTTATGTCGTTAAGTTTCAATGTTTAAAAGTTATCACTTGTTTCTTTAAAAATCATTTAAACCTTCTTTATTTTAGGGTTCACACTTGAATTTATTGTTAAAGAGAAAAAAAAAAAGAGAAAAAATATATAACAAAGAGCATAGAGACAAAAAGCGGCGCTGAAGAACTCTTCTCTAGGATTTGCCCTCGTCGACCTAATTTTTTTGATGCTTCTTCCTGTTACAAAAACTAATTTTTTTCTTTATTTTTTTAAATCAGAATAATAAGTAAATAACTGAAAAACTATAAAAGTTAAAATAACTAACATACTCAACCACAGTTTGGATCTAAACTCATGAAGTATCTGAAACTTTTGGATCCACTTTTCCAATGGATATTTTTTTTCTTCTCTATCTTTCTCAATTCCTACATTTATTTTCTCCTTTATTTATTTTTTTCGTCTGAATGATTCATATATATATATATATATAGATATATACTGAAGAAACCAGTTCCAAAAAATACAAGACAAGGATCAAGATCAATCCAAACTAATCAAACCAACAAAATTATCCAATTCGATCAGCCTCAAAGGCAGAAGACAACCAAGAGGGAGACCCTTGAGCAATGTATGATTGACTTTGATCCTGACTTGTTACTAAGGAAGCAATCCTAAATGAAACATAGTTGGCTTCTTTAGCTTCGAGTTCAAGCTTCCAAAAAGGAATTTTAACTAGCTTCAGCCGTAGAGGTACTAAAAGGGTTTAAAGGAAAGCCAATCCACTAATAATTGAACAACACCTAATAAATCCTTGTTGAACACATCAAAGATAACCTTCAAAATTTCGAGAGAAGCTATACTTTCAAAGGTCCAACACCAACATTTAAAATAAGCTTGAAGTAGGGAGAATACTCCCGCAAAAGATCTCCTAGCATGGAAAAAAGTATTACCTTGACAGTTATGTAATACCCAAGCAGCACCACTTGTGCTCGTTTTCTGATCCCATGAGACACCAAGGTTGCATTTCAACCATGGTTTTGGGGTTTTTTTCCATGATTTTGTAACATTACCAGAGTTTGCAGAGACAAAGTGAATTGGCTTATATTCTTGAGCTGCAAACCAATCCATATCATCATCATTAATCTTGGAGACATAATCGATGACTTTGAAGACCATTCCTTCAAATAAAAGGTTGTTGCGGTTTTTCCAAAGAGTCCAAGGTCCCAGTCTTCTTACGTCAAGAGGAATGTTTGCATTATTTCCCATAGTAATGATATAATGCAGGTTGTGATACGGTGAGTGCGACTCAAAGTTGTTAGGGGGAAGGACAATTCGTTAGTGCCCACACTTGTATAGAAAGGGGACAAGTGAACAACATGTGGTTGATACTTTCTCCCTCAAAGCCACAAATTTGACATCTCATGTCTGTGTGTATCCCTCTCCTTGAAAGATTATCAGTCGTAGGTAAGGCTTCACTCATCGCCTTCTAAATAAAAACTTTGATCTTCTGAGGGCATTTGATCTTCCAAATAAGCTTATTGATTATGTTAAGAGAAGGCTGATGGTTATGAGTCGAAACTACACTATCATTCTTCAATTTGGAAGCTAGCAAGTCACTTGACTTGGCTGTGTAGAGCCATGATCTATTGAATCTCCAGCCTAAAGAATCCTGAGTTCAGATGAGAGGCTTTATTTTGAGAATTAAGGCTGCATCAAAAGGTACAAAAAGATCTTGAATTTTTCCCACATCACACAACCCAGTTTTAGAACTATTAGATCAGAGATTTTCAAATTAAGATCCACCAAACAAGTTCGCATGAATGGGGCTCTCATGATTGAGTCTTCAATCCATCAATCTGTCCAGATACTTAGCGACCTTCCATTACCCACAAGCGGTTTCAGACATTGTATTAATAGTTGTTTGTCAAACAAAAGGCTCCTCCAAGCAAAGGAGGGTTTGCTTCCTAGATCAGCTAACAGTAGAGAAGTAGTATTATGATATCTACTCTTTAAAAATCTGGCACATAGGTAATCTGGATTATGTAGCATTCTCCAGGTCTATTTGGCTTACAGAGACTGATTAAACCTTCCAAGATATTTGAACCCCAACCCTCATTCTCGCTTTGGATTACAGAGCTTCTCCCAAGAAATCCAATGCAGTTTCTTTCTATTTTCTTTTGCATTCCACCAAAATGACGCCGTAGCACTTGTCAGAGCTTTACAAGTACTTTTTGGCAATCTGAAACAACACATCGCATACACTGACATTGATAGAGCAACCGATTTTAAGAGTATTTCTTTCCCACCTTGTGATAAGAATCGATTAAACCAGCCAGATAATCATCCTTTAGCTTTGAGTGTAGGAACTCGAGCATTGCAGTTTTTGACCCACTGAAACATTCTAGAAGACCTAGATAGGTTTTATCACCTATTTCTTTTGCAATTCCTAAAATCTCTTTAATCCTTACTCTTTTCACATTCGGAATTCTGGATCCAAAAGAGATAGATGACTTATCTAGATTGATTAGTTGACCAGAATAATGACTATAAGTCTTCAAGATGTTTTTGATTACCATACATTGATCTTCATCTGCTTTAAAGATGAGCAGATAAAGTTGTCATCAACAAAGAATAGATGACTGATCGAGGGTCCTTGAATTGAGAATTGAATTCTATTAATATGTCCTACATCAGCTGCCTTATTCAGAAGATGAGATAGATCTTCGGAACAGAGGATAAACAGAAAATGTGACAGAGGGTCACCCTGTCTAATACCCCTCTTTGGTGTAATACTTCAATGTGGCTTTCTATTTATGAGCACTAAGTATGATACCGTTGTAACGCAAGTCATTACCCACTCAACCTAAATTATGTGAAAACCTAGTCCCAGTAACAACCCCTCCAATTACTTTCACTCTAATCTGTCAAAGACGTTTGACATGTCAGTTTTCAAAGCTAAGAATTCCTTTGATATTGGCTGGTAAGATCTTAGAACATGCACAACTTCATGAGCTACCAAAATATTATTTGCAATTTGTCTTCCAGCGATAAATGCAGATTGATTAGGTGACACAATATCTGAGAGGAACAACTTTACCCTTGAAACTATCACTATGAAGATCACCTTGTACATGGCTGTACACAGACTTATTGGCCGCATATCACAAATCTTATCTGCATTGTCTTTTTTTTGGATTTAAGCTGAGCAAAGTATAATTCCAATCTTTAGGTAGATAACCTTTAGCGAAAAATTTGGTTAGATCCTCAATGAAGGCTACCTCGATTGTAGACCAGTACTGTTGGAAGAATAAACCCGTCATCTCATAAACCCCAGATGCACTTGTTGCTTTAACTGAGAAGACAACACTCTTAATATCTTCAGGCGTCACCTGAGCTATAAGACCGTCATTCATTTGATCTGTGACCCTAACTTACAGACCTTGAAAGAACTGATCTGGAATCTGCGGGGAAGAAGAATCAAAAAGCTTAGATAAGTAAGATACAACAACCAAACCTTTAGAGGACTCAGACCTATGAACCACTCCTTTGTCATCTACTAGAGAATCCAATCCATAGTGGGACCGACTAGCCTTCACTGCCGAGTGAAAATAACGAGTATTTTGGTCCCCTTCTTTCAACCATGAAGCTCTATTTTTCTGTTGCCAATAAGAGTTTTCCTCACAGTGAGCTAAAACTAATTGTTGTTTGATATCAAATCTGCTTGAAGCTTGACTATATTGTAAGAAGCTTGGTACAAGAATGAGATATATAAGAAGCTCTGATTCTAAATCTGCTTGAAGCTTGACTATATTCACTCTAGAGTTGGTATTGTTTTCATGTTTCCAGCCATTTAATGCATTTCTTATGCAAATGTCTTATACTCCCTGACTACCAGAATTATTCCAACCTTCCTGAATAACTTCTTTAACCCCAAGCTTGTTTACCAACCTTTTGTTGAATCTGAAACTGCCTCTGGAAGAGTTTAATGCAGATTGGAGGACAAGCAGAACCGATATGTGGGTTGATCCACACAACTCTAAAAAAGATTGTTTTGAGACCGGAAACAAACCAAAAACCGAGCATTTATCCCGACGCATCTATCTAACTTACACTGTACCCATTGATCACCTCTCTTCCCTCCCTACGAGAAGTTGTTACCAATACTTGGAAGCTCAGACATGTAACAGCCTTAAAGTATGTTGGCAAAGTCATTAACGTTTCTAGAGATAATCTTTACACCTCCTTTTTTGTCACTATTCTGCAGGATCTCATTAAAATCATATAGCATTGACCACACCTGTGATATACTAATGCCCATGATATGTTCCCATACTACATGCCTCATATTAACCACCAAATTACCATAAATACAAGACATAAAAATTCTAATACCTCCTATTTCAACAAGAATATCAATCACATTCTTGTTTGCAGATAAGATTGTCACCTTCACTTCCTTCTTCCAAAAAAGAGCCAGACCTCCACATTTACCCACTGGCTCAAAAGTAAAAATATTATCATACCCTAACCACTCCTTTAAATCCACCAAGACATCCTTCCCATTCACTGTTTCCATCAAAAATAAAACCTCAGGGAAATGTTTTTTACACATCTCCAAGAGTCGAAGAACTGCCAGTTTATGAGGCCACCCTACTCCTTGACAGTTCCAAGAGAGAATTCTCATTAATCATGGGACAGTCCCACCTCGGAGACCATCCTAATTTGTGATCTTTTCACTTGAAGCTGGTTCTGATCAGATGTTGATTTACTTTTCCTCTAATCTGAAGATCCCACTTCTGCTTCTGGCTTCTTAGGTAGTAAGATGTCGACTTCCGAAACATAATTCTTTTTCAGGTTACGCTTCCTAACGTACGGCATGACATGAGGCTTAGCAATCTTTTTCCTAATCCCGGATGTAGAGGTGTTGGAAGCACCCGAGACATGTACCGTTGGATTCAAGGAAAAATAAAAAGCTATTACATGTGACTTATTACCAACAACTATGGCTTCAGACATTAATTTGGAGGAAGCTCCAGAGGAAGAAGAGACTTGAGAAGAGGTGTTAGACGTATCATACCCAAATACCATACTTTTTCCTTTGAGAATATCCGTAGAGATTATTGGAGGGGGCTCCAATCTCAATATTGTTTTTTGAGCAACTGGATCTGCTTCGGCCTAAGCAACATATCTCTTAACACGTTCTTCCCTTACTTTCCTTTCATCCCCTGGCGCCAATACAATGTACTGCCTCATACCTTCCAATACATTTGAGGTAATCTTTGGTCTTCTTAACAACGGGTGTAAGCCAACTTGGTCTTCTTTAGAACTCCAAACAGCGAATCTTCTAGTTTTAAAATCAGTACAACAAGTTTTGGTTGAGGTTTAAGCCTCATCTTCTTTTCCTGAACAACATCTTGACGTTTCTTAACCAAGAGAAGGCAAACCGAATGATCATGAGTAAGCTTTTGGCAATTATAACATCTTTTTTGGACCTTCATAGTAGAAAAGGATAGTCGCCGAAGAACCATTTGGAAGAGATATGATTTTTGATTTCCTCAGCGGTTTGGAAACATCAAACTTTACTCTTACTCTGACAAATTCTTTACTGATTGGCTTGTCTGGGTCGAAAGCCACCTCTAGAACTTGACCCACAATCTCCCCCAACAAGGAGATCGCTTCAACTGTGTAATAATTAATTGGAATGTTACGCACTTTTACCCAAATAGTCACAGCGGTGGTGAAGCCGACCATTTCTCAATAGCCAAG
Source organism: Lepidium campestre (assembly GCA_009757365.2). Taxonomy (NCBI): domain Eukaryota; kingdom Viridiplantae; phylum Streptophyta; class Magnoliopsida; order Brassicales; family Brassicaceae; genus Lepidium; species Lepidium campestre. The sequence continues at coordinate 25,979 of WJSH01003498.1, forward strand.
GTCCATTCGTTATAGGTATGAAGCCCTTTCTCAAAGATTTCTTCCAAATCGTGACTATAGTTGAAGATAAATTGAAATCTTTAAGAGGGGAGAGCAATACCCCAGATTCTTTCTCTCTTTTGCCATTTGTGGGGCATATCAAAGATTAAACTTGACATATTCTGGTGAGCTGGGTTGAGCAAGCGATCCACGAGACCTAAAATATTTTTCTCACTTGAACTTAGGTTTGGTAAATTAGGCATGATGAAAGGGGATTCTTCTTCCTCTTCTAGCGACATTTCCATGAGGGCTTTGTCCATTGTAGACGACATCCTCAACTCAGATGGGAAACAAAAGGATTGGAAAAGGAATATTGAATTTGAGATTTTACGGCGATGAAAGGAAAAACTCACGGTGGAATACGAGAGGAAAGAGAAGCAAAGCCCTAATCTTTTCAGAGTAAAGACTATAAACTCAATAGAGAGTTCTAAGCCCACAAACTGGGAAACGATAATTTTTATCCCTTTCCTTAATTTTCTCCTTTATTTTTTCACTTTTTTCTTTATTTTTATTTATTTATTTTTGTTCTCATACTTCATCTTTAGAATCATTTGATTGTCTTTTAAAACTTTTGATTTTGGAATTTTTTTATATAGTTTCATATAATTTTGATTTTTAGAACAATTTGTATATTTACGGACAACTATATTATTTTGATTCCTAACTAATTTGATTTGAAAATAAGATGGGAACGTGACAAAGTTTACTTTGTACTTTCGGAAACATAATGAAAACGTGACAAAATTTTACTTTTTTTTTTACAACACAAGAAATATATTCAGAAAACTTTGAGATAATTTTTAATTTTTTAATTAATTTAAAATTTTAATTATATAATCAATGTGAAAGATATTTTTAAATCTTGTAAGATTTGAATTTGAATTTTTTGTCTTCACCTTTCTCGTCCCCACCATCTTCTCTTTTTTTTTTTGACAACCAAAATACAATCGGCGTTTATCGTCGTCGATGCTCACGGAAAAGTTTGGAATTATTCAGACGACAATGTAAATTAGGTTTTTGGCTTTTAAGCAGTATTTTCAAACCCAGACCAGACCGTCCGGTCGGACCGGTTAATCCGGAACTCGGTTGTTTTTCTGGTTCATGATCGACCGGGTACCAGTTTAGTTAAAATTTATCAAAATTTAGAAATTTAACTATAAATACTTATATCAAATAAAAGAATTAATTTTATGATTAATAAAAAATTTATTATTAAACATAAGGCTTAATTTTATGATTAAATAATATAGTTTATGATTGAAGTATATTTTTAAATTTTTTATTGTATATAAATATATTAACTAAATTATGTAACTTTTAATTTTTAAATATTGGTGCTTAAAAAATGAAGAAAATTGTTATATGGATTAATTTTATTTAGTTTATTTTTATCATTGAATTTCAATTATTTTCTTTTTTTCTTTAGTTTTATTTAATTTAAATATTATAATAAATAAAATTTTACTATTAAATATAATAAAACTTTTTTTATGCTTTTAATTTATAAAAGTTTTACTTAAACCTATATAAAAAATATTTATATAAATATAATGGTATATAAAACTTATTTTATTGATCCGCGGTCGACCCGGATCAACCGGTAACCCAATGACTCAGAAGGTTGTTCGAGTCTTTATCCGGGTCGGGTATCAAAACATTGCTTTTAAAGTTGTAAATAGCAGCAAGATGAGATCGGTTCGATATTTCTTGTAAACCGGCTTTTCTTAGTAAATACAATAATATAGATCGGTTTGGTATTGAATTTGGGTTGGTTACTGAGTCTTATAATTAATGGAAAGTATACAGTTCAAATTAACAGTAATAATTGATTGAATTGATTTTATATTTATTGTTGCATTTTTGGTTGATCAATAGTTTATAGTGGTGTCATCCAATATTTTTTAAGAAAATTAGTTAAAGAAATTGAAATTAATTTTAATAAAATATCCATCAAATCTTTCGTTAAATCATAATTCATGTTATGGATTAATAAGTGTTAATCTCTTGTTGTTGTTAAGAACTTCTCATTTATGAGATCGTACAATTATGTAAAAAATATTGTTGTTGTGAATAAACACAAAAGAAATATCTGTTTTCCATGAATTTTCAAATGATATACCAAACAATTATTACTTTAAAAACAAAGGGATCAAAAGCACATGTATTTAATAGTCAATGGTCTGAAGCTCCAAGTGAAGCTGATGATCGACGATTAAGAAGGAAGTGGACTCCCATAGAAGATGTGGTGCTCATCAGTGTTTGGCTTAACACAAGCAAGGATCCAATAGTTGGTAATGAGCCAAAAGCTGAAGCCTTTTGGAAAAGGGTTGCAGCTTACTTTGCTTCAAGTCCGAAGCTTGTAGGTCTGCAAAAGAGGGAACCAAGTCACTGTAAGCAAAGGTGGTCAAAGATCAATGATATAGTCTGCAAATTCGTAGGATGCTATGAGGCTGCATCATCTCAGAAATTTAGTAGACAAAATGACAATGATGTTATGAAGTTGGCTCACCAGATTTACTTCAATGATCACAAGCATAAGTTCACTCTGGAGCATGCGTGGAGAGAACTTAGACATGATCAGAAATGGTGTCAAAAAGAATGAACTGGAATGTCAAAGAGAAGGAAGATAGAGGAGGGTACCACACAGTCTTCAACATCTATGTCAGTTAGCCATGAAGAGGATCAAGTTCGTCCTCCTAGTGTTAAGGCTTCTAAAGCCAAATCTAAAAGGGCAGTGAACAAGGCAGCTGAAGTGGTAGAAGAAGGCAATGCTTTGTTAGAGTTTCAGAGCGTGTGGGAGATAAAACAGAAGGATTTAGCAATGAAAGAGAAGCTTTCTAAAAACAAGTTGTTAGACAGTCTCCTTGCAAAAACAGAGCCACTTTCTGATATGGAAATGGCTCTCAAGAACAAACTAATTACTGACATGTTGAACTCGTGATTGGATTTGCTTCTTGTAATCTATTTTCTACTGTAATCTGTTTTCTTATGTAATCTGTTTTCTTCTATAATTTGTTTTCTACTGCAATAGCCCACAAGAAGCAAAGTTATTGCAGTAGAAAACATATTACAGAAGAAAACAGATTACAGTAGAAAACAGATTACAAGAAGCAAAGCCATTCACGAGTTCAACATGTCAGTAATTAGTTTGTTCTTGAGAGCCATTTCCATATCAGAAAGTGGCTCTGTTTTTGCAAGGAGACTGTCCAACAACTTGTTTTTAGAAAGTTTCTCTTTCATTGCTAAATCCTTATGTTTTATCTCCCACATGCTCTGAAACTCTAACAGAGCATTGCTTTCTTCTACCACTTCAGCTGCCTTGTTCACTGCCCTTTTTAGATTTGGCTTTAGAAGCCCTAACACCAGGAGGACGAGCTTGATCCTCTTCATGGCTAACTGGCACAGAGGTTGAAGACTGTGTTGTACCCTCCTTTGTCCTCATTCTCTTTGACATTCCAGTTCCTTCTTTTTGACATTATTTCTAATCATGTCTAAGTTCTCTCTACGCATGCTCCAGAGTGAACTTATGCTTGTGATCATTGAAGTAAATCTGGTGCGCCAACTTCATAACATCATTGTCATTTTGTCCACTAGATTTCTGAGATGATGCAGCCTCATAGCATCCTACGAATTTGCATATTATATCATTGATCTTTGACCACCTTTGCTTACAGTGACTTGGCTCCCTCTTTTGTAGACCCACAAACTTCGGACTTGAAGCAAAGTAAGCTGAAATCCTTTTCCAAAAGGCTTCAGCTTTTTGCTCGTTGCCAACTATTTGATCCTGGCTTGTGTTGAGCCAAGCACTGATGAGCACCACATCTTCTGTGGGAGTCCACTTCCTTCTTAATCATCGATCATCAGCTTCACTTGGAGCTTCAGACCATTGACTACTAAATACATTAGCTTCTGATTCACCAAGTTGAATACTTGGTGAATCCCTATCATAAAGATTAAGGTTTTGGAAGCCAGAGGACTGACTATTCAAAAGGTCTTGGAAGCCATATAACTGTCTATATGGATTCATATTATCTATATGTGGGTGTATAAAGGAGAAGAAAATATAAGACAGAAGGTTGGTAAAGACACGACACGCTTTATGGGTTTATTAAGACTAAAGATAACCTATATAAGCTTAGGTTAAAACACTAAATTCTTTGTGGTTTAGAATTCAATGTCAACCTAACTCAAATCTTTACCTAACTAGAAGTACAAGCATTAATCACAAATCCAATCAGACATGACTACAAGCGTCTACAAACATTTATCACAAAGCAGCAAGTTGATTCACAAGTAAATTAAAACTAACTAACACACTGAGAGACAAACAAAAGAACAGAGTTATCAACAACATGGACAAACAAAAGAACAGAGTTCATAAACTATGTTCATAAACTATGTTAAACACAGAGAGGCAAACGTGAATGAAGTCAACTTACCAAGACACTGAGAGACAAACAGACATGACAGATCATTCAAGACCAAGCATCAAACAATATACACAACTTACCAGTTCTATAACACTACATCAAACAATGTACAACAACTTACCAATTCTATAACACTACATCAAACAATATACGACATCATCAATAATCAATTCTATAACATGGAAATGAAGTCAACAATACATCAAACAATATACACAACTTACACTACATCAAACGTGAATACTAGACCAAGCATTTAACGTGAATACCTGACAAGACTTACC
>WJSH01003506.1:484-22186 GCA_009757365.2 Lepidium campestre
GTGTTGAAAAATAGATTCAATAGTTGAATTGCTTCAATAAGAGTGTTGAATGTGAGGAAAATTAGATTAAATTGAATTTATTCAACATGTTGGAATTTGAATAAATAAAAGAGTGAGATCACACGATGCCATGTGTCATTTGCTAATTAGTTGCTTCAGTTTTTGAGATTTTTTATTTATCCTACTTATTTAAAGTCAATTATCTTATGATAATTTTTTTAAATATAAAATTTATATCAAAATTCATATTTTTTATACTCTATAAAAAAGACTTGATTCATTTAATTTGGACACACATAAAAGTGTCGTTTTCTCTACAAAATTTGTCTATTATCCTTCCATAAAATCTTCTTTCAATTTTTTTTATATCATTTATTGAAATAAATCCCAATAATAGTCCTTTCAACATCCACAATTCTTCTAATTATCATTTTTATTACCTAAATCTCAACTATCAACAATTTTAAATCAATCTTTTAGCCTATCACACACTCAAAATATATGAAATTATAGGTTTTCACCAAATTTTATTATGTCATTAGTTGTTCCAAATTATAATCTATTTCATGGATCAATGATGTCATATTGATCTATAGAGATTTTTATTTGTATGTGTTTTTATGTCACTTTCAAACAAGTGAGTTTACTAACTTATATGAGTTTTACAAAGATCTTATAAGATAAAAACTCACTTACAAGGTTTAGAGGAAAATGATATAATATAAAAATATGGGATAGGTTGTTGATTTTATTAAACAAAATCATTGTAGGGACTAAAATTTTAGTGGATGTTAAATTCTTGAAGAGAAAAAGTGATGTTGAAGGTTAAAAAGTAAAAATTAGGGTGTTGAATATTTTTATCATTGTAGATGGTCTTAATTAAAAATATGACACAAATTTTTCCAAAATTAGGTGGGAGGTAATATTCTCTCCTAATATTTATTTTTCCCATATAGGCAATGTAACTAAAGTAATAGTTGTTAAAGTTTTTATTTACCAATATATATATATATATATGGACATCTAACATAATTATTATATACGGTAAATAATTATATAGATTGATATGATGTTGTTTATACTAATATTTATCGTAATATTTTGTTTATATAATTGTTGTTTACAACTAGGACACAATTGATATGTTGGATATTCATGTTATTTTTCTTGTATCGTGAAACTTCTGTAGTTATCAAGTAAATGATATTGTTATCCGATAAACTTCTACTTCCTCGTGTATATTTATTGTTTTGCCCATTGTTCATTTAATATAACTTATATCTTACTGGGTTTTAAAATATATGATTTGTCTAACTCATTTAATACATGTTATTATGTTTTATATATGTTTGATATAACTTATATCTTACCGGATATATAAAAATGTTATCGATTTAACTTGTTGAATATCTGCATATTAAGAGCAAAATGGTCAATTGCAATAAAGCTTGTCAAAATTTAATTAAATTAAAACTTGTGGTAAAAATTTAATTTTTCAAACTCGTATGTATACTGATTAATTAAGCCTTTATTCATTAGGTCTCTTAAAATTTGTTACCTTATGAATCATGTGTCTGTCATTTACATCCAATATAATTATGTTATATGATGAAGCTAGATTGATATATAATCAAACAAGCCATAGATTACTAAATGTCTAAATCCAAGAATTTATGGATAAACATAGCAAATTCTCCAAGTTTTCTTGGGAATTATGAAAGAAAATAAATTCATTTGTTTCCTTTTAAGATATTTTAAAGGACAAACATACAATATTGATTCTAAAAGACAGCCAGAGTTACATAACCTTTTGAAATTCACCGGGTTGAATTCAAGTTTGGTAGACCAACAAGCTCCGTAACTCTATAAACAGCTTCAGAGACAAAGTTATCAAGATTATCAATGATAGAAACCCTGATTCAAGAGCTGAAAAACAGTGTGTGTTCCAATAAATTCAGCACCACCAGTCACCAAAATGTTTTGCTCTACAGAAGAATCCATGTTCAAACGAAATATCCAAATACCCACTTTGCAAAATCAAAACTTTCTTCAGTATTTATGATTGTAAATGAAAAAAAAAAACTCAGCAGTTGAGCAAATCAAGGAGAGAGAAACAAAGTAAAGTTAGAGTTTTTATTTTGGGATTTATTGAAATGTTGTTTTCTTATGAGAATGAGATGATATTTTGAATTAATGTGAGGGTTTCTATAATTAAGGGAGAAAATGAAAAACTTTTAAACCTTTTTAACCAGAATATAAGAAGATCTTGTTTGAATAAAAGGGATATTCATTTGCCATTTTTAACCCATTTTGGGATTTATGACTAAAGAAATAAAAAGAGTCTAGTCCTTAACAAAGAGTTAGAGAGTCTAAAGCAAATAATATGAGTTTGGAATTAGGTTGGTGTTTGCTTAATTTGTTTTGATGTTTGGTAAAGTTATAATTAGTCAACAATTATTTCGTGCCATATTTTGAAAATCGGAAATCTCTTATTTAAAAAATGAGATTAATTCTTAAAATCCATACAAAATCTACTAAAAACATCTACAAGTAGTCAATAATATGTTGTCGACTGTCGTAATGTAAAAAATCGAACCCTACATAAAAATGTCAATTATGGTGAATCCTCAATCAATCGGAGTCATTTGTGTGGAATTTTTTGTTATTTTCAAAATTTTGATAGTTATTAAAGTATCTAATTTTGGAGTACATTTTTGTTGCTTTTTATTACTTTATATTTTTTGGTGTTTTTAATAATCAACAACTACTAAACATGTCCAATTATACAAATAATAATAGTAATGACATTTCGAAATAAAATCAATTTTATTTAGAGATAAAGGCTTTTTGCTAGCTTTATTTTAGAGATAAGCATGTGTGTTAACTTAATGTAAACCAATTGATGATTTCTTGTAAGCCAACCACAAGCGCGTGCATAAATACATTTTTAATATAATAGTTTTTCTTTTGTCATCGTAAATATTCAATTGCTCATCATTGCAGTCTTGTGTATCTGAGCCTTATTACACAAGATAAGATAGAGGAGAGGAGAGACAATCACTCTTGAGCCTCTAAGGACTCAATGAGTTTCACAAAGGGCCACCGGATTCTCGTTCCTCGACAAACCGGAGCATCATCTACATCGACGTATCCTCTACCACGACCAACAACCAAACCTCCTTGACCATCACCACATCCTCTACCACGAGCAACAACCAAACCACCTTCTTAACCATCACCACGTCCTCGACCACCGGCTAGAACAAACCCACGTCTATGTTCATGACCACGACCAGCTATAACAAAACCACATTCACCCCGAGTATCACCACGAGCCAAACCGTGAGCACCACCACGAGCCAAACCGCGTCCCCTGCCATCATTACTATGGAGAGAGTTAACTATTATGTAATAATTAGACAGACAAAAAAAAATCATATATTTATACAGTGTAGAGAGTTAACTATTATGTAATAGTCTTCCTATTTCTTAAGTGAAGTAATGGAAAATAATAAAATGATATTTTCCTACATTGTTGTAAAAAAACATTAAAAACAATACATTTTTAATTTTCTTTAGTACATTAAATTTACATCACATCATTTTCAATTGCTAACACAATTGAAAGTTTATTATATCATTTTGATTTCACCAAATAATTGATATTGGTCATGTAGGTAAACAACTTTTGATACACTCATTAGTCGATGACACTACTAACAAATTTTGTTTATCAATTCATATTAGACACTTGTAGAACTTGATGATGTATTCATTGACTTTGTAAATAATTTGTTAAACATTCAATATAAGTTAAATATTTAAAAAATTCCATATTTTCAGAAACTCCAAGAAAATTTCAGATAACAAATTAAATAGAGAGATTCAATACATATTAGATTATTCAAATACGTCTATATATCAGATTCACGACATAGTTACAAAGGATTTCTCATCACAAGCATGTGTATGTTTTGTACAAAAATATTTTTTTCTTCTTTTTCTTTTTAAAACAACTAGATTCTAACTCGTACTAAAACACAAGATAAAATTTTAAAATCATTTTATAAATTAAAATTATAGAGTAGTATTTTTAATATGAATACCAAATATTTATAAAAGCATAAAACTATACAACTATAATTATTGAATATGAAATCATCCATAATGATCAAATAACTTGTAATTGTCAAATGACAAACAATATTAAATAACTTGTATTTTTTATTCAATGACATGTAATAATAAATGATCCACATAATTATTTAATATCAAATGTAACTATAGTGTAATTATTTTACATACATAATATTATTATCTTATTTTTAATAATATTTTGGTTTTCATAGAACTTAATTCATGACATGTGTTTGTTTATAACTCTTATATGCTTGTAAATTAAAAGTATATATTATGTAAAGATAAAAAACATGTGCACTAAACAAAAAAGTTTTGGTTTTAAAATACAAAGTTTTTGGACCCGTAATTATCTAGAATATCGTATTACTATTTTTATTTATTACAAACGATATCTAAATTTATATTGAAAATAGCATAATAGTTATTTGATATATATATATTAATTTTTAGAAATATGAGATATTTACGTATGCTAATAATATCCATAACATTCATAAAATATAATTTGTGATTTTTTTTTGCTTGAAATTAGGTAACAACTTTATCTATTTAATTTTTTTTTTTTAAATAAATAGACAGTTTTAGTCTTTTTTATATATGGCTTAAATATACAAATTCAAAATTATTGTGCTAAAAATATTACGGCTTAAAGTGTAATTTTTTACAATTTTAACATTGTTGTCTTGAAAAAATTATCTTTTAATAGTATAGATGTTTGATGACAAAATTCAACAGAATAATAGCAAAAAGTCTTTATATCTATCAAAAACTTATATAACTTGTATATCCTTCTACCAAACATATATTTATATACATCATAATGATAATCATGAATGATTTCTCATGTACATGTTTTGCTTTGTCATTTTTTCTTGTACTACTTTATTAGATAAATGCATTCACCAGGATGATAGCAAAATATCTCTATATCCATGAAAAAATTGGATGACTTTGTTAATTTTTGGGAGACATCTCTATGCGCACTATAAGAAAAGTTTACCGATACTACATATCTCAAAATTTATAAATGAGTTAAAAAATTTCTAACATAAGAAGTTTTGGCGGAAGAAGCAGAATGCAAATGCAGATCTACTTTTGGAAGAAAGTCTAACACACATGCATGCGATAAAATGAAGAAAGTAATTTGATTTGTTTAAGAAATATTTTTTCTTATGTCAATAATTAGATCGGCAAGGCCCGATCCATAGCTCAAAACCCACTCCTTAAATTTTTTTTTTTTCCACTTGTAGCGGAGAGGGATCGAACCCTGGTGTCTGAAGATTTGTAAATTAAGAGAGCATTACCACTGGTCTACCTCTCCTCGACGTTTAATCAAATATTTATTAATATATTTTTATATTCAATTGAAAATTCAAAAAAGAAATTATTAGGATAAACATGTATTAAAGATCCATGAATTTGTGGTCATCACAAAAACTGAAGTTGACAAAAAAAAGATTATAGCAATTTTGAAAATACGGCGTCCAATAGTAGCTCATATAAAGATAACTCTTGAATACATGAATGATTAAATTATATTGTTTAGAATAGAAATTTTTAGTAATTATTCACTTTTTTAAAAACAAAGACGAAATATATTTTAGACTGTTGACTGATCCAATCATATGACGAGGCAACCGCTGTCGAAGTACCAGCTTTCATCACCAGCGTCGTGTTCAACAGTATAGACAACATTGCAGTAGAGATCTTGTTTCCTAACATGGAACCTATTTGTCTTTAATTTATCCCAATATATCATATTTTTGATTTGCCGTTTGACTGATCATTCTCTGGAATTTGTGGCACTCAGTCCTTATGTGACCATATTTCCCGCAATACCAACAATCAACCCACTTTTTTTAAGAGTAATCGACATACCTTCCATCATGTGCTTGTCTTTTGTTTTTGTGCTAATATTTGATTTCTTTGAATTGGATACTGACCATTCTTTTGTTGACTAGTGATCGATCTATTAGCAGGTACAAACTGATGATGAGGAGTTGATACAAATATTTTTACAAACTTGGTTGTATCACCAGCATCCCCTCTTGGAAAGTCAGACCCCAACATGTGTTTTCAGTTCTTCCAGATGACAAGATGCGGTCCAAATACTTGGTATCCTTGCTCAACATTTTAATATTTCTTAGTTGCTCACTCAATCGACTGTCAAGATCATTGCTTTTCTTCTTGTCTTCTTCGAGATCCTTTTCCAACTTGCTGATCCGATTTAATAAATGCTTCTTTTTTATTTCAAGAGCATGATTGGATTTCTTGACATCAACCAAATTGGTAAGTAAGATGTTTATTTCATCTTCAGTCGAGTGGGTTGTTTTTCTCCAACATCACCCTCTTCTATAATGCCTAGTTGAGCGACGAACTTGTTCAGAATGTTGTCATCATCACTATCTTCGCTCTCGGACTCACCTTCACTCCATTTAATATTGTAGGATTTTTTGGTTTTCTTGGATAAGCCGAGATAGTCCATTCTGGTATGTCCATGCCATTTGTACTCATAACATTTGAGTTGCTTCACCCGCTTGATCCTTGGACACTCTGATTTGAAGTGACCATAACCCTCACACTCAAGACACTGTTTGTCTGATTTGAAGTTGTTTTTACTTTCTTTTGATCTACTGCTTGTCTGACCAACTTTGTATTGACCCCTCTCAAATTTTCTGAAATACTTCTTTATTATCAAGGTAACTTTTCCTCAAGAGGTTCAGTTACACCAACGTTTTGTTTGTTATCCGCCACCAGTGCAATGCTCTGACAAACATCTTGATTTTTCCTTCGTAGTTGTAATTCATACGCCTGTATCATTCCAACAACTTAGTCGAAATTCAAAACATCAGAATTTAAAGAGACCTCAATAGGAGATCTGCGAGATTGAAATTTTGAGGGAAGAAGAATTTTTTGACAAGTTTCTTATCCTTGTAAGTTTTCCTAAGAACAAGCGTTTCATGAGCGATTGAACTCACCTTTCTGCTAAAGTCATCAATGGACTTATCTTCTCCCATGGTCAGTTGTTCGAATTCTGATGTCAACATATCAATTCGGGTTCTTTTCACATTGCTGGTTTTTTCAAAGGATACTTGTAAAATATCTCATGCTTCTTTTGCTGTTGTGCAACCTTGAACCCTTTTAAACTGATTGATTGGCAAGGCGCTGAAAATAGTTGACAAGCTTTGGAGTTGTACTTGACAGTTGATTTCTTTTATGCATTTCATTGACATCTTGGTTTAGGAGTCAACCACGACTGGTGGAGTCCAACCATCTTCACTATGGATTGCTTGAATCAGTTGAGTCATTTGCACCTTCCAGTAGGCATAGTTCTCTTGATCAAGCGTCAGAAGTTTGGTGATTGCAATAAACTGGTGTGAGTTCTCAATGTGTCCCGGATCGACCTGATTAGAAAACAACTATGAGATTCCTCCTCAGGAACCTGCTCTGATACCAATTGAAAAAGCAGAGAACATAACAACGAGTTGATTCAATAAACAAACTCTTGGAACGCGCCAAGAAAACGCTTTTAATAGATTTTAAACGGAGAATTCTTACAACATTATGCTCTCGGTTTTGCTCTCTCTCACCAGAAGAACCCGATAATCTAGCCTAAGCCTTGATGCGCGATCAATCAGCTATGTGTTCATGATAAGGAAAGTCTTCATCATCCGCATGTGATGAAACAATCATCAATTACTCTTCAATCTTTTGTTAAGGTAACTGTAATAACTCATCAATCTTCTGTTAAGGTAATTGCAATAACTCCTCAATCTTCTTCTAAGGTAACTTGATCAGCTCCCTAATACTCGTGGATCCAGATCTTCATAAATGCACAGCTCCCTGATATGGTAACTCGATCAACTCCTTGCTACCCAAAGATCCAACATCTTCAGCTTTAGTAGTCTTTATTTCTTCCCAAATAGTGACTAATCTTGTGTAATACGTATCAACATCCATAGAGACTGATTTCATGATCCAAGAACTTACCACATCGTTACATCTAACCATGCCGCAACATCAAGATGACCGTTGGGAGGATGGAAGAAAAATCCGTCAATAAATCCGATGATATATCATGGCGTAGCTATGTTTGGAGAAAATGTAAACCAACTCAGTCATTAACAGGGGATCCAAAGACTCTGGACATACTGGAAGGTTAGAATTCAAATAAGACCGCTAAGCTTCTTACTGAACCGGAGGGTCTTGTGAACTTTAAGACTGCTAAGTATCTTGCGGAAGTAGAGAGTTCGGGTAATGAGAAGCCTCTTTCCAAGTCCGAAGGTCTGAATACTAAGAGGACTAAGAAGCCTTGGTTTTCAGAAAAGAGGGTTCAAATTAATTGTCTTCTTCGTTGAAGAAAACAATTGTAACAGATTCAGTTGGAAAAGAGTTCGTTGAATTGTTTGTTAGGATCTGTTTTATAAGTAGTACTGATAGTAGTTTGTTATGATTCATATATGCATCTCGTGACTATTGAAGTTAAACTTGATTTCGGGCTAAGCTCAATTATGGGTTTATAATCCAATATCTCATATTGGACTAAACCCAAAGTTGAGAATAATATCTAGACTTCTCTAGAAGCATGATAAACATCATCACCTCCTTAAAGAAGTTTAGAGAATTCTATTATATAAATATCTAGATAATTATTTAGATTAATCTAGAAGTTTATAAGATAAATAGTTTAGAGAAAATAGTAGAATAATTTAGAAACCTTTGTAAGTTAACCTTGAGGCCTATAAATATCCCATCACCCCATCATTTGTAATCAACTTGAAGAAGTGAAGTAAAAAGAAAATTCAAAGAAAGAGTATTCTTCGTAAGTTCTCAAATTCTCTTTAAAAGTCTTTCAAGTATTCTCTAGCTAGTTGTCATTCAAAGCTTCCTATCATACTTAGAGGGTTTTCTTCTTAGTTCTTTCGAGTGTCTCGAGGTATTACGGTCTTGGACTAGTGCTAAGCATTATTGGAGTATTTTTTACATGGTATCAGAGCCATTCTAATCTTGTGCTCATCAAGATCGGGGTTATAGAGAACTCGAGTTTACTCTAAGTGTGGACTCTATGGGTCGTGTTGTTGGATTAAGAATGGAAGTCTTGAACCAATCTAACTACCGGTTATGGAAGTCATGCATGGAGTCATACTTGGTAAGTGAGGACTTATGGGATGTTTTTGGGGGGGAACGAGCACTTCACCACCAACCGGAGATGTTGCAACCGCGGAAGCAACAAAGGAGTGGACACGAAAGAACGCCAAGGCGGAGTTTGCTTTAAAGAGGTTAATCTCCTTTGGGGTGTTTGAACATGTCTCAAGGTGTACATCCTAGTTTAATTTGGCAAGCGTTAGATCGTTTGTTCAACAAGAAGAATGAGGCTCGCCTACAGTTGTTAGAAAATGAGTTGGCGAATACAAAGCAGGGGGAGTCTTCAATCTGTGATTTTTTCATCAAGATCAAGAACCTTTGCTTTGAGATAAATACTCTTAATCCCGAAGAGCCAATTTTTGATGCTCGGTTAAAACGGTTTATTATTCAAGGTCTACGACCCGAATATACACCGTTTGTGACTTCGATTCAAGGATGGGCTACACAACCTTCCTTGGAAGAGTTTGAAAATTTACTAGCTTCGCAAGAATCACTAGCCGTACAAATGGCAGGAGTCAAAATTCATGACGATTCGGGGAGAACTTTTGTAGCTCGAAGACAACAAAACTTTAAAGCTAAGTCTAATGACGGTGGTCTAAGAAACAATAACGGATGTGAAGGATCTTCTATGGGAGAAAAGAAAAAATTCAAGTGCTACCGGTGTGGAAAGCTTGGTCATTTTAAAAAGGATTATCGAGTAAAGCTAAAGGAAACAAACATGGCGGAATCGAAAGGTCATACTGAAGACAAAGAATGGGGGAAGTGTTTTTTGGTGGAGGCTACATCTTAGAGCTCATCTACACCTAAGAAGATGGAAAACAATTGGATTGTAGATTCGGGTTGTAGCCATCATATCACCGGAGACGAGAAATTATTTTCTAATCTCCAGTGCCATGAGGGAAAAGAAGCTATCATTACCGCATATAATTCAGTCCACAACATTGAGAAGGAAGGAACTGTTGTCATCAAAGGAGATGATGGAAGCCCAATCACTCTCAAGAATGTTTACCATATGTTCCTGGAGTAAAAAAGAATCTTCTCTCTGTGATAAATGTGGTGTACTCAGGAAACTATGTTTTATTCAGCCCAAAAGATGTTAAATTCTTAAAAATATTCAAGAGTTAAAGGCGGACGTGGTACACACTGGAGCACGAGTTAAAGATTTGTATGTTTTCTCGGCATCAAACTCTTATGTGGAGAAGATGAGTACTAATGATAATGCCTTTATATGGCATGCTAGGCTTGGTCACATAAATATGACTAAGCTCAAGGTTATGGTGAATAAAGATTTGGTTAACGGACTCCCAAAGTTGAAGATCCAAGATGAAGGCACACTTTGTGAAGGATGTCAATATGGAAAGTCTCATAGGCTTCCATTTGATTACTCCACCTCAAGGTGTAATGTTCCGCTGGAAAGGGTCCATAGTGACTTGATGGGTCCGACAAGAACACCCTCATACTCTGGGTATCGCTATATGTTCTTGTTCGTTGATGACTTCTCACGATACACTTGAGTATACTTTGTGAATGAAAAATCTGAAGTATTCTCAAAGTTTCAAGAATTCAAGGTTACCATGGAAGGGGAGTTAGGTCAGAAAATCAAGACCTTAATGACATATAATGAGGGGAGTTCATGTCTAAGGAGTTTTTCTCTTTTTGTCAAGAAAATGGTATTAAGAGAGACTTTACATGTCCGTATACACCTCAACAAAATGGAGTAGTAGAGAGGAAGATCATACATCTAAGTGAGACATGTAGAAGTTGGTTATATGGCAAAGATTTTCCTAAGGCTTTATGGGCGAAAGGCATGAGATGTGCAACGTACGTCATCAACTGAATGCCACTTAGTCCAAACAATATGAAGTCTCCTTATGAGATGGTACACGGTATAAAGCCAACAATGAAACATCTCAGGATATTTGGATCAATATGCTATGGCCATGTATTTTTGATTTTCAAAGAACCAAGTTGGAGGCAAATGCGAAGAAATGCATATTTGTCGGCTATGATGAACAAAGGAAAGGTTGGAGGTGTATGGATCATGAGACACACAAGACACTGTGATGTTGTCTTTGATGAAGTTTCATCATACTATGGACCACCTCAAGTCTTGGTTGAAAAAGATGGTGCGAGTTCCTCCAATATCAATGAATCAACTCTCCAAGTACCAGTTGAGAGTGGAAGACCTGAAAATGAGATTCAAGGTGAAAGGGGGAGCACTAACCAAGATGAAGAAGAGGAACAAGATCATGGTTCGATGGCTAATCAACAGCCAAAAAGAAACATTGTTAGGCATGCTCAATTCAGAGATGAAGAGTTTATTACTATGTATTCATGCTTCTTTGCAGCTCCTTTAGTTGAGGATAAGCCACCATCTTATGATGAAGCAAACGAAGTTCAAGAATGGGAAAACGCAATGAAAGAGGAGATGAGTGCTCTCATGAAGAATGAAACTTGGGATTTGGTTCCAAAGCCTGTCTCTTGCAAATGGGTGTATCGAATCAAAAGAAAGGTAGATGGGAGCATTGATAGGTTTAAAGCAAGGTTGGTTGCTCGAGGGTTCTCACAAAAGTATGGAGAAGATTATAATAAAACATTTAGTCTAGTGGCGAAGATGACTACGGTACGCTCACTTTTATCTTTAGCTGCAAGCTTTAATTGGAAGTTGTGACAACTAGACGTGAAAATGCATTTCTTTATGGTGAGCTTGATAAAAGCATTTTCATGGAGCAACCTCCTGGATTTGAATCACGAGAGCATCCAGATCATGTGTGCAAGTTAAAAAAAGGCTTTGTACGGGTTAAAACAAGCTCCACGAGCTTGGTATGGAAAACTTGCTCAGTTCCTTCAATTTTGCGGCTATGAGGCATCAAATTCTGATCCGAGTTTACTCTTCAAGAAGAATGGAGGAGTCCATATAGTAGTCCTTCTTTACGCGGATGATATGATAATTACTAGGAATGATGATGCAGAAATTGCTCGCTAAGGGGTTTAGAGAATTCTATTAGATAATTATTTAGATTAATCTAGAAGTTTGTAAGATAGATAGTTTAGAGAAAATAGTAGAATAATCTAGAAACCTTTGTAAGCTAACCTTGAGGCCTATAAATACCCCATTACCCCATCATTTGTAATCAACTTGAAGTAGTGAAATAAAAAGAAAGTTCAAAGAAAGAGTGTTCTTCATAAGTTTTCAAATTCTCTTTAAAAGTCTTTCAAGTATTCTCTAGATAGTTGTCATTCAAAGCTTCCTATCATACTTAGAGGATTTTCTTCTTAGTTCTTTCGAGTGTCTTGGGGTATTACGGTCTTGGGCTAGTGCTAAGCACTATGGGAGTATACTTTACAGTGACTCTCTCTCTTGTACAACTCTATGAGAATATCAATAAACGTATCATTCAGCTACAAAAGTTTAACATCCGATCTTGTTTCTAATACCATATCAAATCAAAAGCATAAGAGAAAAAGAGGAACGAGAGAGAAAGCTTGTAAAAAGGAGAGAAAGATTAATTAATTTTGTATAAGAGAGTATGGTATTTATATACAGTATAACTAAGCTAGTATTAACAAAGCTAATAAACTCATTAACAACCGTATAATCTCTAATATCTCGTCTCATAAAGATAAAGAAAGATCTATTGATCGACATATAATCAACTTGAAGTCAAAGCGAAGATATTACTCCATCAAAACAAAAGAAAGATTCTGATTGAAATGGAAGAAACAAGAACAGCCAACGAGACAAGGAAGAGATTGGGAATATACGATTTGGAATTAGCATATAGAAACCGTTAATGTACTGCAAAAATTAACGAATGTGTAATTTGTTATGTTTAAAACATTGTATTAATACGTGTATTGTCTTCTTCTAGAGTAAGCCGAAGATGACAAAAAAATACAATAAAGTCGAAGAAGAAAAAAAAGACGAAAATAAAACACGAAGAGGAATAAACTAGATAAGAAGAAAAGAATACAAAGAAGAGAATATGTGATATAACAAAATAACAATATCAAATTTTAAAACAAATATTTGATCAATTTCACAAATATGTTATATTTTGCGCAATGCGCGGAAAATCACCTAGTTTAATTATATTTATTGTCTGGCCTAATTAAGTTAGGGAATATTTTGGGCAGTAGTCCATTTGAATTTGAAATTGTAAGAAATAGCCTATTTGTGAAATATTCTGGGAAATGCACATTTTCATGAAAGGGGGTATGTGGTGTTTGACGATAATGCCCCCGTAATGAAATGAGTAACATTCTTGGAAAGTGTCGTACTTGAGCGTGTGCTCTGACGAACGCGGATGTGAGGGTGCCTAGCTGGCATGGTGGTTGAGCACGTGAGTTGTTTATGAAGCACATGTGTTTAAAAAGGAATATTGATAAAAGTTATTTTTCTTTCGGAAAAACGAAACAGAAAGGACGCAAAAGACAATTTTAGAGGGGGACAAAAGAGGATTGCTGTGTAAAAAGAGTTCAATCAATCGCAGAGAGGATTTGACACTCAAATAGGATTCTTGCAGGTAACTCTATTGTGTGCAGACCCCATGCACCGAGAACACTTTTGGGAGCGAGGCAAACGAGTGAGCTGATAGGAAAAATGAATGAGTAAATAGGAGGAGGAGTGACTGAGTTAGTTATAGTAGGAGAAGGAATACTCACTGGAAACTCTCCTCTGGAAAGGATACATAGTTTGCGAGGCCTGCCTACAGGCCTTTTCATCCTCAGAGGCTTAATAAATAACTTATTTCAAAGACATAGGGATTGTTGAATCTTGGCCATCAAGGATAGGAGAAATGGATCCATCGTAGAGGTTACTCCAAAAAGTTGGAAGTATAAAATCCACTGACCAATGAGTAGAGATCTATATCTGTTACACTAGCGACTGCGAGAACATGTCAACAAGGGATGTGTAAAACATCAAAGACTTTGCAGTTGCAGGAATGTTTTGAAAGATCCACTTGAAAAACAAAACTGGAGACATCGTTGACCTGGTAAACGAAGGGGGTAGATGATAACACAACACAAGCAGTAGCAAGACAAAGGTGGTCGATGAGTTTTTCTTTAATTTGTGGAGTGCAAACAGAACTTGAATGTGAGATAAGACCTCGACGCAGAAAGAACCATCTCATTAACATTGATCTAATGAACTCAAGCATGGGGACAATAGGTAAAGACACCGCCTTCCCAATGGTGGAGTTTAAGGATTCGGCAATGTTGCTAGTCATGATGTTGAAACGTTGGGCTGGAGAGTGAGCTAGAGCCCAATGAGAGAAACCAATTTCTTCTAGGTACGTAGCACAAGAGGGACTACGCTGAGAAATTTCAGCAAACCAATAGTTGAACGAACCAACTGTGAACGTTCTCGCAGCCTTAGAAACAACAGCAGCCAAACCCGCGTTCTTGAAACGGTGGTTAACATTTCGACAAAGATGGATAACACAAGCTCCATGGTGAACGAGAGGGTAGACAAAATTTAGAGAAGAGTAGATTGATGCGTGCCTATCCGAAATGTACACGAGACTAGACAGATCTGGTACAAAAGACTGAAGCTGCTTCAAAAACCAAGTCCATGCAGCTTCGTTTTCCCCGTCAACAACACCAAAAGCGAGTGGGAAGATTTGCATATTACCATCTTGACAACTTGCTGTAAGTAAACAACCCTTGTACTTACCTTTCAATTGGGTTCCGTCTATAACAACCACTTGGCGCAATAATTTGAATCTGATAACAGATGCTCCGAAGGCTAAGAAGAGATACTTAAACAACAATTGATCATCGTTGGAAGCTTCAGTCTCCATGTTAGTAATGGTCCCTGGGTTCGAACACTTTAGGAGGTGGAGATAAGAAGAAAGATAACTGAAACTGGATTCCTCATTACCACATGCGTGGGTCATGGCTATCTCTTTTGTTTGCCATGCCTTTGGGTAAGAAATCTTAACGTTTATTTCAGATAAAACTAAGTCAGGAATATCGCAAGCACGAAGGCCTTTCTTCCCGTTGCCGAATTTATAGCTAAGCAAATCAGTTAGAATTTGTGCTGTAGCATTCTTGTTAAACTTTGATTGGGAAACAACATTGCACGAATGTTTTAGCTCCACTTTCCTTACTTCAATAAGGGGAGTAGGCAACTGTACTTTAGCATATATCCGCCAGGCGCATTTTTTGTCACAACAAATAGCTATTATCCGGCGATTGTCGGACCTGTCTATTTTAGCATGGAAAAGCCTTTTAATAGCATAGATGCCTACTGCATGTTTGAACTCGCTTTTATTCTTGAAAACCCTGCCAACATAAAAAGCATCCTCCGCTGTTCTTAAATCCATATTGAAATGGTCGTCAGTCGCTGCACTCATATTGTCAGGGAATGGAGGAGCGTCGGGTATTTGTAATAGATCGTGCTCTGTGATAAGGGCATCGTTTTGTTGATTTTGATCACCCCTCGACTTCTCAGTGCTGGCATCATTTATATCATCGATGCCAAGATCAAAATCAATGGGAGTAAGCCTGGAAAAAACATTGTCACTGGGGAGGGGACGAGTTGAACGGAGTTTATAGGGGTCCCAATCTGGTGGGTATTCTCGGTTTAACAAGTCATCCCAGTACTGGAAATCATGGTCATGTTCGTCTCCGTGATCTGTTTCTGATGAATAGTATGTCCCCCAAGTTGGCTCTTGTGGACGGGTTTTGGAAAATGGTTGTTGATCAGATATGTCCACAGCTTTTCCTTTCCGAGCGAGATACAACTTCTCAACATGTTCTACTTGGGAAATGATGTCATCATCCTCAAGTGACAGAGGTGGCTGATGATGTTCGCTTTTTCCAACAATCAAATAAATCAACAAGCACGAACAATTATGACATTGAAGTACTTGAGGTTCGAATCCTCAAGGAATCTAGAACTAACACAATAGTTATATTCAATCCTAACTTAAGCTAGAATAATCAGATTTTAAAATCAAACCATAACTAAGCAACCTAAAACAAAAACCGAAAATTAAAATGAAACAATAACCAAACAAACAACTACTTAACAAACCAAACTCAACAAAACATAAACAAAACAGAGCAAGACTAACAAAATAGAGCAAGAAATGAAACAGAGTAAATAAAACAACTAAGGCAAACGATTTAGGAATTATGGGCTAGATGATAAGGCAATCGACTCCAAGGCAAGGCAAGACAATCAACCAATGATGCAAAGAAAACAATAAAGCTCATCCTAGGACATGAGACACTCAAATAAATCAACCCACTTCCATGGCATTGACTCCTAATTCAATCAACCAATCAACTAAACTTCTATTTGCTAACTCATCAACCAAACAACATTAAGATGAAGCTCACTAAGGCCACTAATCACCCTAACTTCATTTTCCAATGGCTAGGGAAGAAAAGCTCATAAAAGGGTCTATAGGGAATTTAATCGAACACCTTCCGGGCAGAAAAACTCCTAGCATCTAGATTTCAAATGATCAGGTTTAAACTAGCATTAAACTCACCCTAAATGAAAGAATCTAACAACCTAAACATCAAAGATCAATCATCAAGCCCTAGAGTCTACCAAATCACCAAACCCATAAGGAAACTACTCATACATGGCTAAAGAACACAAAGCAAAACAAAGACAAATAAATGAAAACATAATGAGAAAGATAAGAGATAGGATAAGAGATTCTTCAATAGATTGAAAAGATGGATCCAAAGATGATCATCCAAAGGAATCTCCAATATCTTCCCTCTAAACTCTCTCTAAGTGGCTGCTAAACTTCATAAAAACTAAGATATGATAATGTGTCCCTAAAACATTAGGGGTTTGATTCATTAAAGAGTAAATTCGGGTTGACCCAAGATAAATTGGGTCAAACCCAATTTTTAAAACGTTTAGGCCGCAGCGTCGAGGTGCCCTAGTCGGCCGCGAGGTCGACACCGGCTGCATGTGCCAATCATTTGTGGTGGTTGCGGCGTCGGGCTGGACAGGTCGACCATGAGGTTGACGGCCCGACCTGGTCGAGAGATATCACTCCTCAGGTGAGAAAAACGTGACCATGGGTCGAGGAAATGCTGTTGTAGCGCTACCCGTGGTCAAGGAAAGAGTTGCCGCGGTCAAGTGAAAACGTGCCCGTCGTCGACACAGAATACGCCCATGGTCGAAGAAGAATTACCCGCGGGTCGAGAGAATATGTCGCCACGGTCTAGAAAATGTTGTGCCCGTGGTCATTGAGTGATACGTCTGCGGGTTGATGTTTGGCTGTCTGTGGGCACTACAATTTGTGTCTGCGATGATACACCATAGGCGGTATGCCGGGTCGAGCTTCTGGCGTCAACCTTGTGGTCGACAGCCGCAACTTTTACACCATTTAACATTTTTTTCTCCCTTCTCATGATCCAAAACCCCATCCTTGATTCTGTGATCCATTCCCACTTCCAAGCATCCAATGGGGTTCCAAAATCACCTGAAAAAGACGCAAAAGATCGAAAAATATGGGACTTGATCTATCTAGGACTCTAAAGTGAAAAACGAATCAAAAACTACACTAAACTATGAATGCATGAGTCCTAAGTGATGAAAATGAACCAAAACATGCATGAAAAACCGGTAAAAACAGAGGTATATCAGCTGACATAATGCTAGTAAAGGTAATGGCTCCTCAAGTGGTGTTTGTCCGGTTGGGGATTCAGAGAGGGGAGAAACAGAGAAGTACATATTCAATCCATTGTTGGAAGTGTAAGCAGTTTTGAAAGACTCTAGACTTGCATCATCTTTAACAAAGACAGGGGGCATCCTGCCCTGGGTAAAAGGAACATTGACAAGAGGAGACCATAAGCTAAGGGAGGAGGACGTTGATGAGCAGTTGACGGCGAAGGAGTCGAGGACTGCTTTATGGAATGTGGTGAAGTCGTCAGTTTCTTCTAATGCAACACCTCGGGCAAATTGTTCTTTGAGGACCTTGAAATGCCAACTCCCAACGACATTGCATTCTCAGTCCCCGGCAGTCACTAAAACAGAACCCAACATAACTCAGAATCCTGTGTAAAAGGATTTAAGTCAATATATATATAGGTAACGGTTTGAAGAAATGGAGTAAAAGTTTAAACGAATCCAGCAAAATATTGTACACGAATTTAATGCCAAACCTTTATTTTTGTCCACAATCTTGAGCTGATAAATATGGTTTCAAGAAGTGGCCATGAAGAGTAATTGAAGACTAGTAATGAAGATTAATGGTGAAATGGATAATTAAGTCTTGATTTGTGAGAACTGGCATTAAATGACCATAAATGACAGTCACTTCACAGGAACTTTTTGAAACTAGTTCGGCAAAGATATTTTAGATGAGTGTTCCCGCCTGAATATGTGCAAGTGTGAAAATGTGGAGAGAGGCCCATAAACCTCATTGATGTCCACTAGGCTTGAATAATAGGCGTATATAAAAATTTGAGAAGAGTCCACGAGTTACAAAAACGAGAGCATCGTTGAGGACATTTCGAAAGAGTATGGAGAACACATGGGGCATTTTGACGGGATGAGGGGGGTTTCGATGAGAGGAAAACTAGATATATGCGAGTGTGGTGGACAAGCTAAGAAACACACATCGACGACGCAGATAAACCCGGGGAGACCATTCTACCGATGCGCGACAATGAATAAGGTAAATACAAGACCATGACTTTGATTTCTAGATTCAGACAGATTAGTAATTGAGTTATACGGAAAAATAGGGGCATCTATTCAAATGGATTGAGGACTCCTTGGAGGAAGAAGTGGAAGACGTGAAAGGGGAGATTGAGACACTGAAATCAAATATGGTCAATATGCGTGTGACGGTTGAGTCTTTAAATAATGAACATCGTGGAGATAAGGAGATGTTACAAAAACTTCAGACGAGAATGAATCTGGGTTCGGTGTTATTAGGCTGCACCTTGGCGGTGGCTACTGTCGCTATGGCAGTAAGAATGATGTAGTTTGAATGTAATTATTGCTTCTCTTATCTTAATGTGATATGTAAGGTTTCATTGTTATGCAAGAGACGAAGGATTTTGTGGACATAGTATGTGAGATGCAGTGATGTCCACGGAAGACAATATTACTTTTGCTAAGACCAAGGCTATGAAGCGTGTTGCGTATAATTGATGTGAAATATGTTGATTTGACCTTTGACGACTATATTTGTGGTTGAACTGAGTGAGGATTGGGAAACGGGAAAGTTAAACAACTTGCTAACATCGTTAAAGGAGAACAACTATTGAACTTATAGACATCAAGGACAGTAACAACATAGTTGATGGGGGACAAAATAATATCTTAAAACATGTTGATGAACATAGACATTCTCCACCATAGAAAGCAGTCAGAACACCGCCTATCAATTGAACAACCTCCATAGAGATCAAAACATTCCGGTTCAACAAAGAAGGGCCATATTGGAACATATGGGTGAACTCTAATTGTGCCAATTCGTTGAATAATGTTGAAAACTTCGTCCGCCACAGTTTTTGCACGAGAATGAGTTCCAGCTTCTGCCATAAACGTATAGATTGTGTTGACACCACTTTTTAGTAGGACAGAAGCAATTTGGAAAATACCTAGGGCAAAAGAACCTTGAAGAGTAGGTAGATGTGTGTTCATTAGAATGTCACATGCTTCTTCAATAAAACCTGCTATGGCAGTCAACTAGAGGCTTTCAAGGAAACGCGCATTTGGATTTTGTGAGTAGACACAGCGTAAAAAGAATAGACGGTATGGCGAACCTAGGTTGATTAGTTCTGGCTGTTGCCTAAACATATTGAGAGCTGCTACACGCAACACAACTTTCTTCCTTGCAAGACGCGTCCCGTATGTACAAGAGGCCCAAACCGAGAATAAATGTTTAAAATCATCTTTAGCCAATGAATTAAGGATGGAAAGTAGGATAGGGGTAAGGAGGTGAAACAAAGTAAAATTATCAGTGAACTCCAACAAAGGGGAGGAAAGGAGATGAAGAGTAATGTATAGGAGAAAGTGGGTTAAGTGCATTAAAGAGATAAAGAGGGTTGCGTCATTATTCTTGGTTCGAGCTCAACTACCTTTTCTAATTAAAGAAGAGGGACAAGTGAGACATGGACAAATATATCCATTAAAGCTATTATGTGACGACAACAGAATTCAATCGTAGATAAATTCGTTTGAAGTTAAATGTGCAAAACCAGAAGAAAGATAGGAGATGAAGAGTACGTAGAGATAGTACATAGCTGCGAAATAGAAACATAACAATAACAATAAAGTGAGATTACTAAAAGAAATCAAGCCCTGAAGGGGTGTACAAATTCCTCGTATACATCCATATCAAACTCCAACTGGAGGTCATCCACCATTGCATCAGTCAAGACATCCATGGGCTATCCTACAGCGTGTAGCTGGATGAATTTGACAGAAATGGGACCACAATCACCTCCACGGATGATTTGTGCACAATTTGGCAACCTCGAAAAGACAAAGCTGCCTGAGAAACTGAAATCGTCTTGCCTAGGCCCACAAATATCTTTGATTACGAGAGGAAGGGCTTTAAGAATGGGCTCCATGAAGGACTTCACTTTTTTCTCCGCGTGGGCATCGATGAAGGAGTTGAGTATTGTAATATGGCCGATAGTGAAATCAACAACAAGGATGACCCAATGCCCTTTTTCCCAGTTCATAGGAGTGTAAAATGTGTCAACATCGACAAACCACTTCAACTTGCTGAAACGGCTAGGCACGATCCCAAAGACATAGTTGCGGACAACGCTGTGCCAAGCGAAAGAAAACTTTCTCTTTGAACTGGAAAGGCGGTCATAGTCCTGGAACAGTATGGTTGTGAACCACGTGTCAAGTACAGCTATTCGGTTTTCGATGAAATGATCACTATGGCGTTGCCAAATTAAAATTAAGAGCGCTTCCATGTGCTGGTATAGGAGACAGAAAAAGATTAGTTAACCAGGGAAGTCACTTTATAGTAATGCACAGAAGAAGGGTATGGAAAAGATAGACTCACTCTTGAGTCTATCCAATTTTGCAGAGACATGATATCTTGAAAGAAGGATTTCTTGACGGAGTGACCATCGATGTGTAATTTCCTAAAGGGAAAGGCTAAACAGTAAGGACGAATGCAAAAAGAATATGCGGGACCGACTTCAAAAGAAGGAAATACTTACTTCCCTCGCAAAGAAGCAAGTAAGCCTAAAAAAATTTTCTTGTGCTTCGCAACGCTGACATTGGGAGATTTAGACTGGCAAAATCGAGTTGGCAGAAATATGATCCTCTTAGGAGGCAGAGGGGAAGGGGGATAACCTACCCTTCGACGCTTGTTGGGAGAGGAACCCTGGAAAAAGAAGTGTGAATAATGATAATGTGAGAAGGTAGACAACATAATACAAACGAGGGAGGGGGGGGGGGAC
>WJSH01003514.1:1737-16919 GCA_009757365.2 Lepidium campestre
ATTATCATATTGCTTTTGATCATCTTTGTATTCTGTTTTATTGCTTCAGTTTGTTTATTTAGTTTTGTTTCACTTAGGTTGATAGAAATCGTTTACTTGATTGACTTGAATTAGGTTGATCTAACGTGTTCTAAGTGCTAGCATCATCATCTGATTAGATTGATACCTATTATACTGCAGTGATATAATAGTGTAATAGGAATTGCTTAGTGGAAAAATCCTACTATCAACAAGGCATATGGATGGGACGGAATGAGAACACAATTTTAGTTGGTTATTGTGATGCGGATTGGGTTGGAGATAGACAAGACCGCAAGTCAACAACCGGGTATTGCACATTCCTTGGAGGCAATCTAGTGATATGGAAGAGCAAGAAACAAAAGGTGGTATCATGTTCTAGTGTGGAAGCCGAGTATAGAGCTATGAGAAAGCTCACGGATGAACTCATATGGTTGAAGGCTCTTCTCAAGGATTTGGGTGTTGATTCCCAATAACCGATCACAATGCATTGTGATAATCAAGCGGCTATTCACATTGCATCAAACTCGGTATTTCATGAGAGAATAAAGCGTATTGAGGTTGATTGTCATAAGGTCCAAGAAAAGGTGGAACAAGGAATAATACTACCATGTTACACTAGGAGTTCGGACCAACTAGCGGACATATTCACAAAGGCCGAAAGTTCAAAGGTGTGTGACTTTGTTCACTCAAAGCTTGGGTTGATAGATCTACCTAAGCCATGACCATGATCCATACTCTTTTTCCCTTAGTTGGTTTTGTCCCAATGGGTTTTCCAATAAGGTTTTTAATGAGGTGGGGAGTTACAACTTTCAAGCTTGTCCTTAATGATCATTGTGGATTCAAGCTTGAGGGGGAGTGTTAAACATAAGGATAAGAGATAGTAATTCACAATCCGTACAACCGGAGGTTGCGGCCGAAGGATGGAGGTTGCGGCTCGAAGTAAATAATTCGATTCTAGCCGTTGGATATTGAGTGATCAGTTTGTAAATGTGTGAAGGCCAAAGTCAAAAGATGAAGATCACATGTGTAACATAAGAAGAAGGAGTCGTTGGTGACTTGTCACTCTCACATCTTGGATCCCGTGCCAAGACCATAATAATCTTTCCTCTTTGGGTTTCTTTGTCATGTAGTAGTTTAGCTTATATATAAAACCCTAGCTTAGTTATGTGTATATATACACCTCTCTACTCATTGTAATGAATCAAGAAAGAGAAAACTCTTCTTCTCAATTTATCCAAACTTTGAAACTCTCTCAACTCTCGGATACTCAATCTCTTGGTTTCTCTATTTCTCTCATCTTGTTCTCTTAAAATCACAGGGGGTTCCCTTGTCGTAATCCCCTCTCCGGAATAATCGTACCATGTGGAACCCCATTAAGGATAACAATATACTCAACTGACCTAATACAACACATAATACAATTTATCACTTGAACATTAAAACCTAATTTCCTCAATAGAGTTTCAAGGAAATTCCATTCAACCCGGTCATAGGTTTTACTCATATCCGTCTTAATGACCATAAATTTGGCCTTAACCGACTTATTTGTCCGCAGGGCATGAAACATTTATTGAGGAATCAATATATTGTCCGAGATGAGTCGTCCAGAATCAAAGGCATATTGTGTTTCTGAGACTAACTTCGGAAAGACCTTTTTTAATTGTAGGCATAATACTTTAGACATAAGTTTATAACCTACGTTACATAGACTGATTGGTCGAAATTCCGTCATCCTAGTGGGTCTAGCCACCTTGGGAATAAGGCAAATATTTGTTTCGTTGAGTTTTGGATCAAAAGATCTCGTAATAAGGAAATCATTGACCAACTTAGTTAAGTCATATTTGACTGCCTCCCAAGCTGATTGGAAAAATAATGCCGTCATTCCATCAGGGCATGGAGTCTTCCCCGAGTCCATCATGAATAATGCCTTCCTCACCTCCTCCTCTGAAGCATGTGGCGTAAGTACGGTATTATCTGCTTATGTAATTTTTGGGATCACTTCAAAGAGCATATCATCCGAAATCGTATTCCTTGATGAGGAAAAAAGATCGGAAAATAACACACCAATTCCTCAATCATATCCTCATCCTTGGCAATCCAATGGCCGTCCTTATTATATAGACTAACAATCATATTCTTAGTTCGCCTTTGTTTTGTTTGAGCATGAAAAAATATGGTGTTTTTGTCACCCTCTTTTAACCATTTATTTATACTCTTTTGTTTCCAATACATTTCTTCTTCCGCATAGGCCTGGTACAATTTGTTTTTTTCTCCAAAATCTCCCGTGAGCCAACTTGAGAATTTATTTGAGAATCTTTTAATTTCCGTTGAAGATTAATAATATTTTGCCTCCCGCTTGGAATATGTAATTTCCGCCACTTTGAAAGTTCGTTTCTACAATTTTGTAATTTTCTCGAAATTGATAAGCGATGCCGACATGATACACCTTTCCAGCCTTTTTCAATGGTTTCCTGTAACTCAGGCTTTCCAATTCATCGTTGATCAAAAATAAATTGACCATATCGATTGACTGATCTATCTGAGTAAATCCCAACTATTGGTTGATGATCAGAGCCAATCATGTCTAAAAATTTAGGAATTGTAGAATTTTCACGTGCTCCTTAAGGTTACCGAAATTAACTTATTGCATAGGCGCAAATTATCCTTATAAAGTATATAATTGGCATACCATAACCCATAAATGACATACAATGATGCAAAACATATGAATGGCTACGGACCACATGGTATGAATGGCTTTTGACCACGTGGTACGAGTGGCTTCGGATCGGGTGATATGAATGGTCGCGTTATGCCAAATTTGGTTTGAGGATATTTGGGATCGTGAATTATGCCAAACTAGGTTCGAGGATTTTAGGGACTGTGATGCAGAGATGTTGCATATGCATGTTTAAATTCATGTGAGTAAGTATGGTTGATTATTATGGTCAACGATCTATATCCCCCTCAGAAGTATCGAAAAGATCCAGATGTACCCAGAATTGTGCGTAATTAAATTATTAAGTTGAGTTTAATTGGTTAAGTTATTGAGAATTGAAACCGGAATAGGTGCATGCTAGGTTGTATGAGAACGGTTATGTTGCATGAGAATTTTTGATGAGAACCTCGGAGGCGAGATCTCTCGGATATGAACTCATGGGAAGACCTTGGTGAGTCGATTCTCGCGAGAGCTAGTTTGGTGGAAGGTAGCGATAGAGAACCACAAAGGAGGGTGATGATTCCTTTGATAATCTCGTCTGTTCTAGGCTTGGAATCCTCACAAGCTAACTCGTCTCAATTCTTGAATCCTCAAAGAAAATTAGAAACAACAAAGGGTTCTTTTCAAAGAAACTTCGTATTTTACTCGTCAAAAGGTTGTGAAATACAAAAGAAAGAGTTGAGCTTATATAGGCTCGAGTATACAACGGTCACAAACATAAAATAGGAAAGAAATGACTCAGAATAATGATAAAACGGACAAGTAATGAGGGCTGACGATCTTAGAACCGTTGGAGAGATTAGATGAACGTCCGGATATGGAAAATCTACCAAAGGGAGGATTCGCCTAATCCTATGAGTTATGGAGTATGGTATGACTTCCTTGGATGCTTCTAAGTGGTTGAAATAGTCTCCTGGTCGCCACACATAAGTCTGAAGTCCTTTGAAGCAAGTGGATCCCGAAGTTGCCTTAAACGGAACCAATTCGACCCATCTTGTTGATTGGGATGTAACTGGAGGATCCGATAGTGGTTTGATGCGCTCTTGGGCTTGTTGGAATTATAGGAGGCCTAAGAATAGTCTCCAAGTAGTCCGAAGTCTAGGCCGGATCTGAGTTGGGCTTTGCGGCTCGATATTTGGAGTTGACGCGCGAAAGGCCTTAGCACAGATGGACCAACTTCTAAAATACATAACTTTCATCTCCGTGCTTCTTTTGGGCTGATTCCACTTCGAGAACTTCACTAGTTGAGTCAAGATTCATAGAAATTAATTTCATAACTTGATTCTCTCTGGTTCGTCTGGACCACTTCAAAGCGTGCTCGCATGTCCTCTTGATATGCCGGGGAAGGTTGTTGAATTGAACCTCTTGAGTCTGGCTCAGTTGCTTGAGTGCTGGATGAGTCATTGAGTTTAGGCAGATAAAACATGTCTAATAAGTTCGTCTCTCCTTTACCTTTGACATGTTTCCCAAGGAAGTTTGTGTCTCCTTTATCTTTGGTGTATTTAGCCGAAAACTCAACAACCGAATCTAGACGATGCTTAGTCGTCGATGTTATGTGGTCGAGGATCCCATCATTCCCTCCCTCTTCAAAAGGTTTTGTCCTCGAAACTGATTTATCTGCACCAAGAGAAAGCAAGTTAGGTTTCATTCGGTTTTTAGAGTTTAGAATCTTACCTTGATATGATTGGGATTTATTGAGGCGTGGGGCATCTGGGGGTTCTCCTTTGAGAAGATAGGATAGCATAGCTCCTATGCTCCTGTGTGGTTTAAAATCTCCTCCTTTGGTTGACTTGGTCGTGATAAAAAATGGTGTCTTTCTCCTATGGTTGCAAATGTGATCAAATAGCAAGTCTTCTTCTAGTGGAACTTTTCTTCGCTTTTCTCTTCTAGTTCTTGAAATGAGTTCAACTTTTTTGGCAAGAAACAAGTGCATTATGGATTCTTTAGGATGATATAAACTTGACAAATCAAATTCCTTAGCACTAGTTTGAATAAAGTGATCTTCTACTTGCGGTTTTAAACAAAGTGTTTCGTCATGCTTTTGTATGTTTAGTAAATTCTTTAATACAGCTGTGGCATCATGAGAAATAAATTGAGTCAAAGAGATACTTACCTGTTTAACACCTTCATTGTCCTTAGGTTGGTCTGGTGGTTTCTCTTTGATGCTTTCTTTTCTTGTAGTACTTCAATTAGCATCACATTCGAGTACAATGGCTGCCGCTGGTACTAATCCAAGCTCGTGAGTCTTTGTTGGCTTAGATGTGGTCGGTTCTTGTCTTCCCTTTAGAAGTTCTGGTGCCTTGTATATCTTTACCGAATTTGTACCTGCATAGGTTCTCAATGACAAGAACAAGTGCATTATATCTAACCTTGAAATAGTAAGAGATCGGGTGATACTTGTTCTTACATTGTTAGCTTCAACAAGTTGTATGAGAACTTTGAATTTTTCTTCTTTATCCACCTCTCCTAAACCTGTATCAAATCTTTTTGACAAAAACAAGTGCATTATACTAGAATTGGGATTTAACAAAACAGATTGATTCAAATCATCACTTGTGCTCGATAATCCAATTTTCTCTTCTAGTAATTTTGCCTCTTTTAATGGACAAGTTCCAGAATAATGTCCTCTCTTATGACATCTATAACATAGGGTTTCTTTAAGAAGTTTAAAGGTAGAGTACTTACATTTCTCTATTTTTTCATGGGGCTTAACACTTAGCTTGTGAGACACGGGTCTTTGATTTGGAGCTGATTGCACCTTCTCTGTTTGAAACAGAAGTCTCTTGGGAGTGTAGCTGCGTTGTGGGATTTTTGTACAAACTCCTTGTACATACGTTGTTTGAGATCACCCCAAATAAGCACTGGTTTATGGTAGTAGCTCAAAGCTTCTTCTCGTATCCACCATGTTGTAGCGTCTCCATCTAGTGACGCAATTGCATAAGACAGTCTCTTCTCCTTTGGTATGTTGTTAGACCGAAACCAATACTCCATGTTCTTTTCTCAAAATAGGTAAGCTTTTGGGCCTTGTGTATGACCTGAAAACGTCATCTTGAAGAGCATATCGTTTACTTCTATTACCGTGATTCAAAGGCTTGGTAAATGTTGAATGTTTGTGCACTCGATCTGGTGGCTCAGGTGCAAGCTCTACGCCATTAGGCTCCTCTTCATATTCAGACTCATGGCAATCCTTTTTTCAATGGTCTACATATTCTTCATGGTTGCTGGCTAAGGATTGGTCTTCTTCTAGGTTGCAATCAGACTCATAGGGGGGAAACTCCTCCTTCTCCATGTAGTATGCCCTTGAGAGTACTTGCACAATTGAAAGACCAACAAAACAATAAATCAAAGTCTTGACAATTAAAGAAAAGAAGAGCAATCAAAAACAATATATATATATATATATATATATATATTTTTTTCAAAACAAGGAAACAACTAAAAGAACAAAACAGAAACATAATTCGTTTTTGGTTTTCTTTTTAACAAATAAAATAGCAAACGACTTCTAAAAATCAAAACAACAATTTTTATGGATTTTTTTGGTTTTAAAATAACAATAGCAAAAAGAAATAGATTTTTATGAGTTTTTATGGATTTTATAAAATTTAAACAAAACAGACAAAATCAAACTTTTTATGGATTTTCGGTTTATAAGAAACAACAAAACAAATCAGAAACGTAAAAGATAAAGGTTGGATGAATACAACCTGGCTGGATAGGAGCTTTTGGCTCTGATACCAATGATGAGAACCTCGGAGGCGAGATCTCTCGGATATGAACTCGCGGGAAGACCTTGGTGAGTCGATTTTCGCGAGAGCTAGTTTGGCAGAAGGTAGCGATAGAGAACCACAAAGGAGGGTGATGATTCCTTTGATAATCTCGTCCGTTCTAGGCTTAGAATTCTCACAAGCTTGAACTCATCTCAATTCTTGAATCCTCAAAGAAAATTAGAAACAGCAAAGGGATCTTTTCAAAGAAACTTCGTATTTTACTCGTCAAAAGGTTGTGAAATACAAAAGAAAGAGTTGAGCTTATATAGGCTCGAGTATACAACGGTCACAAACATAAAATAGGAAAGAAATGACTCAAAATAGATGATAAAACGGACAAGTAATGAGGACCGTCGATCTTAGAGCCGTTGGAGAGATTAGATGATCGGTCGGATATGGAAAGTTTACCAAAGGGAGGATTCGCCTAATCCTATGAGTGATGGAGCATGGTATAACTTTCTTGGATGCTTTTAAGTGGTTGAAATAGTCTCCTGGTCGCCACACATAAGTCTGAAGTCCTTTGAAGCAAGTGGATCCCGGACTTGCATTAAACGGAACCAATTCGATCAATCTTCTTGGTTGGGGCGTATCTGGAGGATCCGATGGTGGTTTGATGCGTTCTTGGTCTTTTTGGAACCATAAGAGGCCTAAGAATAGTCTCCAAGTGGTCCGAGGTCTAGCCCGCATCTGAGTTGGGCTGTGCGGCTAGATATTTGGAGTTGAGGCGCGAAAGGCCTTAGCGCAGATGGACCAACTTCTAAAATACATAACTTTCATCTCCGAGCTTCCTTTGGGCTTATTACACTTCAAAAACTTCACTAGTTGAGTCAAGAATCCATAGAAATTAATTTCATAACTTGATTCTCTGTGGTTCGTCTGTACCGCTTCAAAGAGTGCTCGCATATCCTCTTGATACGCCGGGGAAGGTTTTTGAATTGAGCCTCTTGAGTCTGGCTCAGCTGCTTGAGTGCTGGATAAGTCATTGAGTTTAGGCAGCTGAAACATGTTTAAGAAGGTCGTCTCTCATTTATCTTCGACTTGTTTCCCAAGGAAGTTCGTCTCCCCTTTATCTTTGGTGTATTTAGCCGAAAACTCAACAACCGAATCTAAGCGATGCTTAGTCGTCGATGTTATGTGGTCGAGGATCCCATCACTTTTGATAGATGATATCGCTTGATTGAGTTATCTTGTGATTATTGTGATAGAATGCGGGTTGGTGTAATCATCTTCACTAAGTAACTCATTACTCACACCTCTTATATGGATGCTCGAGATAGACGAGTTGTGGTGTAGTAAAGACCATCGGATGATCACGTGGTGTTCGAAATTGGAATTTTGTTATTACGTTAAGATTTGATAAACGGTATTGTAAGCCTTCGGACAGTTTTCAAGTGATGGTTCGAGTTCATAACGTATATGTTCGAGTTTTAATTAAGCCTTGGTTTAATTTTATCTATTGTATTTATTCGATGAAATTTTTTTAATCTAAGTGATTTTTGCGTTTACAAACTGGCCTTGTTTTACTTCCGGATCAGGGTGCTACACTCCGTTCTTAAAATTTTGAAACCATCTTTTCCTTACCGCACCGATAACGTCGAGATCTACTGAACTAATCCAGTTGAGAGAAAGCAAAACCTGGTCAAATCGCCTAACAGATTTACCAACTTCCGCAAAGATGGAAAGCAGTATAGATCGACCGGTTGAAAGCCTAGAGAAGGAAACAACATGGGATATGAGAAGACACTCATGCAGTATTTGACACCATCTCTACCATATAGTCTTGAATTAACGTGGGATCTATTCATATATGTCATCTAAAAGAAAAAAACATAAAGACCCAAAACATAAATCATGCCAAAACCTTGTTGAAGATCAAGACAGATCCAGATCAAGATCTGACTCCGTTAAAGCCATCAACATTTGCCTCTAGTTCCCTTTTAGCACTGTCATCGAAGAGATCATTGCTTTAGGCATCATTGTAACCAGCCTTAGTCCAAAGCCAAGACCAGATATCACCTACCTAATGATACGATCCCACAAAGGAATCAATCCCAATTTCGGCACTTAGAGGATCTAGAGTAGAGATGCTCGACTTGGAGATGACAAACGAACTCAAAGACGAGATGAAGGATAGATATTCTTGAGATAGAGACGACAGACGACTCAAACACGAGGGGGTGGACTGATTGATGCCACAAAAGGTTGCGGAAAACCTTTTGATAAGTCAGACAAGATCAAACTTCGACAAACGAAAAGAGATCCATAAAAGAGATTTTTTCATAAAAGATTGGATGTTTTCTTACAATGTAGGCCACGAAAATATAAAGGGAAAAAGAAGAGTAGAAGGCTTGGACATTTCCAAGACAATCTATAAAATACAAGGAATTCAAATCTGTCTTGGAAATGCAAAATGCATTAATCTCTTATTTTGACTTCTCAAATGGCCCTTGGAGTCTTAAGCCACGTTTTTGGACCTCTAATGCGCTTAAAACTCATTAACCAAAAGAGTCTCTTGATAGTGTAGCCCAATTACCTCATTAAAAACCTTAAGGAGAAAACCCATTGGGATAAAACTCACTTAAGGGAAAAAGAGTATAATCGAACTACACACTCTTTGGGTAACCTTTTTGAATACTCATCTCAAGCATCAAGGTATGAATGTGTTGCAAGTGATCGCTCTTCTTCTTGGTTCCATAGCCATGTCCACGTTTCATTGGTGCTGAAGTTGCACTCGAGCTGCACCCGTCGAGTCTTGAGGTCATGTTTGAAGTGAAGCTACTCATGATCATATCATCCCCTCCCACTTGAAAAGGATTTGACCTCAAATCCAAACTATATGCATGGAAATACAACAAGTTAGTAATCATGAAATAAACTAGGGCCAAGAAGTTACCTCCGACTATGTGTAGTGTCGTTTTTGGCATAGTGGTTGTGTCTAGTGGCTCTTCTTTGATCAGGTAGGAGAGACAAAGATTCAAGTGTGTAATTCGGGTCAGATCGGTTGGCTTGAATCGTTGGTCATCTTCTCTTCTTGTGCGATTGAACACAGTTCTGGAACCTCTATTTGGAGTTTCTTTCCTTAGGTACTTTCAGTTCCAAATCTTTAAGTGATAATTCAGTTGTTGCCTTGGCCATAATCAACTTGGTTGCTCAGCACTTGAATTGTCTTTGCCCATGAATCCTTAACATGTCTTTCTTTTGTTTTTACAAGCACTAGAGAAACAACATCAAATGTGCGTTTGGAATAGACAGATAATCTCCTAAGATGATCCAGCATGCTTTCATTGCCTAAAGCATCTAATGTCATTTTTGAATGATTAAGTTCAAGCACGTGGTTTTTCAGTTTAGAAGGCTCAGCTAGAATGTTCTTAATCAAGCAATTCAGTTCATGCCAAGTTCTAAACAAAGCATTGTCTGTTTTAGTTCTAAACATATCAAACACGTCATTGCACAAAGAAACTCTCATAGAAGAGTTAAAATCACGAGATTCATTAAACAGAAAACCCATTTGTTTGGAAAGCCTTTAAGGTGTGAATGCTTCATAAAACGAAATTAGTTTAGCAAAAGCAACATTTGAGACACAAAATTCTTTCACCTTTTCCAATCCAAAACATTTTTCATCTTCAGCAGAAACAATCACAAAACTAGGTCCTTTTCCAGCCAAATCAATTTCCTTACAGTGCTTTCTTGGGTAGTCACAAGGATTTGGCAAAAGGATTGACTCTTGCTCAAAGTGTAAGTGAATTGGTTGCTCCGTTTGAATCATGGTTAAGCTCCTTGTGGTTGTGGTCCTTTCAAGGCTGTTGCACTCATTCATGCTACATGTATCTTTCTTGGCACTTAAAGACAAGATCAAGTGTATTATACTAGAAATCTCAACGTTCAAAACAGGTTGTTTGAAGCTATGAGTGAAAGTGATATTATTCAAATACTGAATAGAATCATAAGCTAAACTTACCTGAGTGCCACACAAGAGATTTGATAACATTTCAACTTCGGATTGGCTAGATTGCTCAAACTCGATACCTTGACTCGATGTGTACAGCTCAAGTTCCATTTTATCACCTTCAGAGACTGAAGCTCGATCCAATGACTCGATCTCCATCGACTCGGGTTCAGTCTCAGCTCGTGCAGAATGTGAAACTCGATCACATGACTCAATCTCTACGAGCTCGAGTGAAGATTGTGAAGTGTTCGGCACTGAAGGTTGATTCCTTTTTCCAGAGCAAGTTGCAGCAATATGTCCCTTCTCACGACAAGTGTAACAAGTGACTCCCTTGTATTTTGAAGGGTTAGGGAACTCGCATTGCTTTGGCTCACAGCTTGATTCAAGTGATGGTTGAAGGATTGACTTAGCCTCCACGTTTTCTGTATATACCATGGGCTCTTTGTGGCTTGGAAATTGATGATCCTGTTCTGGCTTTTGAATTTCCAATCTCTGAGATTTCTCCTTATTTGTTTTAGTATCAACAGATTGGTGAGTGACTTGTTTCTTCTTTTGGAATGCCTCCAAAATTTCAAGCATTTCTTGCTTACACCTTTTGATGTCGTCATCGAGCTTTTGTTTTCTTAACTGATTCTGAAGCTCTACAGTTTGTTGCTTACTCCTTTGATCACCAAGCTTTCGATTTTGATCAGAACTGCTCTTTACTCGAACATTATTAGCTCTGTTTTGATCAACTACTTCTCTGTCATGACCAGTCTTTGCTTTGCTTCGATCAGCT
Organism: Lepidium campestre; assembly: GCA_009757365.2. Classification (NCBI taxonomy): domain Eukaryota; kingdom Viridiplantae; phylum Streptophyta; class Magnoliopsida; order Brassicales; family Brassicaceae; genus Lepidium; species Lepidium campestre. The sequence continues at coordinate 12,972 of WJSH01003514.1, forward strand.
TCAATCCTTCTCTTAGGCACATACTTCTTTCTTAACAACTCTTTCAGCGTTCTCCATGTGGTGATACTTGGCTCTTTGTATTTTCTTCGCTCAGCCTTTTCTTGAACCCACCACTTATAAGCTTCTCCAGAGAGTTGTTCAGTTGCATAAGCTAATCTTTTCTCCTCTTTGACATGGTTGTAAAACCAGTCATCCATGTTTTCTTCCCACTCTAGATAGCTTCTTTTTCCTGAAAAAGCATAGAGTTGAATTTTAGGAGCAGATTGACAATAAGCATTAACATAAATCACAGAGTTAGAAGTGTAAGGAGTTTTATATAGGTGGCTCCATGTTGAACTCCTTGTGTCGTCTGATTGATCAGATTCAGTCTAGTGGTTTCGGATCAATCTCTTCTACTTCAGGACCATAGTCTTTTTCAGATTCAGTCAATAACTCATCCATGTAGTAGTCCTCCTCATCATATGTGCTTTGATAAGAATAATATGCTTGCTCTTCCATGGCAATCTGCAATTGAAACAAAGTAAACTAGTAAAATAGTCCAAAAGTTGCAGATTTTTCACTAAACAAAACGAATATGACACAAGAGAATGGTTCGAATCGTTTTCAGCAAGAACAAAGAACACTCGATCACCAATCACTAATACTCTTGATCGAATGTAATAACCAAAAGCACAGAATCATCTCAATCACAAGTACTAACAATCGATTGATCTTCTACAAACTTTATTCAATTTTTGTGCAAGAAGATGAACAGTCAATAGCTCTGATACCACTTGATACGATCCCACAAAGGAATCAATCCCAATTTCGGCACTTAGAGGATCTAGAGTAGAGATGCTTGACTTGGAGACGACAAACGAACTCAAAGACGAGATGAAGGATAGATATTCTCGAGTTAGAGACGACACACGACTCAAATGCGAGGTGGTGGAATGATTGACGCCACAAAAGGTTGCAGAAAATCCTTTTGATAAGTCGGACAAGATCAAACTTCGACAAACGAAAAGAGATCCATAAAAGAGGTTTTTTCATAAAAGATTAGATGTTTTTTTACAATGTAGGCCACGAAAATATAAAGGGAAAAGGAAGAGGAGAAGGCTTGGACATTCCCAAGACAATCTAGAAAATACAAGGAATTCAAATCTGTCTTGGAAATGCAAAATGCATTAATCTCTTATTTTGACTTTTCAAATGGCCCTTGGAGTCTTAAGCCACGTTTTCATACAGAATTTATAGAGAATACGAAAAGATACACGATGAACAGATGGTGAAAAGTGTAAACAAACGATATGGATGCAGCGGAAATGAAGAGTCACGTGATGATTAAGCAAACTGATGATGGTTTTTGATACAAACTAACAAGTTAACACACTTTTTATGATTTTCTTTTTACTAGAACATAATGGCGAGAGATGAGAAAAATGGATGAAGAAGCGGAAAAGACAAGAAATGATAGATAAAAACGACTCAACCTCCAAGTGTGATCTGATACCACTTGATACGATCCCACAAGGGAATCAATCCTAATTTCGGTACTTAGAGGATCTAGAGTAGAGATGCTCGACTTGGAGACGAAAAACAAACTCAAAGACGAGATGAAGGATAGATATTCTCGAGTTAGAGATGACACACGACTCAAACGCGAGGTGGTAGAATGATTGATGCCACAAAAGGTTGCGGAAAATCCTTTTGATAAGTCGGACAAGATCAAACTTCGACAAACGAAAAAAGATCCATAAAAGAGGTTTTTTCATAAAATATTGGATGTTTTCGTACAATGTAGGCCACGAAAATATAAAGGGAAAAGGAAGAGTATAAGGCTTGGACATTCCCAAGACAATCTAGAAAATACAAGAAATTTAAATCTGTCTTGGAAATGCAAAATGCATTAATCTCTTATTTTGACTTCTCAAATGGCCCTTGGAGTTTTAAGCCACGTTTTTGGACCTCTAATGGGCTTAAAACTCATTAACCAAAAGAGTCTCTTGATAGTGTAGCCTAATTATCTCATTAAAAACTTTAAGGAGAAAACTCATTGGGATAAAACTCACTTAAGGGAAAAAGAGTATAATCGAACTACACACTCTTTGGTTAACCTTTTTGAATACTCATCTCAAGCATCAAGGTATGAATGTGTTGCAAGTGATCGCTCATTTTCTTGGTTCCATAGCCATTTCCACGTTCCATTGGTGCTGAAGTTGCACTCGAGCTGCACCCGTCGAATCTTGAGGTCATGTTTGAAGTGAAGCTGCTCATGATCATATCACCTAATCATATACAATACAAAAAAAAGAGATGTGAAACCTTAGTCAAACCGATGGTGGATCATGGTTGTGCCTTAGGAAATTTAAGTTTGGAAAAAAATTAGGGGCATATATATCTATTGATTTTATTTAATTTACTCTAAATAATATAAATTTGGGCTTATATATGTATTTTGTAAGTGGCTTGAGTAATAGGGCTTTTACAAATACTAAATGGATTTTAACGTTTAATTAATATTAAAAATAGAAATACAATTAAGTATTAGGTTATATTAGCAAATAGTTACTTCTCCCAAAATAAACAGATACAGTCTCTCTCTTCGAGCGATAAAAGTGGAGCCGCCGCTACAATACACAACCTAGTTTTTTTTTCTCGATCTAGAGAACGGCGGTTGATGGCTTTCAAAACACAACCTAGTTTTTTTGTCGTTTGTTTAGAGCTATCAAGAGGAGTTTTTGCAAAGGTTGATTCATGGAAAAACGCATATCTGAGCAGTGGTTTTATCGGAGCAATGGTTTTGCCGATGTCTTCGTCCCACCTCTGTATTTGTCTTTTGCCACTGAGTCTACCGGATCAGGTGGTGCTCATGTCTCTTTCAACTCTTTAGTCCATGTCTAACTTTTTCTTCGTGTTGTTACTTTCTCGGAGGAATGAGGTCAGGTTTGGTCTCATAAGTGTCAAAGGAGGTTTTGGTCTTCATCTTGGTACTTGGTAACTCCATTGAAGCTTATGTTTATCTAGTTTGAGTATTTTGGCTATTGGATTTTCTGGATTTTCTTTTAGAGTTTGTTGTGGTTTTCTCTTGGCCTATTTCCAATCGATATACATTTTGCCGCCATAGTGGTTGGTGAAGCGGTTAGGCGACCTTGTCGATTTTCTTCAATTAGAATTCAAATAATATCTCGATCGTAATCTGCATATTGGCCTTCTTTCATCCGAGTATCCATCTTTTCAACATCCGGTTCGGTTTCGTTGATGGTCATTCCCTCTCTTTTGAGTCTCAACTTTCCGGAATTAGCCAGTTCTCAACATTCAGATGTTTACTAAGTTTCAATTGAGAACAAAGAGAATTGATTTGGTTATGTTCTTGGAGATTATTATCACACTTTCGATTTTAGAATGTATCCTTTTAATCATTTAGTTGTTGTTTCTCTCTTTTGGTCTTTAAGTTTGTTTGTCAGATTCTGGGAATTTCAACATTTTCCGCCTGCTTCAGATTCTAAACCGATTTGTTTCGGTCAGTGTCTTTGTAATCCTTCTTTTCATTCAATCAGACGAAAGAAAAAATATTAGCAAATAGTTTTGATTTTTAACTCTTTCTTCCAATTTTTGTGAGTCGTCATTTATTACGTCTTTTTAGTTTCTTTCATCAAACGATTCAAATCATCTTCTCCAAGCGATCAAGGTAAAACCAGTTATACTTTTTTATTACTTTCACCTAATTGATATATAGAATCTTTATATATTACAGCGAAAGTTCTTTTACATTTGGATTTCAATTGACGTGTTATAAGACCATCAACAATGATTTCAACATTCAACATCCTCTTTTTCACTCCACTTCATTTTCTCTTTCTTCCACCTCATTATTCAACACTTATTCAACATTTACTCATTACAATGGTTTGTTTAATAAATTCAACACTTTACCCCACCACTTTTATTTCATATATTATTTTTTTA
>WJSH01003535.1:11170-25938 GCA_009757365.2 Lepidium campestre
TATACTTTGGCCAATAGTATGTGTATACGTTCTCCTATAATAACATGAGTAGATTTTACCAAGTCTTGCTTTAACACTTGATCCTTTATTGTCTAGTAGATACTGTCAAATCTGATCAATTCTTTAACATAATTACTTGCAAAACGGATTTTCCTTGAGTTTTGAAATATGTAATTTCTTATTAAGAAGATTTATTATAAATATAAATAACAATCAGTTTACTTCAAATGAGTGGGTTTTCTGTGTGAGTTCTTGTTGAGTATGATATTGAAATTTGTTAAGAAAGACTTTAAGATACTGTTGTTGCTGTTTTAGTAAGTTTTGTAAGATCTTCTAATAAAAACTCAGTTTGCTTCAATGCTTGGGTTTTCAGATTGTGATTTTTATGTTGTAATTTGTTAAGAAAGAGTTTAAGATATAGATGTTGATGTTTTTGTAAGTTGTATAAGTTCTCTTAAAAAATTTAAAATATGTTTTGATATATGTATTTTTTTGAATTTTGCACACAGATATGGCAGGACAAGAAAAGATCCGTTTGCCAAAAAGAATTTATACACCAGAGACTGAACCAAAATGCAATGTATTAAACAAATACTCCCTTGAAACGAAGGTAAAGGAGGTGGAGGAATCCATTGGCCAAGAAATGATTGCAAGACTAACAGAATCGTTCTTGGGGTCAATAATTGAAGTTGCAAACAATCCAAAAATAGAGTTTTCAAGAAACATAGTGCATTACTACTCGTAAGAAGAATTCTGGTTCAGAATAACAGTGCATTGTGGTTCTATTTTAACGAGCAACCTATGAGGTTCTCAGAGGATGAATACAGTCTAGTCACTAGATTAAGTTTGCCTGATACAAGAAAATCAGAAAGGAAAAGGAGGAGAAATGAAGATGAAAGATGGGTGAGAAAAGGAATGAAATTGAATGGCATGCTGCAAATTTTACAAGAAGAAGGTGATGATCTCACAAATGATCAGAAACTTCGGTTCGAAGCATTGATCATTGTTGAAGCAATTCTTATTGGTAGGAACTCAAAGACGAACATTCCATTAGAGAACCTTCAACGAGGGGGCAAGAAGTTTGAAACTTTTTGTGCCTCTCTATGGGGGAAAATATCATACAGATGTTTACTAGAAGAAATCAACAGCTTTACACCTGATAAATTGAATAAATCTTATCTTGGGATGAAATGATTCATTTTGGCCATTTAGATTTGGGCCTTATGTTCTGTGGATGTTTTGGGGAAACAGTTTGGGAAACAATTGAGAACTAGAGTAACTCTATTATGTCTCCGTTGGGAATCAATAAAATCACCAACTCTCCTGAAAATCTTACAAAAGGAAGAAGAAGTAAGTAATTAACATATTTTATACACATTTATAAATCAATCCTATAAAATGATCTTATTTTAATCAATTCTTATTTTACAGAGTCATGTGATTCTAATCTTAGAATAACCAATAGACGAATATCACGAACTTGCACCTGTTTTCAGTTTGATGAGTAAAAGACATAAACTGAAAAAACAACATTGGATTCGGGGATGGTTTGAACCTGAGAAGAATGACATAAGTGATGAAGAGAAACATGACAAGATACTGAATTTAGTAAAAACTATTTTGGAGAAAATGGTTGTGCTTGAGCACCGTTTGGGAGTAATAAATGCAGAAGAAGATCAACGTAAAGAGGAAGACAATATTCAGGATGACTCGGTAAATAAATTTAAGTATTTATAAAGGTTTTATAAGGAAGCTTCTAAATCCGTATAAAACTAGTCAGTAACTTATGTTTTTTACTTAAAAATGCATTTTAGAATGATGATGGAGACAACGACGATGATGATGGAGAGGACAACATGGAGATAAAATGATTTAAACCCTTTTGAAAGTATTTATAGAGGTTTTATAAGGAAGCTTGTAAATCCGTATAAAATTAGTCAGTTACTTATGTTTTTTATTTAAAAATGCATTTTAGAATGATGATGGAGACAACGACAATGATGATGGAGAGGACAACATGGAGGTAAGATGATTGAAACTATTTCTGATTGTTCAAAAGTGTTTTTCTTTTAAATACATATATTGTTTAACCTTTACAATGACTTTAGAATGAAAGGAATGAGTACGAAGAAATGAAGATCCGCAGAACTACACACAGGTAAGTTGATTTAAAACATTTAAAAAGGTTTAATAAAACATGTTATAGTTTGAAAACTGTTTTAGTAATTTGTTTCTTCATAAGATTTATAATGTTTTACCTTTATGATGACTTTAGGACGATGAGAATAAAAATGACATAGATGAAGAACAGCAAGATAAAGGTGAAAAAGAGCAAGAAAAAAGTGAAGATCCGCAAGAAAATATGCATGTAAGATGATTTGGACATTTATAATGGTTTGATAAGAGAACTTGTAAACTATTTCTGATTGTTGAAAAGTGGTTATATTTTTTTAAAATACATGTATTGTTTAAACTTTACAATGACTTTAGGATGCAGAGAATGAGAACGAAAGAAATGAAGATCCGCATGACTACACACATGTATATTGATTTATACATTTAAAAGGTTTAATAAAAACATGTTATCGTTTGAAAATTGTTATAGAAATTTGTTTGAAAATTGTTTAACTCTATAATGAATTGAAGGATGAAGAAAACCAGCAAGGAAAACATAAAGAACAGGAAGAAGAAGGTGAAGGAAAGCAGGAAAACAATCCGGTAAATGGAAGCTAAATATTTATAAGGTTTCATAAGAAACCTGTAAAAACTTATAAAATATAATTGAACTTTACTTTTTGTCAATCTAAAAGTTTTTGGTTATGTCAGGTGGAAGAAGAAAATAAAGCATAAGCAATGGAAGAAGATGAAGAAGAAACACATACGGTATTTATAAAATATATAGTAATTTCAAAAAGTATTAAGTTTATATAAATATAACATATATTTGACTTGGAATTGTGAATTAGGACCAAGGAAAGGGGAAGGAGAAGCATATTATCACGGGTTAATCTATTGGCGAACCGGAGACTCAACTAACATTAAGAACTTTTCATACCGGCAGAGTATTTACAGGAGGTACTGCCGAAATATTTTAGTAGACAAAAATGGAATTGTAATGCTAGGATCGTGGGTTGAAACAAGTGATATTTTAGTAGGTAAATTAACGCCTCAGGTGGCGAAAGAATCCTCATATGCTCCGGAAGATAGAAGAAAGGGAAAGGAGAAAGAAGAAGAAGTAAAGGAAGTTTCAACAAACCAGAAAGAGGAAAACAAAAATTTGAGGTTTATGAATTTGAACATTATGTATGATTTCATAATGTCTCTTATAAAGTCGTATCTGATTTAACATTATGATTTCATAAAAATTATGTAGCCATTGAGTGAAGAATATCTCTATTGGTTTGATGTCAAATTTCAAGTGTGAAAAATTAAATATCCATTTGACATAAAGAAGTTATTGAGCTCAATGGATAAGGTAAGTAAAAATGATAATAATACACAAACAATGAAAGAATCTCATTTGTTTAACTAACTAAAATTGAAAATTTGTTTTACAGGTTATGTGGCCCAATAGTGGGTATCAAATTGAGGAGGAATGTGATTTGGTTGATGACAACAAGATTAAAAAAGGCTGTCAACAAAGCAATGATGTTCTTGCATCCTAACAAAATGCAGCAAAATGGAGCTACTCCAGATCACATCATAGTAGCAACAAAAATCTTCAGAAATATCATGGTAAGAAATTTGATTATTTTTCTTCTTTTAAGACATAATTGATACTTTTGGATGTAGCTGAAAATCTCACAATCAAAAATGATATTACATGCAGAAATGTTGGGAGCGACACAAAAACACAATATCAGTTTAGTTATTTGCTTAGATTGAATTTAAGATGGTTTGTTTGGATTCTTATCAGTTTAACTATTTGTTTTTGTTGAATATAAGAAGAAAATTTATTTTCTTTGGAATCAGTATTTTGTTTATTTTTATAAGATTTATAAGGAACCTTATTAAACGTTAAAAACAAACAAGACATAAGTGTTGCTAATAAAAGTGATAGTAAAATAAAAAACGCGATTTACTATTTCATAGTCAACAATTTCAAGACCCCGGAGCGAGAAGTGTAAGCACTGTTTCATATGGTGGAATGCATTTTTCTCTGCACTCCTTTTTAAATGTACTTGAAGAATCATCAAATTATAACCTGTCTTGTAATGAACTTTATAAAATATTATTAAAAAGAGAAACTATTTTCGTTAAAGAATTTCCTTTTGGTTTATACAGTTTTATATGGAAGCTTGTTAAACTTTAAATATTATAAACCAATTAAATTTTTTTGGAAAAAATAAATCATTTGTTTCTCTTTCTACTTGGAAACCGTTATTCTTCCATTTTATTTCTTTTTTATTCCATTTACATAAATTTGTACCCAGAGTGTTTCAAAAAAAAAAAAACTTGTACCCAGAATCAAAAAGACGAAAACAAAATCCGAAAACCATCATTTCCAGAGACACGATTTCAAAGTACCGGTTTCAAAGACCATAATTTCACTGAGAAAACTGCATCTAAAGAGAAAGGTATGTTAGAAAGACAGTTTTGGGCTCTCTATTATTGTCCATTTCTATCAAGTTGAAAGTTAAGGTTTTTCTTCTATAGTTGGTTGATATTCAAAAAGCGATTAAGAGAAATCGAGTAAGAGATTTAGGCATGTTACTTGTTGGGTAGCAAGAATTTCAAAATGTAGTTGAATAATCAGTGAAAAATTGCATTTTGTAACCATTTTTTTTTGTGAAGAACAACAATTACAGATGATTCCTAATGATCGATAATGGGTTTTTACTTGTTGGGTAGCAAGAATTTCAAAATACATTTAAGAATCTGTTGAATGTTGCATTTTTTTTTTTTGCGTAGAACATTGAGAAAACCATTTTTTGTGAAGAACACAATTAGAAGATGATTTTTAATGCTCAATTTTGTTTATGTTTCTCTTTTCAGGTTTAGGAAAAGACATCTCGATTTAGCAGAAACAACTGTATTGTTTGGTAAGAATTCCAAAACCTAAATTAAGAGAATTTCTCCGTTAGTTTTGAAATTTCTTATAAGGAAATACATAAGATAGAGTGTTGATTGGAGATTGGGTTACTATTGAACTGGAATTTGAAATTTCATAAGTGCTTGGGTTATTGTTGATTAATAAGATTACTTAAGACTATTATAATTCTAAATTCGTTTCATTTATACATTTTTGTAAGATACCTTATGAAACTTAGTAAACAAACTAATTTCTTATCTTTTGGGATTATAAGGTAATGCTCTTAGTTCTAAGCAAAGACATTAGAATGTTTCATTTAGTTTGTGTTATTGATGATTTAGTAAGATTAAGAAGATATAGTATAAACTCTTATTAGCAATCAATTTCCTTCAATAAGATGGTTTCAGTTTGAGTTTTTGTTTAGGATGATACTGAGAAAGACTATAAAATACTGATGTTGCTTTTTAAGTAAGTAAATTCAAAGTATGATTTGGATTTGGAAAGAAATTGAGAACTAGAGTAAGTCCATTGTGTCTCCGCTGGGAATCAATGTCATCACCGAGTCTACCTAAACTCTTACAGTATGAGAAAGAGGTAAGTAGTAAACATATTTACTAAGTTTTTATAAAAAAATATTAAAAGATTATCTAATTATAAACAGTTTATATTTTATAGGGTATTGTGATTTCCATCTTAAGAGAACCAATAGAAGAAGGTCATGAACTTGGACCAGTTATCCAAGCAATTGCTAAAGGACTAAAGCTCAAACAAAAAGATTGAATTGAATTATTAGTTCAACTTGGAAATGAAAAAAGTGATCAGGAAAAGTATGATTACATCATGAAACTAACAATAACTATTATGGAGAAATGATTGTGCTTGAGCACCGATTTGATGAAAGAAATGCAAAAGACGAAGAGCAGCAGGCTGCCAACAACCAGAACAACGACAACAATGACACGGAGGTAATATAATTTAGGCATTTATAAGGTTTCGTAAGGTGCCTTATTAAAACTAATTAAACTATTAGGGGTGTTCAATCCGAATTTTGGTTCGGTTTCGGTTCACTTTATTCAGTTTTTCGGTTTATAAAAAATATCTACTATATTTAAACCATATATACAATGGTCTGGTTTGGTATGGATAGCCTCGGTTTTTGGTTTATTCGGTTTTAAACCAAAAATCATAAATTTGTTTAACGTAATTAAAATTTGTCGGTTTTATTTATTATTTTATATTTTATAATTTATTAGTTGTGTTTATAAATTATAAAAAGATATAATAACATTGAATGCAAGAATTAATTTTTTTATAAGTTTGTCACTACAATTGATAATGTTAATTATTATATAAAAACTGCAAAATTGTTATGAAAAAAATTTGGTGGGCACAATAAAAAGAAATAAATATATTTGTTTTAAATAATTAATCATTACTAAACTAATAGTATGAAACTTTATAAATGATAAGTTAATACTGCTACTGAATATTTACGTTTAATTATATCACTATATTATTATATTAAAACTAGAGTATTAGGTTTAATTATATGCAGATGCACTGAATATTTTATGTGTATATCATTATACTATAACTAATCTATTAATTATAATATCATAATTAAGCGGTTTTGTTCGGTTTGATCGGTTTATTACCAAACCATATTCATATCCTACGGTTTTGATAAAATTGGATCCATACGGTTTGTATAGTATAACCAAAAACCAAACCATATTGTTTTCTTCGGTTTGGATCGGTTCGGTTTGGTTCGGTTTTGCCAAATTGAACGTCCCTATAAACTATTAACTTTTGTTAAAAACTGAATATAAAAACTGCTTATAATTGTTTATCTTTATCCTAAAATTCATTTTAGAATGATAAAATTCTGCATGCAAGTGGAGATGACGAGCATCAGGATGGCAACAGCCTGAACAACATGAGCGATGACGGAAATGACAATATGGAGGTAAGATGACTGAAACTACTTGCTTTTGTTTTAAACTGAAAAATGCATTTAATATTTTACATGTATAACAACTTTAGGACGATTGCAATGACCAAGAGAAAAGTGGAGATCAAGAAGAGATAGAAGAAGATCCACATGAGAACGTGGAGGTAAGATGATTTTAATATTTCTAGAATTCATAAAGGCACATTATGAAACCTTATTAAACAACTTGCTTTTGTTTATAACTGAAAATAAAAAACTGCATATAATGTTTTACCTTTATAATGAATTTAGAACAATGTGGCTGAAAAAGAAAAGGATGGAGATCAAGAAGAGAAAGGAGAACATCCGCAAAGCAATATGGAGGTAAGATGGTTTAGTCACTTTTATGGTTTCATAAGATAATACAACTTGCTTGTTTAAAACTGAATATTAAAATTGAATATAATGTTATACTTTTATATGACTTTAGGACGATGTGAATGAGAAACCGAAAGATGGAGATCAAGAAGAGAAAAGAGAAGATCCGCATGACAACATGGAGGTAAGATGATTTAGGTATTTATAAGGTTTCATAAAGTACCTTACGGAAACTTATTAAACTACTGGCTTTTGTTTAAAACTGATAATAAAAGATTGTATATAATTTATACTTTTATAATGACTTTAGGACGATGTGAATGACAAAGAAAATGATGGAGATGAAGAAGAGAAAGGAGAAGATCCGCATGACAACATGGAGGTAAGATGATTTAGGAATTTATAAGGTTTCATAAGGTACCTTATAGAAACTTATAAAACTACTGGCTTTTTTTTGTTAAATGACTTTAGGACGATGTGAATGACAAAGAAAAGGATGGAGATCAAGAAGAGAAAGGAGAAGATCTGCATGACAAAATGGAGGTAAGATAATTTAGTCATTTTTAAGGTTTCATAAGGTACATTATGGAAACGTATAAAAGTACTGGTTTTGTTTAAAACTGAAAACAAAAGACGGCATATAATGTTTTACCTTTATAATGATATTAGGACAATGTGAATGACAAAGAAAAAGATGGAGATGAAGAAGAGAAAGGAGAAGATCCGCAGGACAACATGAAGGTAAAATGATTTAGACATTTATAAAGTTTTGTACGATACATTACAGAAACTTATAAAAACTACTTGCTATTACTAAAACTGAATTTTTTTTTTGTACTGTTAGGTGGAAGAGGAGGAAGACCAAAGAGACACACAAACAGACACACAAACAAACACACAAACAAACACACAAACAGATAGTGAGGTATTTATCAATAAATATCAGTATGTATTGTTTAAAAGTTTTTCTAATATATTGTGAATTAGGTCCAAGATAATGATGAACTAGAGAAAAATGAAAAAGGCAAAAGTGTGGACATGCAGGGAAAGGAAGCTGCAAGGAATAGAAAGATATATGAAGAATATATAAGGGGGATTGATACAAATTTTAAGATGTGGAATGATTCAACATTTCATCAAAAGGATAAAAGGATATTATTGAGCACATTGGATAGGGTAAGAATATACAAACAATGAAAGACTTATAATTTGTTTAATAGATTAATATGAAATTTTGTTTAACAGGTTCTTTGGCCAAATAATGGATGGAAGGATGTGAAGAGATATGAACTGTACAATGATGAAAAACTCAAAAAGGCGTACAAGAAAGCTGCTTTATTTTTTCATTTGGACAAAACAAAGAATCACCAAATTGAGTGATAAGGACAAAGAGATAGCAAACGAGATCTTTAAAATACTCAGTGTAAGAATCCTTTTTTTTTTTTAAGACTTACTTAATATATTTGGATTTAGATGAAAATGTTATAAACAAATAATGATATTACATGCAGGAAATTTGGACAAACAAGGATCCAGTTCAGATGCCCCTCGAAGATTAAAAATAGGTTTTCAGAACGTAAGAAGGTTTTGATTAACATTAGGATTATCGTTTGGATTTTTATCTGTTGAATTATTTGCTTTGTGAATTTAAGGAAGTTAATGTATTTAAGTACTCTTGTTTGAATTTATACATTTTGGTAAGGTACCTTATGAAAATTATTAAACACACTAATGAACATATTTATTAAATCTGAACCATAAACCCCATTAATCACGACAACCAAGTGGATTTCAAACTATATGTATCGAATATATTTTGAGATTATATATAAAACAATTGAATGTTGAGAATTTTATTAGTTAAAAGCTTTTATAAGGATGCTTGATATTATACAGTTTTATAAGGATGCTTGTTAAACTTTTAAACAAGCAAAATAATTAAAAAAATCATAAAATCTAAAGACATAGAAAACTAAATGTCTTATAAACACATTTTAATAACAAAAATAATATAACTAGATTCGATCAACATAACTTCATTTGTGTAAACCAGTTTGACGACACCTTCCATAATTTAACTTGGATTTATACTTTTTGTAAGATACCTTATGAAACTAATTAAGCACACTATTTGCTGTTATGGAAAGCAAGATATCTGAATCAAGAAACAAGATATGTGTTCAAACGTCATGAGAAGAATTTCCTTTTGACTTATACAGTTTTATAAGGAAGCTTGTTAAACTTTTAGAAATACTAAACGTTTTTCATAGAGTATAAAAACACTGATAACAAATGTATTACAAAACACATAGATAGGAACAAATAAAGAGCTTGAGGGAAAAAAAGAAAAAGACAAAATAAAAACTAGATTCGATTAACACAGCTTGATATGTTGTGACCAGTTTGATCACACCTTCCACATTTATGAGATTTTGATTTTCCAAAGGGAAGAATCAACAGAAGGATGAATACTTTCTGAATATGCTAGAATCCACCTGTACAGAAAAATGTAAAAACAAAATCAGAGAAATCAACAGACAAATATTAACTATATTTGATTGATACTAACAACCAGAATTAACACAGTAACAAATAAAAATATAGAAATTTTATTACTAACCTTTGAGTGGAGTAATAATCATCAACAAAATCGATTTCATTGAAATTCATATGTTTGCATGCAGCAATTGCATGAGGGCAAGGGTATTTGTTCAAGTTGAATGCCTCATATGTGCACTTCCTTGATCCCAAACTGACAATATGATGTTGTTTATCTCCTTTAACCTCAAATTCCAATTGGTTGATTGAACAAACTTCAAACCATCGTGAAAAAGAGTTAAAAGCTTGAGTCGTTTTCTGCCCAACATAAAATGTAATAGGATGCTGATGATGACTACTCTTCTCTTGATGTTCAAAAAACCACTTCGTCATAACCATTCTAATTGTTTCTAGCAGACATAAAACTGGATACTCACGACTTTCTTTCAACATTGCATTCAAAGACTCTGCTAAAGTAGATGTCATGATGTTGAAGCGATTCACTGGAGAATATGCACGTGACCACTTTCGAATATCAGATTTAACCAAGTAATCCCAAATCTTTTTGTCAGCCTAAGAAATTTCATGGAAGATTGAATCAAACTCTGCTTTTGAATACTGTCTAGACGCATCAGTAATCACTGAAAGAAGAGTTGAACATTTGAACCGTGTTTCTAAATCCTTTTGAAAATGAAAGCTACAAATACCATGATGAGCTGAAGGATAATTCACCATCAAAGCATTGGCAATAGAAGGAGCTCGATCAGACACAAAAATTAGATCAGCAACATCAGGAATGATAGATGTTAAGCACCTCATAAACCAATCCCAAGAAGCATCATTCTCTGAATCCACAATGCCAAATGCAATAGGATAAAACTGAAAATTACCATCTAGGGCAGAAGCACCGAGTAAAGTCCCTCTAAATTTGGATTTTAAAAATGACTCATCAACAGATATTACTGGCCTCATCAGTCTGAAACCTCTAATTGATGCCCCAAATGCCAGAAATGCATACTTAAACTTATTATCAACATCAACCTCAAGGAAAGTAACAGACCCAAGATTCTTTAACTTAATTATGTGAAACCATTTGGGTAAAAATTCATAACTAGCAACAGGTGAACCCCTAGCAATTAAAGATGCATATTCTGATGCTCTCCAAGCCTTAATATAAGGAACAACAATCCCATGGTCAAACCTAAATTTTTCTATCAACTGTTTAGGTTTTAAAGGTTGTTTACCATGTTCAAAGTTATTACTAACCATACTACCTAGAGTTCTTGAACTAGCTTGACGATGGTTAAGATTTCAGAGAGATGAATCACAACTATGCTCACTAACATAGGTTCTAACGACAAAGGTAGACGTTCCTACAGCAGGGGTAGCACGCAACATCCAAGAGCAATTTTTATCAATACAATGAAGAACATACCGAGTTGACTATGACTAATCTGTTTGAAACTCGAAACCCATCTTCAAAGAAAACATCCGCAATGATCGTTTCATTGTTTCCTTGTCTCTAAAGATCATGCCGCGAAAAATGCAGTCAATCTCAGCACAAGAAGAACTTAAAGAAGCTGATGCATCATATTCATGAGCTGAAGATCCATATTGTGATAATTTACCACAAGCTTTAGCGATGGATGATGGGACATGAACCATCTACATAAGAGAAAAGAGTTAATAAAGATACTTGAGAAAGCATATAAATATGATATATAATCAAATCAAGATATAAAACATTTATTAAGATTCATAACCTACTTTACAAAAGTTAATAAATACCAAAACATGTAAGAATTAACAACCAGAATAGCAAAGCTACTTAGTGATTACACAAAATTATAAGAAATTATAGATAACAATATTAAACTTTTCAAAAGATATCAGAAAACATATGACAATTAAGACAAAAACAGATTTTAGTAAGTTTCATAAACTCATGTATGAAACTTAATAAAAGCCAAACTAGATAAAAATAAGGAACCAAATTCAAAAAGATGTTGGGTGAGTAAACAAATTTATAAACATTACAATAACTATCAACCAAAATAAAATCAAATACCTCATCCATAGTTTGATGGATTTGGACAGAATCTGAGCTATTGGGAGAATCAGTAGAACCTCTTAGAAACTGCAATATACAAGAGGGAAAATTTGCTTAGTTTAAGATATAAATGTAAGAAACAAAAGCAACATAAACATATATATAAAGCATTTGATACAATAAAGAGAACAAATTTTAGTAAGTTTCATAAACTCATGTACGAAACTTAATAAAAGCCAAACCAGATAAAAATAAGGAACCAAATTCAAAAAGATGCTGAGTGAGTAAACAAATTTATAAACATTACAATAACTATAACATCAACCAAAATAAAATCAAATACCTCATCCATAGTTTGATGGATTTGGACAGAATTTGTGCTATTATTTGGAATGTTGGGAGAATCAGCAGAACCTCTGTAAAACTGCAATATACAAGAGGGAAAATTTGATTAATTTAAGATATAAATGTAAGAAACAAAAGCAACATAAAAAGATATATAAATCATTTGATAAAAATACATCATTTACAGAAGAAGATGAATGAGAAGGACGAGGAACACTAGACTCAATGGGAGTTCCAACAATAGTTGGGAATGAACTCATTTGTCCCTATAAGTAAGAAACGGCAGAGTTAAAAAGAATATTTGACAGAAAACAAAGACATAATATAAACAAAATCAATTAAGACAAAAATATAAGTTACTTTATAAAACTGAAAAACCAAAACAAGAAAGAAGTAGAAACCAGAATAAGCAAAGCTACTTAATGATTACAAAAAAAGTATAGAAAATTATTAACAACAATACTAAACTTATCTAAAGATATCATACAGAATACAATATTATGACAATAAAGATATTTTATAAAGTTTCTTAAACTACTTTATGAAACGTAATAAAAGCCAAAACAGATAAAATAAAACAGTTATAACAAGTACCTGATCATCCCAACCAAGACATTTGGACCTATCTCGTGTGGAACTTGTCTCTACCATAACATCATAGGTTATTTGTACCTAAGGAAAAAAATACATTAGAATCAAATAACATCATAAAACTCATGAGGAAAAAAGAGTTAAAGAAAGCAAAACCTCATCAACTGTCACACATAAGTTAATAGATGAGTCGCTTTCCAAAAACTTCTGAATGAAGCATCTTAATTGCCTATCATTCCGAATGAACAAAGGCGGTAACTCCTTTGGGGCAGAGAATGAAGAAGGACGCTGAGAATAGCTAAGTTTACAGTATGTGAAGAACTATCAAGTGCAAAATCTTCAAATATTATTGTGACTAAATCTTGGAAAGTAATGTTTTCATCAACAATCCCAAGCGAAGCTCCCCTTTCAACATCAAAGATAAATTCCCAAAGAGAGGAGTTTGAGAAATTCCAAACTCCATATACACAATACAACTGAAGCATATCGGCTGAAATGAAAAAGAACAATTGTAAGAATTTGCTAAAATGAGAGAAAGAAGAATTTGCTTAACGATTCAAAGAAGACAATTTACAATGTTTGATAAGATAGCTTACAAATATGAATAAAACAGTATTAGACAAAATAAAGAACATACAATGAACACAGAAAGCAAGATATATGAATCGTTGAATGGTTTATAAGGTTTAACAATATAGTTACTAAATCTGAATAAATTAGATATATCAACAAGCAAAGGAGAAATATGAAGATAGTTTACAAAGTTTAATAAGATAGCTTATGAATATGAATAAAACAGTATAGGAAGAAAAATGAACACGGAAAGCAAGATATATGAATCGTTGAATTTTTTATAAGGTTTAACAATATAATTACTAAATCTGAATAAATTAGATATATCAACAAAAAAGAAGAAAATGGGGGAAAAGTTTACAATGTTTAATAAGATAGCTTATGAATACGAATAAAACTGTATATGAAGAAAATTAGACAAAACAAAGAACAGACAATGATTACGAAAAGCGAGATCTCAACATTAAAAACAAAATTGAATCCACATTACCTTATTGGAATGTGAAATCTGAGAAACAAAGTGAAGAAACAAATCTGAGATCGCGAATTCGCAGATCTCAGATTCGAAATCAAAATAGAAATACGAAATTGAAATCGAATTCAGAGATCAAAATCGAAATACGAAATCGGAATCAAATATCAAAATCGAGAGAACGAAGGCGGAGAGAGAAAAAGAAGAGAGAGGAAAAGAAATGAAAAATGGCAGAGGCAAAAAAGGAAAACTCAAAAAAATTAGGTTTTGTTTAGGGTTATAATTGAAAGGTTAGTTTTAAAAATGGTTAGGATTGAAAGCTTATTAGTGGTAATTTCTCCAAAAAAAAATCATTGTAATGTAGTGTTTACCTTATGATGCTTATATTTATCTCAAACAGCTTGTAGAGCACCTTCTTTTCTGCTCAGATATAAGTAATTGGCATAACTGCATGAAGACACAAAAATGTGAAATTTTGCCTCACAAATAGCTGAGAACTTCAACAAAAATAACAGATATATAAAGCTCTTTGAAGTCACTAAATCAATAAGGAATACGAGCCAGGCTAAAAGCAGAAAATAACACAAAAGTTGGAAACATAGATCATACAATACCTCATTAAAAATCCACTGGGAAACACCGGAGCGTTTTATGACCTTAATGTGTTTGAACAACAACCTGAAACCCTCTCATATCTTTCTCTCTGAAAATGAGTTAGGGCACCATAAGCTTTTTAGTGGAAGCCTATATGAACACTAAGACAGGCCTGAAATCTTTTAGCTACCATCTTGAGTTGAAATGTATAATTACCTTATGGTGCTTATCTTACAGAATTATTTTTGTTGGCGTTGTATGTTCT
>WJSH01003536.1:6326-33855 GCA_009757365.2 Lepidium campestre
CTGCAGTACCAACGAACGACAGAGGCGACGTTGAGGCAGCTACCGACGCAGATGTTGTGTACTCCAGAGATACATAGTGAGTCTTGTCATTCAAACCACATAGATCAGCTCGAACACAAGAGACTTGCTGAGCAAGCTGATTGATAACGAGATGCAAAGGAGCATCCACGATATCAACAAGAGAAGTTGTGGACTCCCTCCGCGGTGTGAGCATGGTGCTCAAGGGTTGTGCTTCACAGTGAGCACGAATCATCCCCACAGACAGATCTGGTCTGTAGATTCCAAGCAGAGATCTGATTTGTACAGAACAAATAGATGTAGGGTTTTTGCTTGTTACCTCAAGATGGATGACTAGGATTTGATCGAGCAGTAAAAGTTGATCAACGCGGCTCTGATACCAAGATGGTGTAGCGCACTAAAGAGATTAGGGTTTTAATCTCAAGAGGCAGCAACACAAGACAAAGAAGACGGTGGCAGAAGCAAGGAAAGAGGGGCGGCGGCAGATTAGGGTTAGATGGCGGCGGCGGCTTCAAGGTGAAGAGTGGCGGTGGCGGCGATGACCAAAGGTGGTGGCGGCAATATCTTATGTGATCGGATAGATAAGCTCAACCTTGATGAACTGAATCAATCAAGGGACCTTCTACCAAGCAATAGAACTCGAGGTTCACACTTGCTCAGGCTTCCTCACGCATGAGCTATGCTCAACGGCGGCTAGGGTTTGTGATCCTCTCACACAAGCAACAATGCTAGGGTTTTGTTTTCTTTAAACTTCTCTCTGATTATTATTGATGAAGGGGTTACATATTTATAGTGAATTTCGTGAGGAAAACCCTAAAAACTTAATGGGCCGAGGCCTTATAGGAAACCCTAAATAAAAGGAAAACTAACAAAAACTGAAAATCCATAGAAAAATGGAAAAGTTCCTAAACTGCTCAGACTTACTTATCTTCTTAATGGACCCACGTAATTGGACATTAAAAAGCAAGGGGTCTTTCACAACTTAAGCCCAAAACACATGACCCTAAGGCCTTATTCAAATAAACCCAACAAAGCTCAAAATAACTTAAAGAAAATAGAAAAATACTCAGAGAGAATATAAGCATCCGTGCTTTTTTGTCAACCATGGTGCCACGCTGCACCACAAAGAACAAGCTTAGTGACTTTTTAAAATCTATCTTCTTTATTTTAATATAGTGAAACAAAAGTCAAGGTGTTTAAAATCCTCGGTCAATTGAGCTATTAACTTCGATTGCAAAGTTTGGCAATAGTTAGATGATGTGTTATTATCGCGGCCCATACTAGATTTGATTGTTCATTATTATCCATTGCTGGTTCCTTATACGTCATTAGATAAGCTCAATACACAATTGGTGTTGATGAAAGCTGCAATTACTATCTTGGAAATTGTTAACTTAGAACCTACTGATCAATTTTAAAATTAATGGGTTTACAATATCATCTTATTGGGATTTTATGGTATGTCTTATATCTTTATTATAAGGTTTCGTATCACTGCAGTTTATACGGGTTTTTCGTACAGAGATTATAATATTTAATGGTTTTGGGCCGTAAATTTTATTTTCCCTTCTCTGTATGTTTGTAAATGTGGGTGTGATGGATCTACACCCCCTTATTATTTTTCCTTCGTTAGGACAATTTATATGTAGGATGAAGCGATTGGTGTAATCAAGGTTATGGTTAACCCACAGAAAATGAGTTCCTCTGTATATGAGTTAATACGAAAGTTCTAATATCTCTGTAAGCATAATAAACATTAAATATACATTGTCATAAATAAAATATTACAATACCAAAACCTAAACAGACTTCCAGCATATTAAACAACATAAATATGCTAATTACATTCAGTTTTAGACATTCCATGGTAGAAACTTCTGGATCTGATCATGGCATACACATATTTCACATGCTTTGCTCATAGGCATGTCAATTAGTTCATCAATATTTCCCCAGTCATTGTAGAGCATGAGAAACTCATAAAAATCTCCATCTTTATTGCATCGACAAGTTTGTCATGCATATGCATTTTTTAACTCATGCAGCTTAGTTCCTCCATACCAGTTTAGATATGTTGGGTCGTATTTGATACACATTTGGATTTCATGAAAGTTCTCTACAGTTTCTGATATTGTATCTAAGAAAAGAGAAGAAAAAATGTTGTAACCTTGGGTTTGTGAAGCCTCTTCACCACACACTAGAATTACCCCCATGAAGAAACCTTGCTTCGGGAACTCCTTTAACAGAAGCCTCATTTAAGAGATTAATTCTTTCCTTTACACGCCCTTCAATGAAATAGGTTGTAGCCCCTATTCTGTACAAAGCCTCAGGGTTTCCGGCTTCGCATAGTCGTGTATAGAAGTTATGGTAGAGTTCTTCGGTACCGTTGGATGGATGGAAATTGACATAATTTAGAG
Organism: Lepidium campestre; assembly: GCA_009757365.2. Taxonomy (NCBI): domain Eukaryota; kingdom Viridiplantae; phylum Streptophyta; class Magnoliopsida; order Brassicales; family Brassicaceae; genus Lepidium; species Lepidium campestre. The sequence goes on from WJSH01003536.1 coordinate 8,762, forward strand.
ATAGGTTAGCAAGTACCTCTTTCATGTCACAAGTCTGGCGAAATCTCGATGAAACCAATCGTACACGACGAATCTCGTGTATGCCTTCCTGCGCGTTACGCGACACGATGTTTGCAAGAATTTCGTTAGGTAGGTCTCGAATATTCATCTTCAGTTTTAGTTTTGTTTCGCTAATGCTTAGAAGACAAATGTGATGCTTTGTGTTTAATATATCTGAGAATATTATATATAGGGTTATATACAATTAATTGTTAATGTATTCGTAATGATGGTTACTTGAAAATTTACCGTCGATGGCAGTACATGTTCTGAAATGGCTATTAGATGTTAGTTTCGGTCTTATCAATAATTATAATTGTTCTTTCGTAAATACCTCTTTTCGAAGTCTTATCTATCTGTTTGGTAATAATGGCTATAGATACTTGAAGTCTATGGACATTGATACGAAACCACATTTTAAACAAAATCTACTACATAATTAAAATACTTTACATAGTGTATAATATTTAATCCAATACTTAATTAAAATTATAGGTTAATAGAATATTGAAAGTATTTAAGTTATGAAAATATTTGTTTTATTACATGTCTATAAATATTTCTTTATGAGTTATATTTCAAAATTATATAATTGGTATATTGATGGTCATGTTAAGATATTGGTGATGGAAATTGATACTTCTGTAATTAAAAAACTGACCAATTTGACGAACCCGAGAAATACTACTAATGTTATTGAGGGAAAATAGTCAACAGTTGTGTACATTAACAACAATTCCAAGACTGATTTGTTTGTTAGTAAAGGTATTTTAAATTACAATTCAGATTTTGCTTATAGATATCTATAAGTAATTTCTTTCGCATTATAACCGTGGAGGAACTTTATATAGTATTGGGCTTTGTCTACAAAATTAACCCAAAACTTATATATAGAGCAGTCTGTCATATTTGTGCACTTGAATAACAATTATAAAACGAATTATTTTAGAAGTAAAAGCTTATTAAAACTGTAATTCATGTTTATATTGTAGATATAATGAATCCAAAACCAATTAAAGAGCATTTTATTAGGTACAAGAGATGATGAGATAATATGAAACTAATCAACTCATGTATTCGTTGCCACAGTAATCAGTCCTGTATATATTTATTATTATATTTTCTTAATTAGTTTTGTTTATTTACTTTGCCAGCTTCATGAACTTAAACAGCAATTCCAAAACGGATTCTTTTTTATTAATAACATGTTATTAATTATAATTTATATTTATATTGTATATTGTTCATATGATAATCTTGGATGCCTTTCCATTAGCATTTGATTATTATTATGTGTTTCAGTCGCTTCATTTATTTAATTATTCTATTTACTATAATGTAGTTTATATGTCTTTTCGAGGTTCCACTACCACATTCTTTGAATAGTGTGTTGTCCATCTACCTTCAAACGTACGTGAAGTTATTATTATTGACAGCTAAATTCTCTAATCCTGTTCGGCTTATTTTTCTTACTGTGTAACCATAGAATTTAAGTTTGTTTACTGTTAGTAATCTTAACATGACATAAGACATTTATATGTCAATATATATATATAGAGATAACTTCGGATTTAGTATAAGCTTTCACTTATTTTCTTGCATTTCCAATACTCTTTGGATTCCTTGGTTTATGTTTGTTCTCTTCAGCCATCTGATAGTCCAGGAAGCAGCATTACCATGTCTTTACCTTTCAATCTTTCCGACGTTCGGGTTGACCATCATCCCCGTTTCCAGCATATGATCACCCGCTTCCTTACATCTCATGACATCGAACAAGATACAGCAAATAGGCTAAGTAGACATACTATTAATTTCATTTCTGCAAACTTTATTCCAAATCAAGGCCATGCGATAATGACGTCTGATGTCATCGTTCGCGTTACACAATTAGATAATCTTTTATGTGCTTGGTCGGAGGTTGAAGCTGCTATCATTACTCTTGAATCCTCACAAAGCGAAATATCAGAGGAAGATGATGATGGCTGTTCAATCTGTTTTGTCTCAATTATCGGGTGAAGCAAATATAAATGTTCTATCATGTGGTCATAAGTTTCATTTTCCGTTTATCTCTACTTGGTTTCGTTACAGATTATGTTACCCTTATTGTAAGAATGAATATGTATGATCACATTCTTATGGTTATCCAATATTTCTGTTTTTCATAGTTGATATAATGTTTCAGGCATGACCATATGCTAATCCGAATGTTAGACATTGAAGTTATCTTTTATTTTCGTACCCATTTACGAATCAATTTTTCAAATCATTTGCTTTACAAGTAAGGGAATAAGTTAACAATATTCAAATATAAATACTAAATTTGTATTCAGCATAGGATCTACTATACAAGAAATATATTTATTTTCGTCGTGATATACATGTAATTCCGAGCACTATGACTTCAATTACTGCATTATTGTTCCGGTACAGGAACTTGGTGGTACATAAAAAAGCATATTTACAAACTTTTTCTAAGGATTGCTACATATTCGAAATGCCCACATATTCATAATATTAAAAGCTTACATTTGATTGGACCCGTAATTATTGCTAAACAGATTCCGACTTCTATCCATTAGTACAATAATCTATTTTGATGAATTAATTTGTGTTACATAACAATTATTTGATGTATCATAAAAAGCTCTATTGTTACAATATTTACAATAACCCCATAAATTAATGATATAAATTGGAAACTTAATAAGTGTTTAGGTCAGACAATTGTTACTGGGTTTGAGCCTTTTTTGGATTAGTAGCCAATAAAATAAACCCAAATATATCCAAATCAAAACAAACCGTTACATTGGGCCAAATACTATAGTTTTTAACGTCCTATGGAACCTTCTATTTCTCTTTTCCTATTTTGACACGTAATAATAGTTTGTTTTTCTGCAAATTAATTATCGAGACTTTACACACGCATAGACACTTGCTCAACTTACCTTAACAACAACGGAGTGTATAAGTACTTATTTATATAATAGTTTTTACTATCTTGATGCGTAGTTGACTAATTCCAGCTAGATGTGTCAAATTCATAAGCTATCATACCGTAATTACAAAGGAAATTGTGATGCAGGAACTACAGTTCATCTATTTATTATGCCATCTACTATAATGTAATTTATTGTCAATTAAATGTTCCATTACCCCATTATGTGAGTAGTGGGTGGTCTGTTCACCTGAGTAGTGGGTGGTCTGTTCACCTCCAAACGTATGTGAAGTTATTATTCTTGACAACTAAATTGTTTTTTCCTATTCGGCTTATCATTTTTATTGTGTAACTGTAGCAATTATATTTGTTTAATGTTTGTGATCTTATCATGCGTAAGACATTTGTGTATATATATATATACAGATAGATTACGTCATTAGTATAAGTGTTCACTTATTCTCTCGCATTTTCAACAGTATATAGATTATGTGTGTTTTTATTTAACTCTTCGTCCTTCTGATGGTCCTGTCAACAATGTATGCATACACATTGACAGATTGATGTATCAAGGAATGAGTACTAGGCTGTCTTTACCTTTCAATCTTTTCGACGTTCAGGGTGACCATCAACCTTGTTTTAACCATTCATCACTTCTCTCCTGACATATCATGACATCGGACAAGCTGCAGCAAATAATATTATTAGAGATACAATTAATTTAATTTGTTTGAATTTTTTTCTAGGTCAAGACCATGCCAACATGACCTCTGATGTCATCGTTAACATTGAATATTTTGATGAACGTGAATATTTTTACAGGTAATATATGTCTGAAATCACCACCTAAAATAATAGTTTTGCCACCAAATGGTTTCTTTACCACAATATCATCAGAGACAGACAATATATCTCTCAATGAATGATCCAAAGCTTCAAATGCATTACAATGAGTCATCCGCGCCTCATCCCATATGATCAAATCAGCCTTTTTAATCAGTTATGCTAGAAGGGTTCCTTGCTTAATATTACAAACTGTATCATCTAGAATATCTAATGGTATTTTGAAGCTTGAATGAGCACCACCCGGTAAAAGTAACGCTGCAATGCTTGATGACGCAACAGGTAAACGACCCGTCTTTCAGAACGTAACCTTGAAATAATGGTTTGATATAAAAACGTTTTACAAGTACCACCAGGGCCATAAACAAAACAGAGTTTTCCTTCGCCACCTAAAACAAATTATATGACGGTATCATAAACCAATTTCTGCTCTTCATTTAAACACTACATTGTGCTATGTTGTCTCTTTTACGACATTAAAGTTGAGCTCTTCATGAAGGAGAGAATTCGTAAGCAGCTTTAAAAGTTCTTTATCAGGAATTGGCATATCAGCATATCAGAGAAATCAGAAAGGGACATGTCACTCCCAATAAGAAGTTTCTCAATCTCCAAAAGTGTATATTGCTCTAGCTCTTGATTATTGACTTTGTACTCAGCAAATTGTAATTTCCTCCTCAGCTTATATAAAATGTCTTCAGCTAGATGATGCCAACAACGTTTCCATAGCTCAGACGGGACACTCACCTCACAAAATATCAAAAGTGTCCCAATGAGATGCTTCCTCCATTACATCATGCCATTCAGAATCGGATTTCAATAAACCCATTTCATAACACGCAATGCATAACATTTCATGGACGACATTATTAACAGGTAAGAATGTCACGGTAGCAAGTTGGCCCCTTCACATGAATAGGATACGAAGGTAATACAAATCGCCTGAACTTGGATGGACATTATAAACTCTATGAACTCTGCCTCTGCTTACTTCTCGACCAATATTTTTTGTCAACATGCCAAACAAAATGGGAGGGAAATTCAAAATATGTGAGAGTACGGGCAAAACTATCAATCTTGTTCATTTTCATCCACTCGATGAACATTGTCTTCTCAATTAGTGGACGACCCATAACACTTTCAATATTACCAGTTTCATTAAACGTAACATTTTGTCGATCTTCCAAATGAAGTCTGAGCCTCTGCACCAAAGGATTTCTGAAGTGAATATCGAATCCAAAGATTCTCCACATAGCTTCACACGCTGAAAAGTAACGACATTCAAGATAATTATGGACCTTGTCAAATTTTTTGGATGAAGATGGGACATCACTACTCGGAGGATCATTACTCTCAATATATATGGTTGTCTTGTCCACCCCTTTAGTAATGTATTTGAAGAGGTATTTAACTGCTTGGGACTTTGCACACACCTCGACATTGATATGAGCTTTATATTTCTTCAAAATATCCATATTATACGGCACAACATATCGATTGTCCACAATTGTGGAACCTTTCAAAATTTTACTCTTCTCTTCATTTCGTCGCCTATATAGCACATATCCCGACTCATGTACCATCGTTTCCTCTATGAACGACCTAGGATAGTTTTTTGTGCAAATCCCATTTTCCATACATGGTGATGTCAATCGATATGTTTCACATAGACCATGAATCATGTGCTGATCCACCAAATGGTATCCTTCAGGGTCTATCTCTATATCTGGTATTTCAGCCGAGATAAAGGCATCGATCTGTGAGGTAGAAGGATTCTTGTACTATTTCCCAAGCCATAACAAAATATGGCAATGAGGTAATCCACGATTTTGAAACTCAATGGTGTAAACCACTACAAATGAGAAACAATAAAATTAGTCTAATCATTGAAAGCAACGTAAAAAAATAGTAAGAACAACAAATTGACAAACTACTTGCTCTTGGAGGACTTAGTTGCTCACCCTTGTCTATATCTTCTATTAACTTTGCAACCTTCAACTTGAACACATGAGATTCAATATCGGGACGAACATTAGGTGTTAAATTTCCAGATAATTGCAAGTATTCTAAAATTTCATCCCAATTAGGATTACACGTCATAGTGAGAGATAAATCTGGATTACCATACCATCTACAAATAGCCATGACATCATGATAATTTTCAGCCATATAACGTGGACCTCTAGTGAATGACGAATGAAAAATAACACGCTTACCAAGCATTTTTGGATCCGTATCTCCTCTCCTGACAGTGTCGCGAATCTTGTTGTAAATTTCAGAACGCAACTTCTTATGATTGTTCCTTATAAACCCTAATCGCTCCTGCTCAATAGTTGTGTAAGCATCAACGGCATATTGATGAAAAAGACAACCACTTCTAGTAAGTGTCATGCCCTCATTCAGTCTTGTATGAATCTGGTAAGCGTAATACTCATGCAAACTGACGAAAGACCTTTTAAGAAACTTCCCGTCCACATCTAGATTTGGGATTTTATCATGATACCCAATCTCCTCATAAGGAAACAACAGTGGACACTGCAAACTCATAAGGCGAGGATGCTTTTCATTGATTATTTGCAATCTTTGAAAGTGTGGATAAACAACAATGTCACGTTTACATCTCGTAACAGAGAAATCACCAACTATAAGACCTGCAATCTAGTCACAGCTTGGCAAATCATATTGACGACCATCACGAGTTTGTCCAACCATTCGAATAGAGAATTCATGAACACCACTGTCATCAATGTCCTTGATTTTCCGGAACGTGCGAGCTAGTTCATTATGGGTATCAACCATTTCAATCAATTGGGACATGATGTCTGGATCAAGGGTGTCACAACCACCACTTCTTCCCATAATATTCAGACGGTTACTGAGCTCATTTTCTGTATCAAAAATGTAAAGTTGCAAATAGCATGGAGGTTCTCCCTCTCTAGGCGGCAAAGATCCAATTTTGTGATAGTTCCCACCATGTAATCTAAACGGAAAAGGTCATGGGGTTCTGGAAAGCGAGTGGTCAATTTTACCACCTGTCAAAGTAAAAACTAATAAAGAATTCAAAACCCTAACATTCCGGCGGCAGTGCTCTGGCGTGGTCAGCAAGTGATCAATTAACTGTGGAGGTGAAGGAACCCTAGGCAGTTTGACACGTCCATGTTGACAGCAAATGCTATATAGCAAATTCCTAGAGTAACCATTTTTCTCGTACTTTCTCCTCGCCTGACAATTGCAGAACATTTGCAACATTCACCCAGTTCAAAATCATTGACAACTGCACTATCCAAAATTTTCAATCCAACAATATATAAAAATAGGTAAGGAGATTCACATTCAACAATGGGGAAAATATCATATTAACACAAACTACTAACCCTTTTTAGCTTTGCGAGTAGTCTTAGGCTTACTTGATAAAGGTACAGCTGGTGATGAATCTTTGTTAGTTACATCCCTGGATTCACTAAGGCGTGCGACCTTGGAAGGTCTACGATTAGACATAACAAACAATCAAATTACAAAAGAATGTGAAGAACACAAATAGACAAATAGGTATTTTAAACAATATACAATGTGATAAAGAAAACGTTGTAACATAAAGATTTAAAGAACACGAAGAGGTAAGTAAGGAATAATGCAACAATTCATGCTTACCAAAGTTTACTCAGTCATGTCCAAAATATAAAATGACAACATATTAAGGACTAAATATGCAATGAATGGTGACGAACGTAAATATAAAATAATACATCCTTGTATTAAATCACTTATAATTGAAATAGGTTGCAACTATTATATTCATCGGACTGAATACTTAACCTCACCTTCTAACTAAACAATAAAAATACAACCGTAAAAATAATACATGAAGTTGTATAATTAAAATACTTGTGGTATGTAAACAAATTTTATAATATAATAAAAATGACTAATTAATTAAATATTATTTTAAATCAGACTAAACAAAACACTTTTAAAGTTTGTAGCAATAGAATAAGCATAAATGTCATTACAATAAAGACTAAATAAAAACTCAATTAAATTAAAAGTAATCTATATCAAACGAATAAGGAAGTTTAAGGAGTAAATGTTGCATTAAAAAAAAAAATGTCCGTAGAGTAATCACTTCAGTTACAATCCACACGACGTTTTTGGTCCATCAATAAGTAACTCCTTTCTTCTTGATAGATATAACTATGTACTCGTCACAACATCACGTTCTCAAAATACTCAATAACGTCACTAGAGTAGAGTTTGTCACCGTATTAAGTCAAACTACTTCAACAACCTCGTCTAATCAAAATAGAGACCTCGTGCCCATCCACACTCAAAAATAAAGTAACTGGCGACCAAATCCGAAATTGCTGACTTAATAAGTTTAAGAGTCACATATTAGATGAAACACAGTTTTCAAAAGTTTTTAAAATATAACGTACATGTAAGCATAACGTTTATGTACTAGAACAACAATTACCCATGAATTTAATTTACCTTTTCATAACAAAACGGCGAGACGATTAAATAAACCTTGTCATATGGTATGCCTGCAATTGATTACAAAATTTTCAGTTGGTTAAACGTTATTATGCATGGTTGAAAAATTATAGTTTATATTGTCTTATGTTCAGTTCTATGATATCGACTTTCTATATACCATATGGGTAACTAAAATTATAATAGTGAGCACATCCAACATAATTTTTAAACTTAAGTTGTAATAGTCAAAACCCCTTTGGAAATTTAAAAAAAAAACACGTGCAATTGATAGATATATATGTTCAACAGACCTAACTGAACTTAACATCTAGCCGTCATATATTCAGAACAGCTAAACAAACGAAACCGAAATCATAACTGCATAGTCACGAAAGTATTTATATATAATGACAATTAAAAATTACGGAATATAGTAAATGCTTATCGAATATAATAAACTCTATGGGACACACGTCAATATTATAGATAAATAGAATACTCAAATTTCAAACTGCAAATATTTAAAGCTAGATTAAACAAATTAAGGAAAAAAAGACATCTCCTTAAAAAAAACACAATCTGTGCACGCTTGCAGCATACATGCGCATGTGTAGTGAGGCCCAACCGGAACCTCCTTAGCGAAATCTTTGAAACGTCTCAAACGATAGACCCCAAGATGGCATAGTTTCCAAAGCACGCGGTTTCTGCACCTGATGACTTTCCTTGGCCTTTTAATCCAATCAAACTTACTCAACAGTGTCATACCCTCAACATGTTGACTATTTCTTAGTAGAATCATACTATACACATAGGTGGCATCCCAATGTGATGCACAAGCCGCAACCTTCATCTCCGCAGTTTTCAACTTGATATTACATTTAACAAAGTACTCGATCATACCTTGGAAAAAGATGCTTCGATGTTACCAAATGAGGCACATTTTGCAATTATGTCTATATGAAATCGTAAAGCTGTCAATGGTTGTCGGGTGATTTGATAATTACATAGCTTCTGGAAAACCATGGGAGCTTGGGCAGCCTTGTAGAGAACTGGAGAACTGATCATAATGGCACCAAGATCATGTCGAGACTTTGATCTGACCTTACCCAAGATAACACTGAGAAGATCATCGGAAAGATCCTCAAGCATGCTATTCATCGCTATTTTGTATGCCATTAATGGACCTCTTACAACAAAAACGGCCGTATCAATAATGATGTGACTGTAATTAATATGACTACAGGGAAACCGTACTACGAACAAAAAAAAGAAAAGAGTAGTACAAACATGTGACTAAATCGATTCAGCTATGACGCACTAAGTGTTTCGTATAGGGTGTTTATAAAGGCGAGGGGTATTATAGCTGATTTATTACATGTTCATAATTGTAATTGCATGAACCATAATTTGTGGAAAAATGTTCATATGTATATAACGTATAAGGTGAATTGAAAGAGATAAGAATTTAAGCAGCATTTATATAACTTAGAGAAGTTACCTAGCTATGAGGTATATGAAGTGTATACATTAAAAGCAATGTACACAATTACTTACATGTGAAAAGTTAAGTATAATCAGACTATAAAACAACATGATTGTATATATATTGTACAACAAAAAACTAAACATACAAATTATCCACTATCGCTACCATTATCAGTATGATAGACATATTAAAAAACACGAAAATAGTATGATCATATATAATTTCCAAAAAACAAACAGAAAATCAAACCTATTAAATCTAAGCCATAACTCGGCGGTAAATAAACATAACCAAGATACCAATGTAATTCATCGAGCAATTGGTTACGGGAAAACATTTATATCTATAATGGGTCTTTCACGGGATTGGTACAAAACAATTATTTAAGCGAATATTATTAAAATTATTAAATATTAAATATACCGCTTACCATATATACAAAATATTTTCATAAACCGATTTGGTTGTCTAGAAATTACTATTGGCAAACAGTCTGCATCATGTATTGGGCCTCATTGCATTCGACAGCCTCGTTTAACTCATACAGAGGGATATAGGTCCCTTTTCGCTCATAAATAAGTCACTGACGACCAATTCGTAATGGGCCGGTTTAATAGCGTCAAAGCCCATATTTACAGCGACAATGACAAATGTTTAAAGGCACTATATTTTTTTTTACTCTAGATTTTGTAATTTTCTTATGCAGAAAAATTCAACAATTCATGAAAACATCCATATAACAATTTTCTTTTATAACGTCTTTATAAAAGACATTTGCGAAATACATAACAAATATAATTTATCAGAAACACTAATAATATATTTCAATCACAAACAAACTTAAAACAACCTATGGTTTTATATCAAATGATCGTGTTTATATAATTTGACATACTAAGCGATCTTCTTATGTCCAATTATGTGGATAGTAAATACAACAAAATCTATATATGACTCTTCGGGAATGAACACGTACGGTCAACGAAACAAGTTATGATAAGCGCCGCTTGACATCTCTATAAATTCACTCTTAACATTTTCCACATATCATCCACAACCACCAATTGTTGTAAACGTTGTATGCAAATCTTACTGAATATCATGGAGAGAATCACGAACATAACTGATTTACCAGATGCAATTCTTTCAGACATCATTGCTCGTCGAGCCCCTGACAACTTATACACAATCGGCAATATCAGAAGCGTTTTATCGAGATTTTGCAACATTTGTGCCAATAGGGAAGTCCGCATGAGGCTCTCCCTGGAATTCGTGCCTTTTTACCCGTGGAATGGAAACGACGAAACTTTCAATACGTTTTATGAGAGGCTTTGCGAAGCCAAAAATTCTGAAGCATTGTACAGAACATTCGTAAGATACTATTTCAGAGATGACCGCCAAGTACAAGGATTAAATTTGCTTAGACAGGCTTGTCAAAAGGAAGTCACACAAACAAGGCTATTGTATGAAACAATCCTTGTATGTCATGGAGGAGCTAATACTGAAGAAGGGTACCGTGTTTTGGCTGACCTCTTTAAACCAACTCTCGCCCAAACGTTAAGGTATCTTCATGGACTTCGACGAAGCATTTTCCATCTACCAGCAATTTTTGGACAGTATGGAAGGCGACAATTGCTAGCACTCAAAGCATCTTACGTAAAATTTAGGTGTAGGTGCAACGGACAATTCTTGGAGCATTTAATATTTGTCGGTGAGTGGGAAGATTATGGTGTCATAATTGATGGTTGAATATCTAGATGTTATATGTTACATTGTAAACTTTGTTGACATTGGAAGTAAGAAATTTAACATTAATGATTCGGTTAGATAATACATGAATTAATTAGTTTATAATTTGTAAGAGTACCATATGTATTCAAGTTAAAGTAGTCAAAATTTATGCATGATTATATGAAATCAATTGACAACCGCCAACAATGTGAATAAACTGATAAGCCAAACCGATGCGAGTCATAACTATATCAAACTTGATTAATATTATATAATTAGAGTGCCAGGAGACATAATGATAGTTCTCAGGTATCGAAGCACAGGGAAAAGTACCATCATTGCAAATTATCATAATAAAAATATATATATTAAGTAAAAAAATAATGAAATTACATCAAAGTGAAAGACATCGTTAATATGATAGAAACCAAATTAATAACTTTAAAAGGTAAAAGGATATAGTAGTCATTGTTGTATATTAAATGAGTCATTTATGTTCGCGATACGTTACAAGAGAGTTTGAAAAAATGAATAATATGAGAGAATTAAAGTTGTGTATCAAAACAACAATCAAAACTATGGAATACATTATAATAGACATCAATTCTATTCGTTAGATTTCTTTAAAGAAAAGAAGACACATGCATCCATTATAGCTCATAAAAATGTAACTCGCGTCCAGATGTGTAATGGGCCAGGGTACTAATTTCAAGGCCCATATAAATCCACACATATAATAAATGTACACACAACATTTCAATCGGCTCCTCGAACGTTATGCGCATCAAAGTTACATCTTCTATGAAATATATTGCCTAACAAAAATTCCGTTCGTACGCATTAATCATTAAGTTACTCGATAAAGACAAAAAGACGAATTCGTAATGCATTTATGGTACACTAAATACGCAAATACCCAGATCATTCGTGTTAAACCATCTGACTGTAGCCGACAAAAAATGCGCTCAATCGTCATGAATAATGATGGTTCAAATTCTAGACACTAGTATCCTATGTATATATATACATAATTCTCACATACTATCTACTCCACTTAAAAAGTTTAGAAGTCTTTCTTTACTTACTCAAACATACCCAAAATAGGACTTATGGAGCCCTTGTGTTATTCTCTCCACCTCCAAACAACTCATGGTCCATCAAACTTCTTATTCTTAGAAATCTAGAGACCATGGCAAGAAGACCTTAATTCCGGCGAATGTATCTAATTCACTAAAGAGGATATTCAAGCAGACCATCATAATCGTTTCAAACAGATGCTTATTACCCACCTCACATCTCATGAAATCCATCAAGGCACAGCAAACACAGCAATTAATAATACAATTGATTTCATTTCTTCGTATTTCTCATTAGTCGACGATGGTGATGTCATGCTCGAAATTACAGATAGTAATGCAATTACGACGACAAGATTGGACGTAGAAATGATTATTAGCCTTCTTATTCAAACTCAGAGAGACGTTCCTTCCGGAGAAGACGATGACTGTTCAATATGTTTGGCCACAATGGGAGGCCAATCAAAATGTTCTTGCTTGCAATCATAAATTCCATTTTCAATGCATTTCAAGATGGATACGACGCAACCTTTGCTGCCTGATTTGTAGAAATGAAGCAATCTAAATACATTATTGCGTTTATTATTTGTATAATAGATTTATATATAAGATAAAATTTATGCTGCGGCCTAATGACGATGACAATCTTATACAAATTACATTAGACATAACGTGCGAATATAACATTAGAAAAAGTCACTATGATAAGAGGACATACAACGTTTATTAAATGAATGATTAAGCCTAAAAAATGAAATTAATGAAATACGCATACTATGAAACCACCAAGGTTTAAGTAATAAATATATAATTTATATATCTTCCCAAAAATACAACGAATAATTTAATAATTGATTACGTCGACCAAATTCACATCATTACTATTTGTAAAAGGGTCCAATTATACTACGTTGTATGCTACACTATGATCCAACATAATTTCATTATATGAATTAAGTTATCTAATTGTTGTTTCTATTCACAAACAATGGAAATGAGTTCCCACACATATAAATTTGTAAGCATTATTATCAAGTGTTGCTAATGTAATATTTGTGAAAATTTGATATGATCCAATCTGTAAATACATTGAATAATTTGCATTTAGCATATAAACAAAATAATAGTCCTTGCCATTAACAAAACAATTGTTATTTGAAATTTTATGAACTGGAATAAATATACGTTTTAGATGGTATTTCTAGAAAAATTATTTATGACGAATACTAATCTACGATATTGGAAATGAGTGCTTTGCTATATGGTCAACACGATCATGATGGCCAATGAATGATGAATGCCTAGAAGATAAAATCGGAAAATTTATATTTAAAATTTTGAATCTAATGTCATTGTAATCACCGCCATCTCTTCTATATAAAGAGATGCAAGTAGATGAACGAAACATAACAAAATAAAAACACAACCAATTTATAAAAACTATATTCTTATTCTTCTTCTTAGGCTTCTTAACTCCTGTTAGTATTAATCCATCATCATTTTTCCATAGTCGTTTCTTCCTCTGCACAGTAAACTATGCCTCAAGATCTGTACTTAATTAATGATTAAATCAAAACTTAAAGGCCTCTCTAATAGAATGATTGTATTTCTCTACCGCGGATTATAAATTCAGGTATGTGATCTATACTGTACAAATAGTTTGTGTAAAAATTCTTAAGTTTGATTAATAATAAATCTATTATGAGTTTTATTCTGATTTGAACCAAACTATAAATTACTATGTACTTTTATAAAACAATCTACTTCAAACGTACGTCGTATTTAAGGAATATTTTACTCAAAAAATCTGACTTATAAATAAATTATTATAATTGTTTTAGTTTTATTGACTAATCTTAAATTAATATTGATAAAACATGAATATATGGACCAACCTTTATACATGCACGAATGGAGAAGATAAGCTTATATTATCTTTCTATGTTTAAGTTATTCATTAATATAAAAACAGTAACAACTTAAGCATTATAGACTATTTTAAATATTATAATTTAATTATAATAAAGATGATTTAACTATTGATATTATGATTTATGATTAGAAATCTCAGAATCCCATGCATCAGCCCATATGGATATAACATGTATGATACATTTTAATTGTTATGGCATGTTGTATGGGGATTTGAGATAAATGATATCATAGTATCGATAGATTTTAAATTATTTTATATGTTAATATAATTTGGTTTAAAATTCATAGTAACTAACCGAATTTAAAATTTGACTACATACAATAATTATTTCTTGGTATTTTTTATTTAGCCATATCTTAAGGATATACTTATTTGTGTTTTGCAGAATACATTTCAACCTTTGCAAAAAATTAAATGAAAAATTATGTATGGAAGATAATTGTAAAGATGAAGACGGCTTATTTTTCTTCCTTCTTCATTATCAAGACTTATATGTAATCAAAGAAACATCTTAATCGAGACCCGCATAAGTAGTATTGAGATTCGTTATTGAGGAAAAATAAAGAAAAACGTTAAATTTTGTTAAGAAATTTACGGAAAACAGTAAAATCAAAATCCGAATGTAAAGACATCTGTTAATTCAATTTAAAATGAACTAAGAAGGAAATTGGGAAATATGGTTACTATTGGACCATAAACTTTATGTACCAAAACAACAATCTAATTACATTGTTGAGTTTATTATTTGTATAATATACAAGGGGTTTCACTGGGAGCCCAGTGTTTGTTAATTAAAATATGTTAACTATAATTTTTCTTATTTTTTGTAACATTTTTTTATTTTATTGTTATTATCATTGAGCAAATAATAATTTTTTGTATATTTGATATTATGGATGTTTTAAAGAAAACAATTTTATTCTTTTGTGAGTTGTGATTATTGTATTAAAGATATGTTGTTTGTATATTGGACAATTTTTATTTGTACAGAACTAAGTGATTATATATGGTTGTAGATGTGGTTGCATGCTAAGTCGTTGATATTATGTTGTCATTCGAATGTTTGAAAGCAAAAACTTAGTTGTTAGTGTTAGTTTCTTTTACATGAGTAGTTTCTCTTTTGATTAATTTTAGATTGACAACAACTATGTGTGTTTATCCATGTTTAGTTTGGAAGTTATATTTTGTAACTTCGAAATAGATAATAATATTCTTACCTTTTTGCGTGTCTATTGATATTTCGGCTCTATTTACTTATCTAGATTTCAGTTTCATGTAATCTTAATCTTATGTTAGTGAAGAAGTTTGTAGTGAGAATGTTAATTGAGCAGCATTTATTTTGATAGTAAGTACGGTCTAATTGTCTTTGTGTACCTGTAAATATCATTGTAGAGTTGTAAGGATGTACTAAGATTAGTTTGAATAATTTGCATACATTTTGATCATATTGATATATGACAATTAACAACCCCTATGAAAATGCAAGTTTTCTCAAAATAAATATTTCTTTGTTTCTTAAGTGGACGGATTAATTGGTTGAAAAACAAAAAAAGTGAACCGATTAATTTTTATTGCTTTTTCTTAGTTAAAATTTAAACAATTGGGATATTTAAATTGATAAAGATTTGTTAATTTGAACAATTTAAATGAAAATTTATTTTAGGGGATTTCTTCATTTTGTTCTTTTATATTTTACAATAACATAACTTTTGCAGTAAACATTTTTTAAAAAAAATTAGAAAGTACATTTAAATTGTGTCATTCTCTCCGACTTATAAAATTTCTTTATTTTTAAATTTAAGAAGTACGTTTTAATTTTTACAATGTTGTAAAAATGATTTGGCAATATAAAAATGAACCAAAAATATGTCGAGGAAAAAAGAACACATTCTACTCTTGTACTCACATTCTACTCTTGTACTCACTTGGTTAGATTTTTATTTTTATTTTGTTAAAAAGGCTAGAAAGTTTTTACCTAATTTTAATGTTTAACTCATTTGTTCCATTGTTTGTTGCAATAACTGAAGTTTGAATTTAACTAATGTTGAAATTTCCTTCCACATATCTTACGATGGATATGTTTTAAACAAACAATAACTATTAAGTAATAATGATATGTTTTTAATCTATAATAATAAGTAATAACTCATTTGTTTTTAAGTAAACAAACAATAACGTTTCATGAGTTAGCCTGAATCTGGAAGTATCTATTATAATAGCTGAGACACAATATTATTAATCAGAGTCAGATAGCGTGCATACACCTTGTATATCAGAGAGGCAGCAAGAGGCTTGCCTTCAGAAGACCCTATATCTTCGAAAATAAACTTTAGTAGTAGTTCTTGGTATTCCTGTAAATTGGAAGACTACATATAATGAGTTTTTAATACAATGCAATATTGCCACAAAACAACATATCTTGTCTTCGCAAATGAATTATGAGGTAAGGCTTCAAAGTGATAGTTTACATGTTTCTGATTAAGCGATTTCTGAGACCTATCCTCAGTTTCAGGTTCCTGGAGAAAACATAAGTACCGGTCTCCATCAAATGTATAATTGGTAATAAGATAAGAGGGTTTATATAGTTGATCAAGATACCTGACCTTATTTTGTTTCACCATAGGAGAAAGTATCCTTATCGGGAATTCTCTGTAATTCCAAAGAAATACCAAAGGTCATATGCATGGTTCTGAAGTCTAACGCAAAGAAATAGCCAGTGTCCACTCATACCTTATATATAGTAGTTTTTGGTTTAAAACTAAAGGTGTAGACTACTTGAGCATTTTCATCGGAGATAACGACTTCTGATGCCCCAATCCAAGCTCAATTACTCTTTTGCCTCTACACCATCCCAATGAATCGAGTAAAATGTAAGTGGAAGAAGTTAAAAACGCAGAGCTGCAAATTAGGCTTAAAAGTGAACTCAGAAACCTGAAACGATCTGGCTGAGACTTGCAAAACTATGGTAGAACTTGTTCAGAGGGAGATTGACCTGGAACAATGACGGAACTTAAGTTATGTATTTAAAGAACGAGAGATTCAAATAATGTCATGGGCACAAATCTTTAAACTTGTAAAGATAATACAAACTCCAAGATAATATGCAATACATTACTTACTGAAACACATTACTTACTAAAACAAATAAAAATTCACAAAAAAGGATGGGGTAGAGCATGAACCAGAACTTACTTCCATGGCTCGAGAAAGACAGAATCTGCTTGTAGAGATGTTATAATTATCCAATCAAAGCTCTTATCTACCAAAAGAAGATGAAACACGTCAGGCTTCATATAAAAATGCACCTAAGCATGTGGAGTTAAGTCTGAAAGATGTTAACATTTAAAAAAAATAAACGAAGATACATGTAAAAGGAGACGCAAGCATCTATGGTAGAACTTATTCTCTACTTTGTTTTGTATAACATCTTTCATTTTCTGAGGAATCCTTGAGAGGGTCTCGATGTTCTTTTGCTTTTCAGTCACAAGTCAAAATGTGGCACATTTTTTTATGATTCCAGAATTGCGCAAACAAAGAAATTAGAAAGAAAACATTTAACCAAAGCTGTTACGGATATAACAAAAAATTAGCATCATCATTGAGACAATGAAAAATTAATGGTGCATAAGCATATCTAATTTCCACTTTGAAAGAGAAACAAAACCTTGGAAAATATACCTTCCTTCCTTGAAGCTCGACCTGCAAATCTGCAATTTTCCTTAGGAGATAGAAGATAACTCTCTCAAGACCCTTATTAAATCATCACTTCTTTCACCATTTGAAGACGCCAAATATCATATATTTCTTAAATTCAGGAAAAATTTAGATTTGATATATTAATTCCGAGAGATCAGAGATGCAAATGCGTCCAACACAATATCAAACACTAAGGTACGCAAACAAAAACGAAAAGGAGAAAATTTAAAATCGCATGATCCAGATTGACTGGAAACAACCATAAGATCTCAGCGTCACCTAGATACTCAGAATTGGCTATGTGTCTCTGTTTGTGGACGATTTTCTAGAGAAGGAGAGAGAATATAGGAATCTGAATTACGGACGTTTGCAGACGAAATCGCCGGTTTCATCTGTGGAGAGGTTTTTTTTTCCGTCTCATGTGTG
Organism: Lepidium campestre; assembly: GCA_009757365.2. Taxonomy (NCBI): domain Eukaryota; kingdom Viridiplantae; phylum Streptophyta; class Magnoliopsida; order Brassicales; family Brassicaceae; genus Lepidium; species Lepidium campestre. Next base: position 27,400 of record WJSH01003536.1, read on the forward strand.
GAGAAGATAGAAGCCCTAACGTCATTGACAAAACTATAGAAAAGAGAAGGAGTGCTGAAGAAATCGCTGACGTGGCAGCATTAGGAAGAAGTTGAACTTGCTGATGTGGATAATAGGAAGTTTTATTAGTATAGATTTATAAATGAGATAAAATTAATGTTGCGGACTAATGACGATGACAATTTCATACAAATTATATTGGACAGAACGTGCGAATATAACGTTATGAACGGCCACTATTATGTGAGAAAATACAGCATTTATGAAATGAATTATTAAATCTGAACGAATGAAATCAATGAGATATGCATACTATAAAACCACCCAAAGCTTAAGTAATCAAATATATAATAAATATAGCTTCCTCAAATTACAACAAATATTTAAATAATTGATAACATCTAACCTAATTCACATCTTTACTACTTGTAGAAGGGTCCAATTACACGACGATGTAGACTAACCTTACGCTCCAACAACGCTTTGTTGGGCATCACATCATATGAACTAAATTACTGAATTGTTATTTAAAACACAAACAATGGGAATGAGTGTTCAACCATATAAATTTGAAATATTTGCATTTAACATATAAACAAAAATAATAATCATTGTCATTAACAAAACAATTGCTATTTGAATATTATGTTTCAACTATACACAAAACTGATTCAAATGTTGATACTATAAAACAAATTTTTTTTGCACTGATTATGAATTAAAATGTGGTATTTCAGTGAATAATACTTATGATGTATAGAAACGTTATTGTATGGAAATGTGTGGCTATAATTATGGTCAAAAGAAATAAATGTACATTTAGATGGTTTTCAAGAAAATTAGTAATGACGTATACTAATCTCCGATATGGAAAATGTGATGTTTGTGATATGATCAACATGATCATAATGTCCAATGCATGATGAATCTCGAAATGGTAAAAATCAGAAATCCTAACTTTAATAATTAAAATCTAATCTCATTGTAATCATCAGCTTCTCTTCTATATAAAGAGATGCATGGAGAGGAACGAAAGTTAAAAAATAATAAAAACACAAACAATTTATAAAATTTATCTTCTTATTCTTATTCATATTCTTCTTTGTGTACTTTTGAACTTTTGTTAATATTTATCCATCATGATTTTTTTTCATCAAAATATATTTTTATCCTTTTAATATTCTGAATATGCTTAAAAGTGTTATCGTTGTTTTTCAACTCTTGTTTTAGCTTTACTAACTCAGTATTTAAGCAGATACATTAAAATAATAATGTGTACTACGAAATCTACCCACTTCTACAGGGATACCTACCCTAACTTTCCAAAAATCTAACCAACTGTATTATGTTACCTTTTGATTGTTATGGCAGGGATCTCTTAGAAGTATGTAAATATTATATTAGATAGATATTGTACGAATAATCTGTAATTTCCAAAGTCGTTTTTTGCTCTGTATATCAGTCTGTGCCTCAAGATCTCTACTTAGTTTTTGCTTGATTTGTAACTTAAAGCCCTCTTTAATAGAATTATTGTCTTTGTCTACCGCGGATTATCAATTTAGGTATGTGATCTATACTGTACAAATAGTTTATATAAAATTCTTATGTTTGATTAATAATAAATCTATTATGAGATTTATTCTGATTTAAACCAAACTACAAATTACTATGTACTTTTATAAAACAATCTACTCCATACGAAAGTTTTATTTTGGAATTTTTTACTCAAAAAATCTGAGTTATAAACAAATTCTTATAATTGTTTTAGTTTTATTGACTAATTTTTAATTTATATTGATAAAATAGGAATATATAGACCAACATTTATACATGCACGAATGGAGAAGATCAGCTTATATTCCCTTCCAAAGTGATATCATAGTATCGATAGATTTTAAATTATTTTATATGTTAATATGGTTTGGTTTTAAATTCATAGTAACGAACCGAATTTAAAATTTGACTACATACAATAACTGTTTCTTTGCATTTTTTATTTAGCCATATCTTAAGGATATACTTATTTGTGTTTTATAGAATACATTTCAACATTCGCAAAAACGTAAATGGAAAATTATGTACGGAAGATAATTGTAAAGATAAGACAGCTTATTTTTCTTCCTTCTTCATTATCAAGATTTATATGTAATCGAAGAAACATCTGAAGTGAGAACCGCATAAGCAATATTGAGATTTGTTATTAGGGAAAAATAAATTAAACAAAAAATTAATTTTGTTAAGAAATATCCGGGAAACAGTAAAAACAAAATACAAATGTAACGAAATCGGTTAATTCAGTTTAAAACGAACTAATAAGAAAATTGAGAAATATGGTAACTTGACAATATTTATTTAGTCATACTTTAAAGATATACTTTGTTTGTTTGCAGAATACATTTTAACCATTGCGGAAACGTCAATGAAACCTTTATGTATGGAAGATAAGTGTAAAGATAAATGGTTTACATTTAATTTTTTAATTCTATATCAAGTCTTATATCTAATGAAAGAAATATCTAAATCAAGACCGCATAAGAGGTATTTAGATTTGTTATTGGGAAAATTAAAGAAAAATGTTAAAGAAATCAGTTATTAAAGTTATTGGTTAATTCAGTTTAAAATGAAGAAATAAAAAAATCTGGAAATATGGCTACTACTAGACCATAAACTTTGTGAACCTAAACAATAATGCTATTATCAAAATTTACCAATAGATATAAGTAAAATGAATTCGTAATATACTATTCTTATCTTGATATTCTACTGAATATATTAGACTGTAATTATAATTAGGTTTTACAAATTATAATATAATTATATATATGTAAATATATTATAATTATAGATTTTTAAAATACAGAAATTAAGTCATGCAACTTTGATGTAGAAGATGAGCTGTAAAATTTTAGAATAAATTTTATTGCCAAACATAATTATATTTAAACAGAGGTGCACATCTTATGAGTAAACTTGTCATTATACAAATACAAATTGAACTATAACCATCGCTAATGTTTCAAAGTAACTCGGACGTCAGAACATGAAGTTCAGATAGTCGTTCAAACCATGTGCCTTTAACACGCAAGTTCTCGCTATAAAAGTATTAGACAAATAATAAGAAGTTAAAATACATGTCATTCAGCAATGATGTTAATCATAAAGAATCGTAATAAGTTCGCCTGTCGAAAACAGTTAGGCTGGCGATAAATATTTGAGAAATTGAGATTGTAAACATTTATTCAATATTCAACAGTAAACATTATATGATAAGACAACGCAAGAAAGGGATAAGATACGATACGACAATACTGGTTGAGAGCAATAATTGCTCTTAAAGACTTAAAACAACAACTTTAAGCAGCAGATCATGCACCTTTTCAGTGACAACTGAATATACAATCGAATCCAACTACAAACCGTAGGATAAGTACAAGTTTAACTGTCGATACTGACAAATGCATTCAGTAATTGGATTTTTGAGTCGGTTAAAAAACTATATGGTCATTATTTTATCATATAAGAAAGTTGTTCTTTGTATTAAATTTAAATGTGTTATGCCTATTAAAATAGGTATTCTTGTTAATAATATTTATTTTTATCTGGGAAATAAAAGAGTAATTGTAATCAAATAATACTATTAAATAATTCAAAAAAAGGAAGTCTATACATAGTAGATTAGAGATCATGAAAAATAAAGAGACACGAATAAATGACCATGATCCAAACATATTAAGAGAATAAAATATAAGTAATCCAGATAACATGTGGTAAATTCATTAATTACACAACCCTATCTAGCAATAACCTAATTTCGTAATGCCATAAACAAACCACACACGCAGAAGACATATCCATATCACTATCGGCACCATAATGCTGCCACATACCATTGTAACTAACGAACCACCTAGTTTTCCCGTTACATTCACATCATTCTTCTACATACCCCATTTTAAGCTCGCTCAGTGTTGCATGCCCACCCCATACAATATATCTAGCAATCTTTGTGCGAATTTGTTCCAGGTACTCTATCGTATGTGACATCAGCAACTTTAGAAGGAATGACAGATTTTCGTACTCCTTGTGTGTCGTTTCACCTCCTAGACATAGCAAAATGATTTTGTAAAGATAAATCGCTACGGGTACACCACATGTTGATGATTCATGTAACAAAGTCAATCCCTTGGCTTTTTGGATGTCAACAAAATAGTAAATAACCTCCAACCGGTACAATGCCTTAGGTTGCCATTCTCATGTAATATCTGATACCTCCGGTATAAACTGCGAGGATCAGCCCTATCAAGATGGAAAGGCTCTTCTTCTAGAGATAATCGGTGCAGGACATCACGGTGATCACATATCAAACAAAATTTCTTGCAAACTAACCTTAAGCACCTAATTTCAGTTAAAGACGAAGCAACACAACGTGAAGCAATCGATACAAGAATATCACCGGGCAAATCATGGAAAATCAATCTAGTGTTTCGAAACTTTTATAAAATGTCTATATCAATACATATTAAAAACTCAAGAACAAATGAAGAAAGATATATATAAAACAATGAAAAGTTCTCAATAAATGAAGGATTGCAACGTTTTACACATAAATATAACTATATATATTTTATATAGTATAAGTAATTGAACCATCCTGGTGAAGCCCCAACGTCATTTTCGTTTAGTTATATCTGTGATGAAAAAAGCATTTTGAATTTGAATATATTTTTGAAAATAAATACTTTTAAAACGCTAATGGATCTATTGAACCGACCATTTACCCCTAACGAAAATATTTTAACGGATTTTTTAAAATGTTTTCAGTGACCATCGGTTACGCATGACCAAAAATACTTTTTGCTTCAATTGTCATCTGTTTTGTTGGTTTTCCTTTCCAGATAAATAATGAACAAATTATCATGCCTAAGTGAGAAGTTCCAAAAATCCTTACATATGTGGTACCTATGTATTCTATCAATCCAATTGGGTAGTATGTCAGTGACACGGATACGTAACTCTCCATCCGACCTGTATAATAACGCAATAATCATACATGTTCGAGTAATCAGCTAGTATCAATTATGCATCCAGTACGAAGTACTAATATTACACGAAATAACTTTACCGTCATGTATATTCATAAATCAATCACTAATGATTTTTAAAAATATAAATGATGCGCTTATGCTAAGCTTGACAGTGAACAGTGACAAATAATAAATTGTAATGATCTACTATTAAATTATTAATTAACAATCTAAAGGGATTGAAACGACTAATACTCAAAATTATGTATTATTATAGAACTATCCGTGTGAAATACCTAGTAGTAAATGCTCAGAAAAAACCAACAAAAATAACAGTTTGTAAATAATATAATACGCAAAATACTATAACATTAAACGCTCAATGACATTTGTCGTGTAGAATGAAGTGAGAATATTTACAAACATCATAAAATCATAATATTTAATACATCAACATATTTATAAACACATAAGTAGTAGAAAATTCATATTTCATTCAAGCTATAAAGGTCAACTACAAAATAGCACAATCGAATAGAAATTCATAAGAACAATAAGCAAGGACAGGTCTGGTAAAACAAAAATTTAAAAAAGAAAAAATAAATAAATAAATAAATAAACTTGGTGTATGGAAAGCATATAGAAATCAAGCCTTCAGCTGAGAATCTCCCAGGTTATTAGTGCGCGACCTCTTCACCAAACCACGTGTACCAAGCTTATCAGACGATTCAGAATCACTCTTGTTTTTTGGCACATCTTCTGGGATCTGAACAACATTGATATCATGTATACATATCATCACGCCTTCGAGAGAAGACTACCAAAATCATAGTCGTAATACGACATAGATATATACAAAGATTACCACTTTAAAAAATAGTTCCCCTAGTACACGCGTAACAGTATACGTCTCGAATTGAGCTGTAAAATTATATGCATTCACTTTGATTAGAAACTCAAACTCCCGGCCTCGCAAAGCATTCAACACTTCAGGATATCCGCACACTTCGCTAGCATATACCAAAAACAACAGAGAATAATAATAAAGTTACCAAGCCTAAGGTAAAAAGGGCAAGGTAAGAAATAAAACAACACAAATCTGACCTCACAATCGACCAATTCCGTAGCCGTTGTGTTCAATAGCTTCCTACTCTCGTCGTCAAGAAGAACAAATATTGTGCTATCAGACGAGTCACATACAATCAACTCCAATCGAAATTTCCTCTCGTACAACAGATACATATAAGTGTGCCATCATCTTGTCTAAGTTTTTTATCACATCTACTGCACGAAACATAACGCCAACCACGATCAATCATGATGTCGTGAACACGGGCTATACACTTGAACTCTTTTTCCTAAATAAGAACATAAGGGTACATTGCAATATAAATAAATATCCATAAAATTAAAAAAAAAAAAAAAATTCAAA
>WJSH01003536.1:33925-44796 GCA_009757365.2 Lepidium campestre
CAAATAATTACCACATACCTGTGCAGGGGAACTTGCAACAAACTGTCGAAAATTAGCAATCGAGATAGACTCAATAGAAGAAGGAGAAGATTGTTCCATACCAATGATAGAAGTAGGAGCATCATGGCTTATTGTCCAACTTAATGACAGATACAAAAATCAGAAGTAAATAATACAAAGACACCACTTATTCGACGCCAAAAACAAATTACCTATTAGAGAAATGTTTAATGCCATCAATATTATTCCCGAAGTACAAGTGCGTGGAAAAAGTACTATTTAGAGACAACTGACATGTGGGTAAAAATTAAATCACGTTTAAATGTCACACTACATAATCATCGAATACAATTTATCAATACCCGTCTCATTTGTATTTTCAAAAATCACTAACCACCATAAGATTTTGGATTAATGGCAGTTATGACAATGATCACTTTCTTATCTCGGATAGATGCATATAATTTCCGGAAGTCAGAAGCACAAGATTCTCAAAGAATTACTTGAACAGTTTTCTGGCTAAAATATTGAATAATATTATAACGAATTCATTAATAAAATTTATATAATCGTGTGGCTTACACATACAAACGAAGATTCAGGATAATTCTTTCTTTTGAGGTAATGTCATCCATTTCCGTTGAATTGATCTTCTTAATCTCGCCAATAACATCTGTCCGTAAAAAAACAAATCAGGACTTCTAACATCATAAATAATAATACGTAAAGACACTTACTCGGCAAATATTTATTGGTACCAGCGAGTATCCAAAACTCATCGAATTCACGAAACCTAAACAACTCCGTAGGAATATGAGGCACATTGTCATCTATAGGAGAGATGGTGGTGCCATCCAAAAACTTAATGGCATGAGGAGAATCAGTGAGCTTGAATTTAGGATAACTCGGCTCCACGTCAAAATGAGAAATATTGTAGACGCACCCTTCTCAAAGGTAATCTCGGAAACGGTAAGCACGAAATTGAGGAATCATAACGTGGATTAAAGTTGACTGTCATAAAACATGAGTAATCACTATAATTTGGCGTTAACGCGTGGTACCATAAAGTTCATGTATCAAAACACGAATCCAATATTTTTTAAACAATAACACAATACATGGGCATCAAGTAAGAGCAAATCTACACCGAGAATTTTCTCTTTGTTTGTAACAGATTTTGAGTCACACTTACGCAACACACGACCGCATACGGTCTAAGATGACCGACCTACCACTAAAATCTTTGAGGGAAATAGTAGCCATAGAATAAAGATCATGCTGAACAATCGACGGCTGCTGGGTTGAGTCTCGAGGGGAGAGGCTATATATAGTGGATCCATGGTGTATCAGATCGATTGCAATTAAATAGAGCGTTATGAAAAATAGAACATGAAAAGGATATCTAAATGCTATATACAGAAAAGGACGGTTTACTGGTCATTTAATGCAAAATTTTAGGAAACATGAGAACACGATAAGGCATAAACGAAGCTGTGTGAGGTAATAAGACATTCTCGATCTATCAAACCAAAGAAACGTGAAAATATAGTAGGCAAACCATTTAATAACTATAATAGTGGAAGTAATAAAAATTAAGGATTGAATGAACAATGAATAATCGATTTAGAAATTTAAAACAAAACGGTTATAGAAAATAATGAAACAGTAAAAATCGAGGATTATGTACACGTCACCGTAATTCAACAAATAGGGAGTTATGGAAACATGAGTTTTCATACGTAGTTGTCATCTGTTTTGTTTGTTCATATACAGCTTAAACAGGTTATATAAAATCTAAAAAGGAATTTTAATTTGCATTCTTAGAACTGTCATTTGTTTTTTAAAGATTTATAAGAGATTTTATAAACATCTACAAAAAAATCAAAATAAAATACGTCTTAATAGACACTTGTTTGAAGTTTAGGAAGTAGAAACATAAACGCGGAAAAACAAAATCAAATTACGCATGTAGAAGAAGTTATACTCCTAATAAATGTAGTAGCCCCAAAGTAACATTTTGACTTCATTATCCCATAAACACTTCATGCACGCAGAAGACGTAGTCATGTCATAATCAGTACGAAAAATAGGTCAGGAACTATTATGAATAGTAAATTTCTTAGTTCTACCATCACAGCTACACTCCCCATTGACGTAGTATGTTTGCAAGTCTGTAATTCCCCAATTGGTGTTTTCACTGAGATGACCTCTGATTCGACTACAAATTCCATCAACGGCAAGATAAGGGATGATAGAGTTGAGAATTAGTGTCTTGCTACACCTCCCACATATAAAAGCATGATCCCATAAAAGTAAATTGCATCAGAAAAATTTCCTCGAGAAGCTTCAACTAACATTCGCAACCCTTGATCCCTACAATTGTCGTAAAAGTAGGAAATTAATCCCACCCGATACAAAGCTTCTAGATTTCTTGCATCCAAAAACCTAGCATAGCTTGTGTAGAAATATTGAGGAAGGCTGAACTGTGGAGCGAAGCACTTTTCGTGAAAGGAAAGACGACGGAGAACATGATCATCCTCACAAACCGCATGAAATTTTTGGCACAGTAATCTTAAATTAAGAAAAGAGTTCAAAGAAGAGACGGCACAACGTTCGACAATGGATAACAAAATTTCATCGGGAAGAGAAGTGAAAGACATTAAATCTGAAAACAGTATGGAAGATAAGACATGTTGGTTCAAATTTATATATGAAACAAACATGTATGAACCAAAAGACATAAACCATAAAGACTGAAAATATTAAATTTAAAATGTTATATAATTACACAAATAACCGTGAAAAAATTTCACAAGTTGTCGGTAAATATATTATAAAATAATGAGATTTAACATAATCATTCAATTATACGAATAAAGTTTACCAAGAGAAAATTTAATGTCTGATTCAATTCATAATGTATTCAAATATTCAAGCGTTAATGGAAATTATAAGTCTGAATGCAAAATGAAGACGTTTTAATAACATTTTAAAACAAAACAAAAAGTATACCAACATATTGATAAAAATAAATGTCATATAGGCATTCCATTAAAAATATCAAATAATGCTCCAGACCGCAAAACATAATAGAAATTCATGATAATAATAAGCATAAGACATAATTCGCAGTTAAATTCAAAAAAAAAACAAAAAAAAAAGACACAGAGAAATCTGTAAATATGTTGAAATCACGTCTTCAGATGATCAACTCTCAGACTATGATTGCATGACCTTTTCACTGAACCAGATAGACCAGAATCACCAGGAAATACAGAATCACCACTTCTTTTTGGTCTGTTGCGCATGACATCAATAGAAGGCTAATCAAAACATATTTGGAATACCTCAGAAATTTATACGAATACTACCACACATGAAAATTGTTCTTCTAGTACACGCGTAACATAATATGTTTCAGATTGAGTCTCAAAATTGTATGCATTCAGGTCCGCATAAGACATGCAACAATCGAGGATTACATAAACAATCGAGGGTTGATGCGGTTGGTTCTTAAGATGAGTGGCTATATAGTCACGATGGATCAATTTGATTGCAATTAAATAGAACATTACATAAAAAGAGTGGATCATGAGAAGGTTCTCAATATGGTACACGCATGAATGAACATTCAGATTGCCATTTAATGGATCGTTTGACTATTAAATAGAACATTATGTAAAAATAGTGGATCATGAGGAAGTTCTCCGTAGGTCACACACATAAATGAATATTTTATTTGTCATTTGATAGAACGTTTTAAAGCATATAAAAAACGATGAGAAAATCATGAAGATGTAATGAAGTAATTAGACTTTTGGGCTCAAGAAACGTTCGACTCTAATGGGCGATACATTTAAGAAACACATTTATGGAAGTAGTGGAAATGAATTATCCAAAATGCAATGAATGACCAAATTGTCAATATAAAATCTGAAATCAGAAAATAAAGGACCAATAGGACCAAATATTCTGTATATATCATCATATTTTACAACACAAAATCTTAATTAAAACAAAATCATTTAAAACATTAAAAATAATTATATGTCACGATTAAAATACAAACAAATTAATTTACGAACGGTTGAGTGAGAAGTGCATCTCGTGCGTCTTGAGGTAAAGTCTCCGGTATAAACGGATAATACGAACTATGGTTGATAAGATCATGCCAATTCACCATCTCAATACCATGATGTTCTTGCCAAGGAGCCCTTCCGGTTAACATATGTAAGAATGAGCATCCAACGGACCAAACATCGTTTTTAAAGTCCACTATATTAAAGGCGATAAGCTCCAGTGACATATACCTTTGATCTTGTTTGTTATGATCGACACGAGTCCCGTATGCATCTGAACCATTCTCCATTGCAGATCCAAAATCTGCAAGGATACACATAAGCTCGTTAAATCTCCAGCTCTCATCGACAGGGGCTAGTAATACGTTGCGTGGGGTTATGTCAAAATGGAAAATGTTCGCCATGTGAATATACTGAAGCCCAAAGAGTATATCTTTAGCAAAAACTTTCACTTCATTCAGTGGTAAACCTCAAATAATATTTCATATAATCCTCCGATTAAGTGAATTGTCTGAACAATAGTGAAGAATTAAATTAAAATGTTTACTTCCATCATCATCACGAACTACCTCGTTACCATAACACCAAACGACGTAAGGAAATGAGAAACGATCTAAGATACATGCCTCATCCACGAGACTACGCACTCGATCCATCTCATCCACCACTACAGTTTTGATTGCCCTCTGTGTACCCGTATCCTCTAAACTCGTTCTCAAATAAACTACGCAGCTAACGCCTCTTCCAAGTCTAGTAGACTTGGCCCAAGATGAAGATTTGACAAAATTCATGGGAGATTGGTAGAGATGTGAAGAAGTTAAGTTTGGTTGTTATAAAAACCCTTTGAAAGAAATGGTTGACAAGAGTATGAATAATTACATATATAAATGACGAAAGAACGTCTTGGTTGAGACGTAAAAGGCACGTCTAATCATGCAAATAACCATCCAAATAAGTTGGCGGTTATTATTTTAAATCTCATTATTTTAATTCCATACCACATTATTTTAAATATTCATTCAATTATACGACTGAATTCAAACAGTCAAACGTTCATAGAAATTGTAAGTCCGAGTGCAAAATAAAGACGTTTTAATAACATTATACAACAAAACAAAAAGTATATCAACATATTAATAAATATAAATATCATAAAGCATGCCATTTAAATATGTGAATTATGCTCCAAATCGCAAAGCACAATAGAAATTCAGGATAATAATAAGCATGAGACATAGTTCACAATTGAAAATTTTAAAAACAAAAACAAATATAAAAAAATGGCCGAAATCTGTGAAGTGTAAACCATGTTGAAATCACGTTTTGAATGTTCATTCAATTATACGAATGAATTCAAACATTCAAGCGTTCATGGAAATTGTAAGTTCGAGTGCAAAATAAAGACGTTTTAATAACATTATAAAACAAACCAAAAAATAAACCAACATATTGATAAAAATAAATATCACAAAGCATTCTATTAAAATATGTGGATTATACTCCAAATCGTAAAGCATAATAGAAATTCAAGATAACAATAAGCATGAGACATAATTTACAATTGAAAATTTAAAAACAAAAACAAATATAAACAAAAGGCAGAATTCCGTAAAACATGTTGAAATCACGTCTTAAGATGATCAACTATCAAACTATGACTGCGGGAACTTTTGACTGAACTAGATGAACCAGACCCACCATGCAATACGCACTCACCACTTCTTTTTGGTATGTTGCACATGGGACAAACATAATTCATATCCTATACACATAATAACATGACTGATACACAGAGGTTTTAAACCCTATCAATACCTACTGCAAGTGCACATCAATCAAAGTAATAATCTATGGATCGAATCTACATGGCCCAAGAGTCACACTATCAATCTTATAGACTAACAATCAAGCTAAGACAATTCAAATTGTTGTGGTTATCAAGTAACATGAATAATTAATTATGACTTAAATTCAATAAATAAAAAGCATCAAGTTCAAGGAAATTCTTCAGGAAATCAGAATGATGAATTCAAACATTATTCAGGGCATAAGTAAAACCGTCTTAAACTCAAAGAACACAATATATATCTAATCCACTTCCGTGGCATCAACAACTTTGTCTAACAACCTAGAATCCTAACTTCCGTTGGTCTTAAAAGTTCTAGACAAGCTTTATGTTCAGGTTTGATATGTTCACAAACTTGTCTTGGATCTACTTCCGCAGTCCAAGGACAATTGCTCACCAAATAGTTTTTAAGATTATTAAACAATCACTTTTGGTGCATTAACAACCTAGAGATCAAGAGATAGGTGATCAAGCCAACTCAGGCATTAATAATACAAGAGGTGAAGACGCTTAAGATCAACCCTATCTAGCTTACATTCATTCATTCATCAATCCCTAGAAAACCCCCTAAACTTGATTTGGGATCTACTCACACATAATAAAATCAACACAAACAATCATAATAGAGAAAGACATAATGAAACAGAACTGAATTGATATAAGAGAAAGGGTTTAGAAAAACTTCTCCAATGTAGATTACAAGATGATCCAAGGAGAAGAAANNNAATTGCCCAACAAAAAGTGTCTGTAAAGTGCAAAAAACGAAAAAGAGAAGATATGATTCGCCCCTAGCAGAGTGGTTGCTCTCTGGCTTTTATTCTTAGGGTTTCTGATCCCTCAAAAACGAATTGAGCCTTAAACAATTCGGCCCAACTGAATAAAATCGTTTCTAGAAAAATGTTCAGTGCATCGAGACCGATCGTTCCTAAATATGGGACCGATCAGTTTCTCTCTTTTTACTCGTTCTTCGCAGCTCTTCCTTCTATATCCGCCTCCGACACTCCAAGCTTCCAAATTGGCTCCGAATCACTTAAGAATGACTCAAAACATGCAAGAATGTGACACAACACTCCTAGGACTCTAAAGTGAAGAATATGCAAGTTATTAGCGGAAATATGAGAATCAATAGTTCCTAAATGTCTAAACCAATGCAAAAACAGACATGAAATATGGCTAAAATGCATGTCTATCAATGACGTCAATAGAAGGCTAACCAAAACATATTCAGAATAACTCATAAATGTATATGAATATTACCACACATGAACATTGTTCTTCTAGTACACACGTAACATAATACGTTTCAGTTTGAGTCTCAAGATTGTATGCATTCACTTTAATTAGGAACTCAAACTCCCTGTCTAACAATGCATGCAACGCATCTGAATAATCAAATGCTTCAACATCCTACACATAAAAAATAAAAGTCAAAACGCTTTAAAACTCAACGTCATAAGAAAAAGTTAAATAATAAAACAAAGTCAGTTGAATCTCGGAATCTACCAAAACCGTAGCGATTGTACCCAAAAGTTTCATACACTCGTCATCAGGCAAAACAAATATTGCATTGTCATATACGTCGCCAACAACCAACTCCAGCCGAAATTTCACGACACCTATAATATACCCACTCGTACAACGAACACAAACAAATGTACCGTCCTCTTGTCCAAGCTTCATACCACATCTACCACAGGAAACATAACACCAACCACGATCTACGATGATGTCATAAACACAGGCTTTACACCTAAACTCCTTCTCCAGAAGCAGAACATAAGTGGACACTGAAACATAATCAAATATTCATTTGGTTTCACAAAAAAACCAATACCGAAAAGTAAAAAACTAAAACAAAATGGAAAAAATGGAAAAAGAGATAACAACTAAATACAACTCATAAAAAATAATCGTGAACTTATCCTCTCGGTTGGATTCGCTACAAACTGTCGTAAACCAGTGATTGTAATAGACTCAACACACCGTGAAGAAGACCGATCAAGACCAACTATAGACGGAGGACCGTTCACACTTATTGTCGGACTAACAGATGAAAACAAATGTCAGAAATTTATAAATACGTAGAAATAATATCCTAACGCCATAAAGCCAAATTACATATCCGAGAAGTTCCTTATAGCAGCAACCCCACCTCCCAAGTAAAAGTGTGTTGAAAATGTATTGTTCAGTGATAATTTTCCTGCTTGAAAAATTATTATATCCATATAAAACAAACTCCATGTAATCATCGATTACTATTGACAAAAATAAAATCTCGACATTTATTAAATGTTAAAAGAACCAAATACCACTAAATGATCTTGGATTAACACCGGTTATGACAATGATAACTGGTTTATCTCGGATAGGTCCATATATATATATCTTTCGGAAGTCAGAAGGACATGATTCCCAGAGCATTACACAAACGCTTTTCTGGCTACAAACAATGGATAATTTTATAACGAACGCATGAAATGTATTTATGATGTCGTGTACTTACGGAGATATACGAAGCGTCAAGATAATTCTTTTTTTGTGAGGAAATGTCATCCAAATTATCAGGACTTAACACATAATAAGCAAAAATACGAAAGGCCACTTACCCGGCAGATAGTCGTCGGTTCCGGCGAGTGTCAAATATTCTTCGTATCTACGAAACCTAAACATTTCCGTAGAAATCTGATGCACGTTATCCTCTACGGAAGAGAAGATTGTGTCATCTAAAAACTTAATCGCATGAGGAGAATCAGTGAGCCTGAATTTAGTGTAGCTCAACTCCACGACAAACTGAGAAATATTGTAAATGTTCCCTTCATGGAGACAATCTCGGAAACGATAGGCACAGTATTGAGGAATCGTAACATATACTAAACTCGACTGTCATAAAACATGACGAATGACAACGTCGCAGCGGCGAGGTACACGAGATTTTAAAGTTATTGTACCAAAACGACAACCAATACTTATCAAACATAACAAAATACCTGGACGTCGAGGAGGAGGAAATTCAAACTAATGACTTTCCCCTTATCTATAACAGATTTTGAGTCCCACTTACGCAACACATGACCACATACGACATAGAACAACATGCCTATCTTTAAATCTTTGATGAGAATAGTATCCATAGATGCAAATCTTCCGATAACAACCGAGGGATACTGGATTTTGGTTTCGAAATGAGTGGCTATATATAGCGTAGCCATAGGGTATCAA
The DNA here is from genome assembly GCA_009757365.2 of Lepidium campestre. Taxonomy (NCBI): domain Eukaryota; kingdom Viridiplantae; phylum Streptophyta; class Magnoliopsida; order Brassicales; family Brassicaceae; genus Lepidium; species Lepidium campestre. The sequence continues at coordinate 43,070 of WJSH01003536.1, forward strand.
ATTGATTGCAATTAAATGGAACATTATGTAAGTATAGTGGATCATGAGTAGGTTCTCCGTACGTTAGACACATAAATGGATATTCTGATTTTTATTTGATTAAATGTTTTGCGATTAAATAGAACATTACGTAAGAATAGTGGATCATGAGAAGGTTCTCCGTATGTTACACACATAAATGAACATTATAATTATCATTTAATAGAACATTTTTAAGCGTAAATGAAGATGTATGTGGAAATTAGACTTTTGGGATCATAAACATTCAACTTTATTGGGCGATACATTTAAGAGTCGGAGTTATGGAAGTAGTGGAAATGATTGATTCAAGGTGCAATGAATGATGAAATTGTCAAAAAAAAACTGAAATCAGAAATTAAAGGACTAATAGGACTCGAATATTCTTACACGTCACCGAATTTCCACCAATAATTGGAGAGCAAAACCTTCATTAGTTTTTTATTTTCTTGAAAGAAACAAAAAACTGGTTATTGATCTTAAGAAAATGGGCCGATGGATAATTGTAGGCCCTAAAAGTCCATTAGAATATCAAAAGAAATTTGGAAATTCGAGAATATCGACAACTCAAATGGCGGCAGTAATCTCGTCGACTTGGTTCTTAGCTGCAAGGCGTGGAACCGCTCCTCTAGCTTGTAGTTTATCGTCTTCTTCGAAACCAAACACAAGAAGGCTTGTTCTTTACTCCAAACCTGGATGTTGTCTCTGCGATGGTCTTAAAGAGAAGCTTCACGCTGCTTTCTCTCTCTCCTCTGGTCCTAATTCACTTCACGACGTTACTCTTCAGGTCCTAATGAATCTTAACTTACAACTCTGATTCATAACTTTTCAGAATTTCCTATGATTATTTGGGTGATTGAAGATTCTGGTTGAATTGAATTGATGCTCATGAACATAATTTTGAAATTGGAGTTACTTTGTGAAAAAATTTGGACATTCTTAGGTTAAATAATCACTATGATCTGAAAATTGACCATGATTCCGTTTGATTTAGTATTTAGGACATTGCCATTTAGTTTTGTAAAAGAAAAGATTTATGATTTCTAATGTGTTATCAGAGCCTCGTTGATTTGGCTTAGAATTATAATGGACAAGATCAATTTATCCTTTGCAGATTGGTTTTTGCAAAATGAATCTTTATGATTCTTAATATGGTATCAGAGCCTCTGGTTGATTACAATTTCGTTGGCCTGTCTTAACTTAGTATTATAATGGACATGGTGAACTCATTCCTTGTTGTTGTTAAAAGAGTTTGCAATTGATGTTACTTTGTGGGATTGATATGATTTGATTCGACATTGTTAGGTAAGAGATATTACTACAAATCCTGAGTGGGAAAGGGCTTATCAGTATGAGATACCAGTATTGACTAAAGAGAACTGTGATGGTAAAGAGGTATGTATGTATGTATATTATTCGAGATCCAATCATTCTCTGTTTTTTAGATATTTTGTAAGATTCATATCAAATCAATTCTTTGTTGCAGGAAATTTTGCCAAGGTTGTCTCCACGTTTAAGTGTGGAAATCATTCAGAAGAAGCTACTTGCTGTCTTTAGTTGATCAATTACGTGCACGGCAATGAAAAAGAGAACACGTGTGTAAAATTGTACTCTTTTGTGCTACTCTCATCTGCAAGAACCGTGTTTTTGCTTCATACAGCTTTTGTTTTTCCTCTATAGTCAGTGGAAATATTTTTGCTTTATTTGAA
>WJSH01003557.1:14931-39078 GCA_009757365.2 Lepidium campestre
AGGCCAATAATTTACATTTGGTCAAAAGAGAAGTGATCGGGTTGCAGTCGGCCGCGGCCTACCTTGGTCGGGTCATAAGACCGAGCCGCAGCAGCCTTGACCGGATCGCTACGGCTGTGGGTGAGAAATGCATACCGCGGGTAGCCAAGCGGCGAGAAAATATCCCCGTGGGCGAGACACGCGTACTGCGGGTGATTGAGAGGCGAGAGGATGCGCCATAGGTGGAAAACACATACCGCGGATAGCTGAGTGGCGAGAGAATTCACCCATAGGCGATAAACACGTACCGTGGGCGACCGAGCGGCAAGAGAATACGCCCGTGGGTGATAAACATGTACCGCGGGCGACCGAGCATGCCCGTGGGATAGAAACACTTACCGCGGGCATAGCCAAGCGGCGATAAAATATGCTCGTGGGCGAGTGGCCATGGATTATGCCCGTGGGCAAGAATTGCATACAACGGGCGTATCCGACCGGTGATGAATTAAGCCCGCGGACGAGAGTCGGCGTACGGCCGACGATGGTCAATGGGCGATGGAAAAAGTCAACGATATCAAAATGATGAGATTGGTTTTTCCTATGCTTTGGATCATCTAGAAGGCCTGAATTCGTTATTCAAAGCCAATCTAGAAGCCAAAAAGACCGTTGAAGAGTGCGGCGTCTAGCGGCCGACCGTGGTAGGCCGCGGGTAGGGCCTCCACTAGCCGCCGCTCGTTCTACTCTTGGCAAGTGAACGGCTACAATATCAAACTCATTTGATGTTGCTTTGTTGTTCTATTTAAAGACTTGTAGAAGCAAATTGTAAAGTTAAGTGAGTATTGAATAAAAACCAAACTCATTTCATCTCTCCAATCTCTCGGATTCTCTCATTCTCTCCATTATCATTCTGTAATTCTAACATGGTATCAGAGCAATTGATTTATATTCTTTCAATCTCTTACTCTCAAAATCTCTCTTCATCCACAAAACTCTCGCAACTTCATTTCTCTTCATTCGTTTCTCGAGATATTTGTTACTCTAAAAATGGAGCACACAAAATCTCTATACATCTCGGTGGTTCTCAAAGGATCCAATTATCTCCTTTGAGCAAGAACTACAAAGTCCGTTCTCCGTAGAAGTGGTCTTTAGAGTCACATAGAAGGCTCCAACGTTTTCCCACCTCAAGCTACACAAAAAGGGGGGGGAAAAGAAGACTCTTTAAGCGTGGCTCAAGATATCGAAGAAAAATGGTCTCAAAATGACCAAACCGTACTCGTTCTCATTCAAAACTCCCTAGTGATGATGTGTGTTGCGAAACTGCTAGTGAGCTTTGGGAGACTCTAAAGAACGTGTACGGGAAAATTTCAAATGTAACAAGAGTGTTTGAAGTTCAAAAGGCGCTTGCTAACCTTTCTCAAGAAGGACTTGAGTACACAAAACACTTCGAAAAATGGCGAAGTCTTTGGGCTGAGTTAGATATGCTTAGACCAACTACGATGGATCCAAACGAGCTCAGTGAAAGAAAGGAATAAGACAAGGTCTTCAACTTGCTCCTTAGTCTTGATTTAACTTATTCGGACCTCATCAAGCACATGCTAAGGGCGGACAAAGTTCCGAGGCTTGATGACGTGTGTAAGTAAATTCACAAAGAGATTGGTTCTCTTAGTCTATTTGGAGGAAAGAACGAAATTGTTATGGCAAACAAAGTGGCGCTCAAACATGAAGATAGGAGAACTCTTATGTGTGACCATTGCAAGAAGAAAGGTCACATCAAAGACAAGTGTTGGCTTTTCCATCCTCACTTAAAGCCGGCTAAGTTCAGAGATCATTCAAAGGCAAACATAACTCAAGAAGTGCCGAAAGAACAAGAATTTTATTGTAGAATTTTAGTTTTATAAAGTTCATAAATTTTGACTTCAACCAAAAACCTTTCATAATTTAAAAATTAGATTTTTAAAAGTATAAGAGCCAAAAATAATTAGATTAATTCTAGTGCTCTATAATTTTTTTTGCTCTACATGCCAATCACACCCAACATATAAGCTTTTTGTAATTTAAGATGCATATGATTTGAGTAGTGCAATTTTTGTTGTTATCTATCACATTCAAGTTACAAGGAAAAATCTTTGAACTTCCACGACTAAGCTTTGAATGAGCCTCTTGCAAACAAAAGTGGATTGACATGTCCTGAAGGGACTTTGAGGTTTAGTGATCGAAAATCTCTGTAAAAACAAATTCGAAAGCCCAATATCAATGAAAAGCCCAAAAACAAACCCGGGAAGCGGCTCATGTGAGCACTCAAGAAGGAATTCTCAAGAAATCTGACATTGAAGCTCTCCTTAAGCTCCTTAAGGACTCCAGTATCACATTTCTATCCCATAAACTTAAGAACTCATTCGTTATTGATTTGGGGGCAATTCATCATATGATTAGTAATCCTAGTCTTGTTGAGAATGTCAAACCATCTTTAGAAAATGTTGTTATTGCGAATGGAGATAGAATACCGGTTAAAGGGGCTGGAAATTTGAAATTATTTGAGAAAAATACTAAGGCTTTGCTAATCTCGGATTTCACCTCGAATCTTCTTTTGGCTAGAAGGGTAGCTTGTGACCTTGATTGTTATGTTATGTTTGGACCTAATGATGTTAAATTTCAGGATATTATGACCGCAAAACTCATTGGTAAAGGCGTAGTCAAGGACGGACTATACGTTTTAGAAGACACCAAGTTTATCTCTAATATCTCGTAAGCTTTAAATTCAGCTTGTAGTTTGAGTAGTGTGATTTGGCATGGTAGATTAGGACATCCGCATGCTAAAGCCTTTGAAATTATGTTACCAAGTATATCTTTCGATAATCATAATTGTGAGGCTTGTATTCTAGGAAAGCATTGTAGAACCGTGTTTCCCAAGTCTTCAACGCTTTATGAAAAATGTTTTGACCTCATTTATTCGTATGTGTGGACATCACCTTGCTTATCTAGAGAAAGACATAAGTATTTTGATATGTTTATTGATGAAAAATCAAAATACACTTGGATAACTCTTTTGCCTTCCAAAGATAGAGTTTTTAATGCGTTTATCAATTTTGAATCATACATAACTAACCAATTCAATGCTAAAGTGAAGGCACTTAGAACCGATAATGGTGGAGAATATATGAGTCAAGCCTTTCAAGCACACTTAGCCAAACAAGGAATCATACATCAAACAAGTTGTCCTTATAGACCACAACAAAATGGTGTGGCCGAAAGGAAGAATAGACACTTATGGAAGTAGCTCGTTCGATGATGTTCCATATAAGTGTGCCAAAAGCTTATTGGGGAGATGCATCAACCGCATACCAACAAAGACTCTCCAAGACAAGTCTCCATTTGAGGTTTTAAACAATGCAATACCTTTTATTAATCACTTACATGTATTTGGTTGTATGTGTTATGTATTAGTTCACGAAGACTTGCGCAACAAACTAGAGGCAAAGAGCAAAAGATGCATTTTCTTAGGCTACTCCACTACTCAAAAGGGATACAAGTGTTATAGACCCAAAGAGAGAAAAATGTATGTCTCTCGGGACATGAAATTCATGGAGGATAAAAGCTACTTCGATGATAAAGATTGGGAAGAACTTAAAGATCTATCAACCTCATCAATGGAGCAAGCCACAAATATAGAGGAAGACTGTCACAAGGTTCGGGAAAAGATTGAAGAAGGAGTAACTCTTCCGTGTTACACACGAAGTGAAGATCAATTGGCGGATACACTTACTAAGGCTGCAAGTCTTAAAGTTTGCAATCACATTTATGGCAAACTCGGGCTTGTGAACCTTACCCAATGTTGATCAAAGGTTCCCTCACTCATGGTTTACATACTCTTTTTCCCTTAGTAGAGTTTTGTCCCAAGTGGTTTTCTCTCTAAGGTTTTTAATGAGATGTGAGCCGGGGGTCTTCCAAGTTTTAGCCTTCATTACATGAAGAGGCTAAAACTTGAGGGGGAGTATTAATCAAGACCTATCAAGGCCAACAATCTATATTTGGTCAAAAGAGAAGTGATCGGGTCGCAGTCAGCCGCGGCCTAGCTTGGTTGGGTTGCAAGACCGAGCCGCAGCAGCCTTGACCGTATTGCTACGCCCATGGGCGGAAAACACGTACCGCGGATAGCCGAGTGGCGAGAGAAGTCACCCATGGGAGATAAACACGTACCATGGGCAAACGAGCGGCAAGAGAATACACCCGTGGGTGATAAATATGTATCGTGGTCAGATACGCCTGTGGCACGCAATTCTTGCCCACGGGCGTATCTGACCGCGATGAATTATGCCCATGGGCGTATCTGATCGGCGATGAATTATGCCCACGGGCGAGAAATGCTTACCGCGGACGAGAGTCGGCGTACGACCGATGATGGTCAACGGATGATAGAAAAAGTCAACGATATCAAAAAAGATGAAATTGGTTTTTCCTATGCTTTGGATCATCTAGAAGGCCTGAATTCTTTATTCAAAGCCAAACTAGAAGCCAAAAAGACCGTTGAAGAGTGCGGCATCTAGCAGCCGACCGTGGTAGGCCGCGGGTAGGGCCTCCACTAGCCGTCGCTCGTTCCACTCTTGGCAAGCGAACGGCTATAATTTCAAACTCATTTGATGTTGCTTTGTTGTTCTATTTAAAGACTTGTAGAAGCAAAATGTAAACTTAAGTGAGTATTGATAAAAAACCGAACTCATTTCATCTCTCGATTCTCTCGGATTCTGTCATTCTCTCCATTATCATTCCGCAATTCTAACAGTTACGTACCATGTATTAAAGTTTGGAAGAATAAGTGATCGGGTCGCAGTAAGCCGCGAACGGGTCGCAGTAGGCTGTAGACAGGTCGCAGCAATACCACAAATGTATTGGTACGTACCGTGGGTCGAAGAAATGTGTCTGCGGAATATGGCTGAGTGGTCGAGAAAAGGTGCCGCGGACGTATCACCGAGCGGCGAGAAAACATACCCGTGGGTGAGAAACCATGTCCGCGGAATATCGCCCGTGGGCGAGAAAATGTGTTCGTGGATTATCGCCTGTGGGCGGAAAATCTCGCCCGAGTATTATCGCCCATGGGCGAGAAATCACGCCCGAATGTTATCACCTGTTGGCGAAAAATCACGCCCGATGGTCATCGCTCGTGGGCGAGAAATGCATACTGCCGAGGATGGTCAACACTCGAGGAAAAAAATCAACGATTCCCAAAATGAGTGTTTGGCTTTTTCCGAGACTTGGAATCATCTAGAGGGTCTTGTGGCTTCAAAGACCAACTCCCAAACAAGTCAATATGACCGTTGGAGCCAAAGGAGACCAAGGGAACCAAGTGATCTCATGAAAGTGACTTGTACCTCTTATATTGGAGGGGACCACTCACAAGTCACTTTCATGTGTTTGAAAACGAGAGTGTAGAGCGGCTATGATGTGATCATAGAAAGCTCTGGAGAGGAAGAGCCAGAGATAGCTGGGAGGATAACACGTTCAAGGGCTAAGGAGTTAGCAAAGGAAGCTCATACACTCATCACCAGCGCAGACATCAATCAAAAGGAAGCTGAATCTGACATCCTCAACATATCATCATTGAAGATTGAAGAAATCGGTAACATTCACTAGGTAACTTCAGTAATGATCTTGTACTCTTTTCCTTGGTAGGGATTTTGGTAGGAAGGAGGTTCCTTGTCAAGGTTTTTAACGAGGCAAGGTCATTACTACGACTGGTTAACTAAGTGATGTTACAAAAGGAATAACGTGCAAGTCACACTGACTTATGCACTAGATTTATAGGCGCACCACTTAGGTTCTTATTTAGGAAAGGAACGCCTTGTTATTTTAGTTTATATGTTTGGTTGTTTTAAGTTAGACACTTCGTTGTTTAAATTTAAACGCCTTGTTGTTTTTCTTTAAAACGCCTTGTTGTTTTTCCCTGTTTAACCTAATCCTTATTATAAAAGGAGAGCCTTAGCTCCTTGTCTAAGGCAGCCAATATTTTGCAGAGAAAAACCTTTGAACTTTTGTGTTCTTTTCGAGATCAAAGCATCTCACCTTCTTGTTCAATTAATCAAGCATTTCCTTATATTCATCGAGAATTCAAGCGAGATTTCTAACCAATACAAGTGACTATCATCACACTTGTGTTTCGAATCCATCATCACTCTCAATCGTCATCCACGGCTCTCTTGTCCCTCACACGTTTCTGCATCATTCATCTTCGTATTCTCCCTTCACTTCACGACATCACCATCTTCATCCTCGGCCTTCTCTTTCTCGTCGGCCACATCTACTTCATCATCAACCTTCAATCACGTTTTTCAGCACTTCATCATTAACCTTCAATCACGTTTTCAGCACTTCATCTTCAACCTTCAAACACGTTTTCAGCAACTTCATCTTCAACCTTCAAACACGTTTTCAGCAACTTCATCTTCTCTGCAATTTTGCCCTCATCTCTTTCATCCTCATCAATTCATGCCTTTGCTTTAGAGTCGATCACCTAGGATCACATCACGTGGTACCAGAGCCAACTCTGAACCAAAGGCTAAGCAAAATCGTAAACCCTAACCCTAGATTTTCGTTTAAACTTTCTTAAATTTTTTTGGCTTTTCTTTAACTTATTGTTTTCATTGTTTATGTGTGATTGATTGTTAGATCATTAGGGTTTGTTTCTGAAATTTCTATTTTCGAATTATTCTAGAGCTTGTTACTTGATCATTATTTGTTTTATTTCTTTGTCTAGTTGTTGCTTGTGATCGAATCATTGTTAGGTCTGAAATTTTGATTATTCCATTGCCGGTTTTGATATTGAATTGATTGTTGAAAACTGAATTCGTTGATTGTTGAGTTATGCATGATAATCTGAGAAGATTTTCTTATTTCTAAAGATCTATTTTACTTCAGATGTTTTTGGTGAATTTTTCAGGTTTCAATGGAATTATCTCCCGAAACAATGGAGGTCATGACTCGAATCATGTCTCAACAAATCACAGAAGCTACTCAAGCTATCTCTGCGAGTGTATCTCAGTAGCTTCAGGACAGAGTAGATGATCTACAAAGTCGGATTGACAAGAAGTTGCAACTGAAAGTGCATAGTTCTCAATCAAGTGATAGTGAAGGCTCTACGACTCCTACACCTTCAGATGCAATGCGAATAGCTAAAGGCAAATGATTAGAGGGTACTTCTTCAAGCAGAGAACAGAGACACCACACTTCATCAAAGAATGAATCAAACATTCGTTTAAGAAGAAGAGAGAGCATCTTCAACCAAAGGAAAGCTCCTTAAGGATCTAAACCAAGAGAGTACCGAAACCAGAAGCCAAGAACTCATCGAGCCAGATCAAGAGACACCATGGTAGGAGGACAGCGAATACCTATACACTCTCATTCCGAAGAGGAAGAAGTCCATGAAGAGTCAGATAGTAGTAGAAGAACAATGAGGAGGGAAAGAGGTAGAGACAATGGCCGAGATTACGATCCTCTTCGCCAACAACTCAACTCTCTCAAGATTCAATATCCATCATTCCATGGAACAAATGATCCCGAAGCCTACTTAGATTGGGAAAAAAAGATGGAATCGAACTTTCTGGTTCAAGGCACCTATGAGCTCAACAAAGTGAAGATAGCAGTTTCTGAGTTCAACAGTTATGCATTGCTCTGGTGGGAACAACTCGATCTCACTAGGCATCGTCTCCGAGAGCTTCCCATCACCACTTGGGAACAGCTCACGTTTCAGATGAGAAGGAAATTTGTACCAGCACATTACAAAGAGGGATTCTCGACAAACTTAGGCGCCTCAATCAAGGAACTAAGAATGTTAGGGATTATTATCAGGAGCTAGAAACGTTGCTAATCCAAGCAGATTTGAGAGAAGAAGAAGAGATGATTATGTCTCGGTTCCTTAGAGGACTTAACCACGAGATTTAAGACAAGGTTGAACTTCAGAGTTGTGTAGATGTAAAAGAAATGGTTCACAAGGCAGAATTGGTTGAGTCACAAGTCCAGCGGCGGTTTATCAAACCTTCTTACACTCCTAATGTGGCCAGGCCTAAGGAGTTCATCAAAACCACTTATCCAAGAGATCCTAAACCGGCTTCTACAGCAATTAAGGAAGAAGTGAAGACTGAATTCAAGCCAAGAAGTTGTAATTCTCTCAGCAACATAAGGTGCTTCAAGTGTCAAGGCTTGGGACATTATTCTCGTGAATGTCCCAACAAGAAGTTGTTCTTGTTGCAAGAAGGAGGAGAGATTATTCCTCAAGATGAATCAGAGTCCGAAATTGATATAGAGGAAGAAGAAAAAGCCGCAACTATAGGCGAAATGTTGGTTGCAAGAAGAAGCTTGAGCATTCAAAATCAACCTGAAGAGAAGTGTCAAAGAGAGAACCTATTCCACACTCGGTGTTTCATCAAAGACAAGGTCTGCAATTTGATTATAGATGGTGGAAGTTGCACCAATGCAGCAAGTGAAGATATGGTCAAGAAGCTGCAACTCACGACTATCCCTCATCCAAAACCGTACAAGCTGCAATGGCTAAATCACAGTGGATCTCTGACCGTATCTCAACAGGTTCGAATATCTTTATCTATTGGGAAATATGCAAATGATGTCTTGTGCGATGTGATCCCCATGGGAGCAAGTCATGTCTTACTGGGAAGGCCATGGCAATCTGATCGTAAAGTCATCCATGATGGATACACCAACAAGCATTCCTTCGAGTTCAAGGGACGTAGGATCACATTACTTCCACTCACACCTGGCGAGATTTATGAAGATCAGGACCGAATGAAGCTCAAGGAATAAGAGAAAATTGCCAACAATCTTTACATCAATCACAGTGAAATTTTTCAACTCTTTGATCCTGAATTGATAACCTTTATGTTTGTTTATAAAGAATCCCTTGTTTCTTCTAATCCCTCACAGGAACTCCCTAGTGCTATGATTGAGATATTACAGGAATACAAGGACGTTTTTCCATAGGAGATTCCGCCAGGTTTGCCTCCAGTTCGTGGGATAGAGCATTATATCAACTTGGTACCGGGAGTTACGCTACCAAACAGACCGACATATAGAACTAATCCCGTCGAAACGAAGGAGTTGCAAAGGTAAGTGGAAGACATGATGAGTAAGGGGCATATCCGAGAGAGTCTAAGTCCCTGTGCAGTACATGTGCTTCTAGTGCCAAAGAAAGACGGAACATGGAGAATGTGCGTAGACTGTCGCGCCATAAACAACATAACCGTGAAGTACAGGCACCAGATTCCACGTCTTGATGATATGTTAGACAAATTGAGTGGATCAAAGATCTTTTCGAAGATAGATTTGAAGAGTGGTTATCATCATATCAGAATGAAAGAAGGAGACGAGTGGAAGACAGCATTCAAGAAAAAGCAAGGATTATATGAGTGGCTTGTCATGCCATTCAGTCTTACCAATGCACCAAGTACATTCATGCGACTGATGAACCATTCTTTGAGAGCATTCATAGGCGTCTTTGTAGTGGTGTACTTTGACGACATTCTGATCTATAGTAAAGGTTTGGAAAACATCTAGGCTACATTAGATCGGTTCTTGATGTTCTGTGCTCTCAATTTCTTTATGCAAATTTATCTAAGTGTTCATTCTGCACTAATGAAATTGTCTTTCTAGGATTTGTTGTAAGTGCAGATGGCGTCAAAGCTGACGAGGAAAAGATAAAGGCAATCAACGAATCGCCGAGTCCTAGGAACATAGGAGAAGTCCGCAGCTTTCATGGACTTGCAGGCTTCTACAGGAGATTCGTGAGGGATTTCAGCACCATTGTTGCTCCCTTAACTGAAGTCATCAAGAAGAATGTCGGATTCCAATGGGGAGAAGCTCAGGAGCAGGCTTTTACAGCCTTAAAAGAGAAGCTTATCAATTCTCCTCTCCTTATACTTCCTGATTTCTTAAAGACTTTTGAGATTGAATGTGATGCATTTGGTGTTGGAATTGGTGCTGTTTTGATGCAAGATAAGAGACTTGTCGCCTACTTTAGTGCAAAGCTAGGAGGATCAACGTTGAATTACCCGACCTATGACAAGGAGTTGTATGCTCTGGTGAGAGCACTTCAGACGTGGCAGCACTATCTGATGTGATCGTGGAAAGCTCTGGAGAGGAAGAGCCAGAGATAGCTGGGAGGATAATAACACGTTCAAGGGCTAAGGAGTTAGGAAAGGAAGCTCATAAACTCATCTCCAGCGCAGACATCAATCAAAAGGAAGCTGTATCTGACATCTTCAACATATCATCCTTGAAGATTGAAGAACCTAGTAACATACACTAGGTAACTTCGGTAATGATTTTGTACTATTTTCCTTGGCAGGGATTTTGGTAGGAAGGAGGTTCCTTGTCAAGGTTTTTAACGAGGCAAGGTCATTGCTACGTCGGGTTATCTAAGTGATGTTACAAAGGGTATAATGTGCAAGTCAGACCGACTTATGCACTGGATTTATAGCGCACCACTTCGGTTCCTATTTAGGAAAGGGACGCCTTGTTATTTTAGTTTAAACGCTTGGTTGTTTTAAGTTAGACGCTTTGTTGTTTTTCTTTAAACACACGCTTTGTTGTTTTTCTTTAAACACCTTGTTGTTTTTCCTGTTTTTCCCTGTGTAACCTAATCCTTAGTATAAAAGGAGAGCCTTAGCTCCTTGTCTAAGGTAGCCGAAATTTGCAGATAAAAACCATTGAACCTTTGTGTGCTTTTCGAGATCAAAGCATCTCACCTTCTTGTTCAATTGATCAAGTATCTCCTTATATTCATTGTGAACTCAAGAGAGATTCTAACCAACACAAGTGATCATCATCACACTTGTGTGTCCAATCCATCTTCATCTTCAAACCTCCTTCACGACATCATCTTCCTTTACCATCACTTGTCCTTCACGTCTTCTTCAACATCATCATCAATCATCACTCACGTTTTCAGCATCTCCATTGTCAATCATCAATTTCGTTTTCAGCACCATCTTCTTCAACCATCAATCACGTCATCATCATCGCAATCTTCAATCATCAATCTCGTTTTCAGCATAATCTTCTTCAACCATCAAATCACGTCTTCATCTTCACCATCTTCAATCTCGTCCTCATCTCTTTCATCCTCATCAATTCATGCCTTTGCTTTAGAGTCGATCACCTAGGATCACATCACGTGGTATCAGAGCCAACTCTGAACCAAATGCTAAGCAAATCGTTAACCCTAACCCTAATTTTTTGTTTAAACTTTTTCATATTTTCGGTTTCTTTGCTTCTGATTGATTAGTTTCATTGTTTGTGTGTGTTTGATTGTTAGATCATTAGGATTTGTTTCTGAAAATTCTGTTTTCAAATTATTCTAGGGCTTGTTAGTTGATCATTATTTGTTTTGTTTCTTTTAAGTTAGAATAATAGGATTGTTAAGTCTGAAATTTCGATTGTTCCATTCCCGATTTTGATATTGAATTGATTGTTGAAAACTGAATTTGTTGATTGTTGAGTTATGCATGATAATCTGAGAAGATTTTCTTATTTCTAAAGATCTATTTTACTTCAGATTTTTGGTGAATTTTTTAGGTTTCAATGAAATTATCTCCCGAAACAATGGAGGCCATGACTCGAATCATGTCTCAACAAATCGCAGAAGCTACTCAAGCTATCTCTGCGAGTGTATCTCAGCAACTTCAGGACAGAGTATATGATCTGCAAAGTCGGATTGACAAGAAGTTGCAACTGAAAGTGCGCAGTTCTCAATCAAGTGATAGTGAAGGCTCTACGACTCCTACACCTTCAGAGGCAATGTGAATAGCTAAAGGCAAAGGATTAAAGGGTACTTCTTCCAGGAGAGAACAGAGACGCCACACTTCATCAAAGAATGAATCAAACATTCGTTTAGGAGGAAGCGAGAGCATCTTCAACCGAAGCAGAGCTCCTTAAGGGTCTAAACAAAGAGAGTACCAAAGTCAGAAACCAAGCACTCATCGAGCCATATCAAGAGACACTATGGTAGGAGGACAGCGAGTCCATATACACTCTCATTCCGAAGAGGAACAAGTCCATGAAGAATCAGATAGTAGTAGAAGAACAATGAGAAGGGAAAGAGGTAGAGACAATGGCCGAGATTATGATCCTCTTTGCCAACAATTCAACTCTCTCAAGATTCAATATCCATCATTTCATGGAACAAATGATCCCGAAGCCTACTTGGACTGGGAAAGAAAGATGGAATCGAACTTTCTGGTTCAAGGTACATTTGAGCTCAACAATGTGAAGATAGCAGTCGCTGAATTCAACGGTTATGCATTGCTCTGGTGGGAACAACTCGGACTCACTAGGCATCGTCTCCGAGAGCTTCCCATCACCACTTGGGAACAACTTACGTTTCAGATGAGAAGGAAATTTGTACCAGCACATTATCAAAGAGGGATTCTCGACAAACTTAGGCGCCTCAATCAAGGAACTAAGAATGTTAGGGATTATTATCAAGAGCTGAAAACGTTGCTAATCCAAGAAGATTTGAGAGAAGGAGAAGTGATGATTATGTCTCGGTTTCTTGGAGCACTTACCGCGAGATTCAAGACAAGGTTGAGCTTAAGAGTTGTGTAGATGTACAAGAAATGGTTTACAAGGCAGAACTGGTTGGGTCATAAGTCAAGCGGCGGTTTATCAAGCCCTCTTACAATCCTAACATGGCCAGGCCTAAGGAGTTCATCAAAACCACTTATCCGAGAGACTTTAAACCAGTTTCTACCGCAGTTAAGGAAGAATTGAAGACTGAATTCAAGCCAAGAAGCGGTAATTCTCTCAGCAACACAAGGTGCTTCAACTATCAAGGCATGGGACATTATTCCCGTGAATGTCCCAACAAGAAGTTGTTCTTGTTGCAAGAAGGAGGAGAGATTGTTCCTCAAGCTGAATCAGAGTCCAAAATTGATATAGAGGAAGAAGAAGAAGCCGCATCTATAGGCGAAATGTTGGTTGCAAGAAGAAGCTTGAGCATTCAAAATCAACCTGATGAGAAGTGTCAAAGAGAGAACTTATTCCACACTCGGTGTTTCATCAAAGAAAAGGTCTGCAGTTTGATTATAGATGGTGGAAGTTGCACCAATGCCGCAAGTGAAGAGATGGTCAAGAAGCTGCAACTCATGACTATCCCTCATCCAAAACCATACAAGCTGCAATGGCTAAATCACAGTGGATCCCTGACCGTATCTCAACAGGTTCGAATATCTTTATCTATTGGGAAATATGCAGGTGATGTCTTGTGCGATGTGATCCCCATGGGAGCAAGTCATGTCTTACTGGGAAGGCCATGGCAATCTGATCGCAAAGTCATCCACGACAGATACACCAACAAGCATTCCTTCAAGTTCAAGGGACGTAGGATCACATTACTTCCACTCACACCTGGCGAGATTTATGAAGATCAGGTCCGAATGAAGCTCAAGGAACAAGAGAAAATTGCCAACAATCTTTACATCAACCACAATGACTTTTCACAACTCTTTGATCCTGAATTGACAACCTTTATGTTTGTCTATAAAGAGTCCCTTGTTTCTACTAATCCGTCACAGGAACTCCCTAGAGCTATGATTGAGATATTGCAGGAATACAGGGACGTTTTTCCAGAGGAGATTCCGCCAGGTTTACCTCGAGTTCATGGAATATAACATCAGATCGACTTGGTACCTGGAGCTGCGCTACCAAACAGACCGGCATAAAGAACTAATCCCGTCGAAACCAAGGAAATGCAAAGGCAAGTGGAAGATCTGATGAGTAAGGGGCATATCCGAGAGAGTCTAAGCCCCTACGCGGTACCTGTGCTTCTAGTGCCAAAGAAAGATGGAACATGGAGAATGTGCGTAGACTGTCGCGCCATAAACAACATAACCGTGAAGTACAAGCACCCTATCCCACGTCTTGATGATATGTTAGACGAATTGAGCGGATTAAAGATCTTTTCGAAGATAGATTTGAAGAGTGGATATCATCATATCAGAATGAAAGAAGGAGACGAGTGGAAGACCACATTCAAGACAAAGCAAGGATTGTATGAGTGGCTTGTCATGCCATTCGGTCTCACCAATGCACTAAGTACATTTATGCGACTAATGAGCCATGCTTTGAGAGCATTCATAGGCGTCTTTGTAGTGGTGTACTTTGACGACATTCTGATCTATAGTAAAGGTTTGGAAGAACATCTAGACCACATTAGTTCGGTTCTTGATGTTCTTCGCTCTCAATCTCTTTATGCGAATTTATCTAAGTGTTCATTCTGCACTAAAGAAATTGTCTTTCTAGGATTTGTTGTAA
This sequence comes from Lepidium campestre, assembly GCA_009757365.2. Classification (NCBI taxonomy): domain Eukaryota; kingdom Viridiplantae; phylum Streptophyta; class Magnoliopsida; order Brassicales; family Brassicaceae; genus Lepidium; species Lepidium campestre. Next base: position 29,224 of record WJSH01003557.1, read on the forward strand.
GTGAAGATGGCGTCAAAGTTGACGAAGAAAAGATAAAGGCAATCAAGGAATGGCCGAGTCCTAGGAACATAGGAGAAGTCTGCAGCTTTCATGGACTTGCAAGCTTCTACAGGAGATTCGTGAGGGATTTCAGCACCATTGCTGCTCCCTTAACAGAAATCATCAAGAAGAATGTCAGATTCCAATGGGGAGAAGCTCAGGAGCAGGCCTTTACAGCCTTAAAAGAGAAGCTTATCAATTCTCCTCTTCTTATACTTCCTGATTTCTTAAAGACTTTTGAGATTGAATGTGATGCATCTGGTGTTGGAATTGGTTCTGTTTTGATGCAGGATAAGAGACCAGTCGCCTACTTCAGTGAAAAGCCAGGAGGATCAACGTTGAATTATCCGACATATGACAAGGAGTTGTATGCTCTGGTGAGAGCACTTCAGTCGTGGCAGCACTACCTATGGCCGAAAGAGTTCGTTATCCACATAGATCATGAATCTCTGAAACCTCTTAAGGGACAACATATGCTTAACAAATGACATGGGCGATGGATGGAGTTCATAGAGACCTTCCCATACGTTGTTAAGTACAAGAAAGGTAAGGATAATGTCGTAGCATACGCATTATCACGGAGGTACACTCTTATCTCTACTCTGACATCTAAGTTAATCGGTTTTGATCACATCAAAGATTTGTACGAATCTGATGCGGATTTTGCTGAGACTTTTGCTAGATGTTCTAAGTTTGCTTGTGAGAAATTTTATAGACAGGATGGATATCTGTTCTTCTGCAATCGGTTGTGTATTCCTAGCGGATCGATCAGGGAATTACTAGTCAGAGAGGCACATACAGGTGGACTTGTTGGTCACTTCGGAGTCACTAAGACACTGCTTGATCTCCAAGGACACTTCTTTTGGCCTGGAATGAAGAAACAGGTAGAAAAGGTTTGTTCAAGGTGTGCAGTCTGCAAACAAGCCAAGAGTAAGGTGCAGCCTCACGGTTTGTACACTCCTCTTCCTATCCCATCTCACCCTTGGACTGAAATATCAATGGATTTTGTTATTGGCTTACCTCGAACCAAGAATGGTTGAGATTCTGTCTTTGTTGTTGTCGATAGGTTTAGTAAGATGGCCCATTTCATTGCAAGTCACAAAACCGATGATGCGGTCAAAGTAGCAGACTAGTTCTTCAGAGAAGTAGTGAGGCTTCATGGAACGCCTCAAGTGATAGTCTCAGACAGAGATACGAAGTTTCTAAGTCATTTTTGGCGCACATTATGGGCTAAGTTGAGAGCGAAGCCGTCATTCTCAACAACTTGTCATCCCCAGACTGACGGACAAATAGAAGTAGTGAACAGAACTTTGTCTACACTGCTTCGAACAATGGTGAAAGGCAACTTGAAGTCGTGGGAATCATGTCTGCCACACATTGAGTTCACTTATAATCACGCTAAGCATTCTTCAACTCTTTATTCTCCCTTTGAAATAGTTTATGGTTTTAATCCCACTTCTCCACTAGATTTGATCTCTTTACCTTTGAAAGAAAGGGTAAGTTTGGATGGCAGGAAAAGAGCTGAACAGGTCTTGAAGATTCACGAGAAGGCAAAGGAGAACATCGAGAAAAAGACAAAGAAGTATGAAGAATACACCAATAGAGGAAGAAAGGAGCTGATACTTGACGAAGGAGACTTGGTTTGGATTCATCTGAGGAAAGACCGATTTCCTGCTGAGCGGGCGAATAAGCTGATGCCAAGAGTAGACGGCTCATTCGAGATCATCAAGAGAATCAACAACAATGCCTACCGCCTTGATCTTAAAGGGAAGTATAATATATCTGATGCTTTTAATGTTTCTAATTTAATCTTGTATGTTGCAGATACATATTTGAGGACAAATCATTTTCAAGAGGGAGAGGATGATGTGATCATGGAAAGCTCTGGAGAAGAAGAGCCAGAGATAGCTGGGAGGATAATAACATATTCAAGGGCTAAGGAGTTAGCAAAGGAAGCTCATACACTCATCTCCAGCGCAGACATCAATCAAAAGGAAGCTGTATCTGACATCTTCAACATATCATCCTTGAAGATTGAAGAACCCAGTAACATCCACTAGGTAACTTTGGTAATGATTTTGTACTCTTTTCCTTGGCAGGGATTTTGGTAGGAAGAAGGTTCCTTATCAAGGTTTTTAACGAGGCATGGTCATTGCTACGCTGGGTTATCTAAGTGATGTTACAAAGGGAATAACGTGCAAGTCACACTGACTTATGCACTAGATTTATAGGCGCACCACTTAGGTTCCTATTTAGGAAAGGGACGCCTTGTTATTTTAGTTTAAACGCTTGGTTGTTTTGAGTTAGACGCTTTGTTATTTTTCTTTAAACACACGCTTTGTTGTTTTTCTTTAAACACCTTGTTATTTTTCATGTTTTTCCCTGTGTAACCTAATCCTTAGTATAAAAGGAGAATCTTAGCTCCTTGTCTAAGGCAGCCAAAATTTGCAGAGAAAAACCATTGAACCGTTGTGTTCTATTCGAGATCAAAGCATCTCACCTTCTTGTTCAATTGATCAAGCATCTCCTTATATTCATTGTGAATTCAAGAGAGATTTCTAACCAACACAAGTGATCATCATCACACTTGTGTGTCGAATCCATCTTCATCTTCAAACCTCCTTCACGACATCATCTTCCTTTACCATCACTTGTCCTTCACATCTTCTTCAACATCATCATCAATCATCACTCACGTTTTCAGCATCTCCATTGTCAATCATCAATTTCGTTTTCAGCACCATCTTCTTCAACCATCAATCACATCATCATCATCACCATCTTCAATCATCAATCTCATTTTCAGCATCATCTTCTTCGACCATCAAATTACGTCTTCATCATCACCATCTTCAATCTCGTCCTCATCTCTTTCATCCTCATCAATTCACGCCTTTGCTTTAGAGTCGATCACCTAGGATCACATCACTATCTATGGCCGAAAACATTCATTACCCACACCGATCATGAATCTCTGAAACATCTGAAGGGACAACAGGAGCTTAACAAACGACATGGGCGATGGATGGAGTTCATAGAGACCTTCCCATACGTTGTTAAGTACAAGAAAGGTAAGGATAATGTCATAAAAGACGCATTATCATGGAGGTACACTTTTATTTCTACTCTGACATCTAAGTTAATTGGTTTTGATCACATTAAAGAATTGTACGAATCTGATGTTAGAATTTGCGGAATTATAAGAGTAATAATGGAGAGAATGTGAGAGAATAGAGAAGAGATCAGATGAACTCGTTTTCATTTATTCAACTTAAACGATTACAATGGCTTCTTAGATCCTTAAATAGACAAACAAACGTGAAGCAACCAAGAATAAACCTAGCTGTTAGCTCTCTTTCTCATTCTTCAAGCTTGTGAAAGTGACTTGTGAGTGGTCCCCTCCAACATAAGAGGTACAAGTCACTTTCATGAGATCACTTGGTTCCCTTGGCCTTCTTTGGATCCAACGGTCATATTGAGATGTTTACGAGTTGATCTTTGAAGCCACAAGACCCTCTAGTTGATTCCAAGTCTCGAAAAAAGCCAAATACTCATTTTCATAATCATTGACTTTTTCCTCGATAGTTGATTTTCCTCACCGGTAAACGATTCTCGCCCGCGGGCGTGTTTTCTTGTCAACGGGTGATATCCATCGGTGTATTTTCTCGCCCACGGGCGATGATCGTCTGGTGTATTTTCTCGTCCACAGGCGATAAACTTCGAGCGTATTTTCTTGCCCACGGGCGATGATACTCGGGCGAGATTTCCCGCCCACGGGCGATAATCCGCAGATATATTTTCTCGTCCACAGGCGTGATTTCTCACCGCTCGGCGATACGTCCGCGGCACATTCTCTCGACCACTCGGCCATATTCTGCGGACACATTTCTCAACACGTGGTGCATCAGATTTCCACACACGATTTTCCGAACTTCATCCCAAGGTACGTAGCGATACGTCCGTGGTATTGTTGTGACTCGTCCGCGGCCTCCTGCGACCCGTCCGTGGCCTACTGTGACCCGAGCACTAATTCTTCCGAACTTCGACCAAATATATTTTGATGGCCCTCATAGGTCTGCATCAATACTCCCCCTCAAGTTTAACTATCCATGAAATGGAAGTTAAACTTGGAAGACCCACAGATCACACCTCATTAAAAATCGTAGAGAGAAAAACCTCTTGGGACAAAACTCTACTAAGGGAAAAAGAGTGTGCAATCTGTGAATGAGGGGACATTTGATCAAGGTTGGGTAAGATCCACAAGCCCGAGTTTGCCATGAATGTGATTGCAAACTTTAAGGCTTGTGGCCTTGGTGAATATATCCGCCAATTGATCTTCACTCCTTATGTAGCATGGAAGTGTTACTCCTTCTTCAATCTTTTCCCGAACCTTGTGACAATCTAACTTAATATGTTTCATCCTCTCGTGAAACACGGAGTTAGACACAATGTGGATCGCAACTTGATTATCACAATGCATTGTGATTGGAGTATCTTGTTCAACTCCAAAGTCTTGAAGTAACATCTTTAGCCACGTTAGTTCACTTGTGAGTTTCCTCATGGCCCTATACTCGACCTCGGCACTAGAACATGCGACCACCTTTTGTTTCTTGGTCTTCCATGTGACTAAATTTCCTCCAACGAAGGTGCAATATCCGGTAGTAGACTTGCGGTCCAGCATATCTCCAGTCAGCATCACAATAACCTACTATCTCGGTACTTTCATTTTTGCCCATCCATATACCGCGACCGGCACTCCCTTTAAGGTACCTTAGGATTCGTTCCACCATGCTCCAATGATAGACCGAGGGTTCCTTCATGTGTTGAGAGACCTGATTCAAGGCAAGACAAATATCAGGCCGTGTGATCGTAAGATATATCAACTTACCTACGAGGCGTCGGTATTGCGGCGCGTCCACGTATGGTTTTTCATCTTTCTCCCCCTTTCGGTTGACGTTGTAGCCGTCTTCGAGAGGTGTTTTTGAAGGCTTGGATCCTAGCTTTCCTGTCTCATTTAAAAGGTCAAGTGTGTACTTTCGTTGAGAGAGAAAGAGGCCGGTCGAATACCAACATATTTCAATCCCAAGAAAGTACTTGAGCTCACCGAGATCTTTAATATCAAATACCGATTTAAGAAAGGATTTAGTAGCCTTAATACCGTCCTTATCATCACCGGTGATGATGAGATCATTGACATAGATGAGAACCGCGACTAGGCCTTCCGAGCCGCGGCTTTTGAACAAGGTGTGGTCAGACTCTAACTTTTTGAAGCCCCGGATCTTGAGTGTGTTGCTTAACTTGTGATACCATGCGCGGGGTGATTTTTTAAGACCATATATGGCTTTGCGAAGTCGTAGAGCTTTGCCGGGTCCGATCGTCTCTTCTAGGCCAGGCGATGGAGTCATATAGACTTCTTCTTCAAGCTTGCCTTGAAGAAAAGCGTTCTTGACATTCATCTGCCATAATTCCCACGAAAGGTTAGTGGCTAAAGAGAGAACAACTCTTACCGTGTGGAGCTTGGCTACGGGCGCGAAGGTGTCTGTATAGTCCGAGCCATAGCTTTGTGTGAAGCCTCTTGTCACCAACCGAGCCTTATGCCTCTCTATCTCCCCAGTACTTTTGTATTTGATTGTAAGGACCCATTTGGAGCTAACCGCCTTCTTCCCCGGAGGTAAGTCGGACTCGTCCCATGTGTGATTGCGTTCTATCGCCCCGACTTCTTCTCCGACTGCATCACGCCACACCTTATGTTCTCTGGCTTCATCATAGCTTTGGGGAACATAATTGGTTTCGATTTTACCAAGAAAGGCTGCATGCTCCTGAGGCAAAAGGTCAAGCAAACACATTTCTTGTATTGGATGTGCCACGGCTTGATTGTTGTAGTAAACCCGAGTGTTGATCCAATTAGACGGATCCTTGTGGAATCTTGTACTCCTTCTAAGTGGAGGTTGATCCACAATGGTTTCCCTATTCCCATCTTCATGAGCTTGAGATGGAGACTCATTATCAACCTCTTGAATGTTCGGGATCAAGTGATTAATATCCTCTTGCTCTTCACAAGCGTCACTTGAGCTTTCATCATGTGATGATCCTTGTATTTGATCATTTAGCCAGTCTTTGCCAACGTGATCAAATAGTATTTGTATATTTGCGGCTTGCTTCGTTGATGAGGTTGATAAATCCTTAAGTTCTTCCCAATCCTTATCATCAAAGTAGCCCTTGTCTTCCATAAATTTGACATCCCGAGAGACATACATTCTTCTCCTTTTAGGTCTATAACACTTGTATCCCTTTTGAGTAGTTGAATAACCTAGGAACACACATCTTTTGCTCTTTGCCTCTAACTTGTTGTGCAAGTCTTCGGGAACTAATGCATAATACACACAACCAAACACACATAAGTGACACATTGAAGGTGTTATGTTGTTTAGTACCTCGAATGGAGACTTGTCTTGGAGAATTTTGGTTGGTATGCGATTAATAAGGTAGCATGAAGTCATGACTGCATCGCTTCAATAACTCTTTGGCACGCTTCTATGGAACATCAATTAATGAGCTACTTCCATCAAGTGCCTATTCTTCCTCTCGGCTACACCATTTTGTTGTGGTGTGTAAGGACAACTCGTTTGATGTATGATTCCTTGTTTAGCTAAGTGTGCTTGAAATGAATGGCTCATATATTCTCCACCATTGTCGATTCTAAGTACCTTCACTTTAGCATTGAATTGGTTAGTGGTATACAATTCAAAGTTAGTAAAGGCATTAAAAACTTTGTGTTTAGATGGCAAAAGGGTTATCCAAGTATACTTTGATTTCTCATCGATGAAAGTGACAAAATACTTATGTCTTTCTCTGGATAAACAAGATGATGTCCACACATCCGAATGAATAAGATCAAAGGATTTTTCATAGAGAGTTGAAGACTTAGGAAACACGGTTCTACAATGCTTTCCTAAGATACAAGCCTCACAACTATGATTAACAAAAGACATACTTGGTAACATAAGTTCAAATGCTTTAGCATGTGGATGTCCTAATCTACCATGCCAAATCATACTACTCAAACTACAAACGGAAGTTTAGCATGTGGATGTCCTAATCTACCATGCCAAATCATACTACTCAAACTACAAACGGAAGTTAAGACATATAGTCCATCCTTGACTACGCCTTCACCAATGAGATTTCCGGTCTTAATATCCTGAAATTTAACATCATTAGGTCCAAACATAACATAACAATCAAGATCACAAGCAACCCTTCTAACGGAAAAAAGATTAGAAGTGAAATTCGGAATTAATAAAGCCTTAGTATTTTTATCAAATAACTTCAAATTCCGAACCCCTTTAACCGGTATTCTATCTCCATTTGCAACAACAACATTTCCTAAAGATGGTTTTGTTAGAATTACGGAATGATAATAGAGAGAATCAGAGAATCAGAGAGAATTGAGAGATGAAATGAATTCAGTTTTTATTCAATACTCACTTAACTTTACAATTTGCTTATACAAGTCTTTAAATAGAACAACAAAGCAACATCAAATGAGTTTGATATTGTAGCCATTCGCTTGCCAAGAGTGGAACTAGCAGCGGCTAGTGGAGGCCCTACCCGCGGCCTACCACGGTCGGCCGCTAGAGGCCGCACTCTTCAACGGTCTTCTTGGCTTCTAGATTGGCTTTAAATAATGAATTCAGGCCTTCTAGATGATCCAAAGCATAGGAAAACGAATTCAGTCTCATCATTTTTGATATCGTTGACTCTTTTCGTTGCCCGTTGACCATCGTCGGCCTTACGCCGACTCTCGCCTGCGGTAAGTATTTCTCGCCCGCGGGCGTAATTCATCGCCGGTCGGATACGCCCGCGGTAAGTATTTCATCGCCGCTTGGCTATGCCCACCGTAAGTGTTTCTCACCCACGGGCATGCTCATTCACCCGCGGTACATGTTTATCGCCCATGGGCGTATTCTCTCGCTGCTCGTTCGCCCACGGTATTGGCCGAGTCTATCCGTACAGCCATACGGGCGTGCGTCCGAGTCCATAAGGCCGAATGTAAAATGCAAGAAGAGGCCCAAGGTTTATTTAAATGAAGAAGAATTAGAAGCGCTTAGGCTTATCCACATTATAGCCGTTTGAAGGGATAAGGCTCCAACGGCTAGTGGTCCCAAACCGTACGATTCATGCTTTATGATTTTGAAATGTGCTTTTATGAACCATGTTAGCGTATGTAGTCTAGGTTCATTATGCAGCTTCTTCTTCATATAACTTGTAACCTCATTTGAGGAATGCCAATGAATAATAATCGATTCTCTCTTTTCTTGTTCATATTTTCCTCCGACCTCTAATCGGCCGTGCTCTACCGCATGCTATATACATTCCGCTGCACATATTCTTTCATGGTATCAGAGCAACCTTGATCCATTTCTCTTCCTTATCCTCTATTCTCTGTGTTTATTATTCATTGCCATTCTTAAAACCCCAAAATTGCCTCTGTCCGTACATTCGTCGCCGCCGGCCGTACAACGCGATCTTGCGGCCAAAGGTTGATATTTGTAAAATGTTTCGGTCTTTCCATCTTCAACCTCTAGAAACTCTCATCTTTCGTCAATTGGTGAAGGAAATTTCATATCTTTATTCAAAAAGCTTTCACCTTTCTCAAAGTTTTCGGTCCAAACCATGGAAACTCACAAGCACATCCACGTTCCGATGATTCTCAAAGGGGTTAACTTTCTTCTTTGGGCAAGAACAGTGAAGATGACTCTTTGCAGCCACAAAGGGTTTTGGAGCCATGTGGTGAAAAGCAAAACCATCGTGTTTGAGTCTCCGAGTGTTAAAGACAAAGGAGAGGTCCTTGATGAAGACGATGAGTGGTTCTAAGTTGAACAAGTCATGTTATCACTCATTTGAAACTCATTGGATCCTTCAATCCTTGAAGGCTATTCCTATTGTGAAACCTCTAAGAAACTATGGGACACACTCAAAAATATCTATGGAAATGTGTCTAATCTCACAAGGGTCTTCGAAGTCAGGAAAGATCTCAACAACTTATCCCAAGAAGACATGGATTTCACAGAATACTTTGGGAAGTTTTGGTCTTTATGGTCCGAGCTCGACATGTTGCGACCAGCCATGATGGACCCAAAGGAAATCCGGGAAAGAAGTGAACAAGATAAGGTCTTTGGCCTTCTCCTAAACCTCAACTCGGGATTCAACAACCTAGTCAAGTCAATCCTTCGGGAGATTAAGCTTCCGAGTCTTGACGAAGCGTGTGCCTTGATTCAAAAGGAACATGGCTCAATCGGTTTAGTTGGAGTAAGAGGCAATATGGGTCTCTTCTCGTTAAACAAAGGGAAGTTCGAAAGCAACAAAGGGGAAGATCGCAAGAAGTTGTTTTGCGACCATTGCAAGAAAAGGGACCACGTCAAAGAAAAATGTTGGCTCCTCTACCCTCATCTCAAGCCAACTAAATTCAAGGAACCGATGGGAAACGCAGTTCAAGAAGCTATGGATGATCCGGCAACTCCCGTGGCCTCTCCAAGGAATTCTGAGACTATGACTGCGGCCTCATCCTCTTTCCAAGGACATGTTCTCAAAAGGGCCTATCTTGAAGCTCTAATCAACACCCTTAAGTCTCTTAAGGACTCCGGTATCTCTTTTTACTCTCATAAATTCCGTAAACCATTTGTTGTTGATTTGGGAGCCTCTCATCATATGATAAGTGATTCTAGTCTCATTAACAATGTTAAACCGGCTTGTGGAAGTGTGATAATAGCTAATGGAAATAGGATATCGGTTAGTGGAATAGGGAATCTAGAC
>WJSH01003572.1:1313-28438 GCA_009757365.2 Lepidium campestre
GCTATCTTGTAAGATTGTTGTTTTACATTTTTTTTTTCCTCTGTAAATTAGCGAGAGGTGTTTGTTGATCTTTGTGAGCTTCATTTTTTCATTGTTCTTTTGAAAAAACAAACAAAAAAATTCCTAAGTAAAAGCTTCTTGTATTTAAACTTTTGTTCCAATTTATGTACAAATCATTTGATTTCACTGATAATATGTTGAAATTCCAGCCAATTTAAACCATTTCTTATTATAATTATGCGAATATTTCGAAATTTCAAGTTTACAAAATAATGTGTTACAAATTTCAGAGTTATTTATATTATTATTTTTCATCTTGAATGTTTAAGAAATATTTTACAAGATTTTGAATTTTCATCAACAGATTTAGCGAATTTGGATGAGTTAGCTCTACTGGCAGCACCCCAAGTGGGGGAGAGGTTACCAGTTCGAGTCTCACCTTATGCGGAGAGGAGGGGTATTTTCTAAGAAAACATCTAAAGGCTGCTTCCAGATCCTTGGAGACTAGGATTTGGTCTGAACATCGAGGTTAAAAAAAAAAAAATAATACCACCTCATTTGGAATTTTTTTTTTCTTTCATCTGAATTTTGATTAATAAAAACAAGGAATATTACAACGTTTGATTACATAAGCCAAAGGAAAACAGTTAAATCCCCGGAAGCAAAGTCCAAACAAGGGGAACAAACGATTTTAACACAAGAAAATGCTAAGAAAGAGATAACTTTAGAAAAGAAAACGATAGAATAACAACCCAAACCCGTAAATCAAAGCCTCTACATAAAGCAACAAAGCCGGTAGACGACGAAACCTCATTTGGAAATCTTACTTAAACTTTTTTTACATGCATAAATATATTGGTATCAAGAACATATTTTATCAAGTTGGTTGAGGTTTTACTTATTTCATTAAAATAAATAAATAATTTCAGTTTTTTTAACGGGGCATTTTCAAAAATGACCTAAGATCTTAAGTCAAATGCAAATATAACTCACACTTTTCTCTCTCCAAAATTTTTACTATTTTAGCCTTGTGTCTTTTAAATATTACAATCATGTCATTATTTTTTATTTATTTTATTTTCTTTTAGAATTCAGAAAAACTTAAAAGACATAAATATAGAAATTTTTCCACATATTTACAAAAATGTCATTTTTTAAAAAATTTCCAACCACCATTATCAAAGAAGATGAAACTCTAAATGTTTCTCCATCTACCTAATTTTGGATTCAATAACTCCCAAATGAAGTTCATAACTTCACATTCTTCCATTTCATCTCCAATTTCATCCATAAAACTCTCTAATTTTCATTTTCAAAATTCTAATATTCTTAGATCTTGCTAATGCGGGTTAATTGCAGCACAAGTGATTGTGTTTCTTTGTTATTTGCTTTAATTGAAGTTTTGGGCAACAATAGAAGGTAAACACAAGCATAATCTTCATCTATCATGTTTTTCGTTTTTGTGCAGAACGTAGACTTCATATGCAGTCTATATTGAAGTAGAATTGTGAGACCCGTTCCTTGAGGCCCAATTAGAAAATGAAAATCCAGCCCATTAGACTCGATAAATAAAGAACCCTAGGTGGAGGTAGGTATACATATGTGTGTAGTCTATTACTAGGTTTATTTGGAAAATTCTTATGAACCTAAAGAGAACCAAAAATCCTAGATGCCATCTGATCTGATCACGTGAAAGAAAAAAAGAAACGATGGAGGAATATAATTCAGAATGGAACGAAATTTGGTGAGTATTCCTTTACTCACCCCTCTTTTTTTCCCTTTTTCTAGAGCAGTTCGAGGTTCGTGAGTAGCTGATTCAAGTTGCCATTTTCCTTTAAAGATTTTATTTCGGTTTTCATTTTCCTTTCTTTTAAGAATAAATTTTCAGATATTTTCCTTTATTTTTATATTTATCCGAATAATTTTTATGTAAGACTTTTGAGACCTATTCGAGTTATGGAATAAATAATGGAATTTGGCAATAAGTGATATGCTGTCTCAAAGAGTTGGGAGACGGGTGTTACAAGGTGCATCATTGATTGGACCAAGTGAATCATTGATTAGGTGCATCATTTTTCTGGATCATGTACATCATTAGATGCTAGTAATCAATAATTGCAATTACTATATATGTTTAATCAACAATGGCTACTACTATATATGTTTCATCAATTTCAAATAAGTTTTACCTTTGTTGTTGTGATGTCTTCTGGTAGGGTATCATCCTGAATAGTAAACATTATCACATAAAGCTATATATATATATATACATTAATTGCATGGATATATACCATAGAAATAGTCATTCTTTGTTCTACATCTAATGGATTTCCTACATTCTCAACACCGTATCCATCCTATATTCCAACAACAAATAGATACACAATTTGCATAAGAAACATATGGTTCTCATAAAACTGAATATGAATACATGTATAAACAAATCACTAACCTAATCCCCAATGATATCCTCATCTACTCGCATGTTGTCACCAGAAATCTGGACATTTATTGTTTGTAAGTAAATAAACTACATTGCTCAAATCGGTTTATACTAATACGATTACAAATAATTATGTAATCACTTTAACAATACCTTTTGAGTAAGAATAGTTGAACCACCATCATGAAACATTTCAGAAGAAGTATAATATTCATCATTGCGGGGAGATGGGACATTTACCTTGTACCATAAAATACAATTATAACATTGTTACATATAAATAAGTATTATATACATAGCTTTAAAGTATTACTGCTTATATTGATATCAAACAAACCTGCTTAGCATTTATCTCTGCTTCTTCGTCGCATTTATCAATGTCGAAACAAACCTGTTTGATTATGTCATCTACATCCTCATCATTACCAACTTCAGCATGCAGATTAGCTAACCAAGGGCTTACTCGCCTAGTCGATGAAGAAGGGTTTACTGCAACAACCATACATTATTAACATTACTACATGTATGTAAATACTATAAAAGTGTAATAATGTTACATTTTCCATACTTCTTTGCCTTTTTAGGGGTTGATTCTTTCAGAGGGAATGAAGCTTTCATACTTTTGACTTGCTAGTCATAGCAGCTGCTTCTTTTCTCTTTGATACCGCCTTCTTTTTCGGTTGTTCCTCTTTCGACGTCCCACCGATCAGTTGATCTTGTAGTCTCTAGAAGCACTTGTTGAGACGTCCTTCCATACAAGTTGTGTACTTTTTCAACACACCCTCGGCTATTCTCTCAACGTCAGCAACTGTCAACTGACCGCAACGAGGATTATTAGCACTACCTTTAATAGTTGATCGGTCATCTAAGTTTAGATCGTCTACATCTCTAGAACTATTACCCATGTATTCAACATCCTCATCATCATTCAAGTGCCCTGATTTTTGTTTTTTCTTTTGTTTTTCTTCAAAATCTTGTGCCCTCACTCCATATGCCCAACTATTATGATCGAAATAATAATCTTCGTCGATTAATTCCACGATTGAACCAACTTCCGGATCATCCTCTGCATCAAAGAACAATATGTCATTTCCCAAACCTGAACTATCCTCACAGATATATGATCTCACTTTCGCCTACATATACACAACACACATTATGTTTGACAAATACAATAGTTTATAGATGTTATATATATGAATTATGACGTAGAACTTCTACGTGAACATATCACTATGTGAGTAACATACATGGCCTTCAATATCAAGTGTCCTTGCAGAATTAACATTGATCATAAGGCTGCGCTGCAACACGACTTCGATTATCTTAGCCACTGGTAACTTATCAACTTCGAGGTTGCATCCAATAATTGCAAGACAACAACACAATGTGACTAGAACTAAGACATGCGAAAAACTTTTTATAGCGCAACTATCTTGGGTCTAGCGGGCTGCATCTCTAGATTTTCCACTCCTAACTATCAGTAAGAATGATTCAAGACCCCATGGGAGTTTTAGGAACACATCAATGTCAGCTAACATAGCAACACGATCTATACAAATATTTGTTGTATTAGAGGTGGGGTATAATACTCCATCCACAAGAGCAATTAGACCAAGCCTAAAACGAGTTAGGGGATTCATGTACGTCTTCCCTTTCATCATAAGCTTAAAGACATTACCCGCATTCATTTTGTCTCGTTTTGAAAAGAGATTTCCATATTTCATCCCCAGTAGTGATGGCCTTTGCTTTACCCTTTCTAGAAGCTTTTTGCCATTCTTTATAGTCCTTGGTCTTCTCACAATTCAGGCCAGTGACCATTGCAAAGTCTTGAGTGGCGTACCTAATAGGCTTTCCAACATACAACCACCAAAGCTTGTACTTTTCTCTGTTAAGAGTTGTCTGGACATGATATAGTGAAGAAACTTAACTAAGAAGGTGTGATTACCCATTCTCATGAGAGTGACGAACTATGAATTCCTCATCATCTCCAAATGTTCTTTATCTAATGTAAACTTGATGATTTCAATATGTCTCAGGTTGAAGTAGTTGTTAATCATATGTTTCCCTGATGGTTCACACCCAATCATGAACATCTTCTTAAGAAACTCATTTTCTTCCATTGTTTATAAATAAATTCTCCATACATATAAACAATATAACAATATTGTTTAAGTGGAGTTTCTATACAATAAAGTCTACATATAAAGCAATACAGTCACAATTCAAATTCATATAATCCAAATTCGTAGGCAAAATATTGATAAACATATGCATTAATCTGCAATTCCAGTGAATAATGATCATTTAACCAAATTGAACCAAATTTTCACTTAATATGTTATAAAATCATATATTATTAGGTGTAATACAGTCGTTTACCACACTTAGTCAATAGAAGATGAAACAAATGTAGACAATTTGCATAATATCACAAATCTACTAATTCGAAATTAATAACCTATCTACACGATAGATCAAAACACTGTAGACAAATTCAATGTAGATAGACTTACTACAAATTCTCTTATATTCTCAGTAAGAATTATCATTAAAGCAGTAATCAAATTTCCAGTATTCTTCTCACACTCGACTGAGTGTCTGAAACTTTAGAATGTGAATCAAAGAAATTTAGTATAAAAACATTATGCGATATCCGTACTACTTTTATGAATTGTGCGGATTTATAGTAGATAGTAATACTACATAGTAATCTGATTCATGAGTAACAGTAATTCCGAATCGGAGCTCAATTATATGAATGAGTTGGTCTCGAATGTTATGGATTTCTCACATTGAAAGTTAAGATTAATCTAATGTGATGATTCGTATATCCAATATTTACTTTTAATCTTTTATCTTTGTACGTATTTTCTCACAATTTATAGTTTCTCATAACTATTGTTTTTAATAAGTTAGTTATTTATATTTTTAGATTCTTGTACAAAGTTTACAAATTTTATCTAGTTTTCTATCAAATGTGTCCATATTTTATGTTGAGACTATTGTAAAATAGTACAGTAAAAAATAAATATCAATATTTGGTAGAAAAAAAAAGAAAAAAATTTGAATATAATGCAAAAGGTATAGTATCACAAATTTGGTCTTATGTAAGACCATTAAAAAAAATTTCCCTTTAGTTACTGTTATTAGCTTTCTAATAAAAATATTAAAATTAGTAATTAGTAATTAGCTGTCACAGATCATTTATCTGTCAATATCATTAACTATATATGTTAATTACTACTAACTGTCAAAATAAATAATTTATTACAGCTAAAACAAATAACAGGAAAGCAATCTGAAAAAAATATATGGTTACCTTTTTATCAATTCAAAATATATACAATGGATTTAAACTTAAATTTAAATTTGGTAATGGTTGAACGTGTTTTAGTAAGAAATGATCTCTATAGGTTAATAAACTTTAAAAATATATATATTTAGTGATAGTTTAGATAATATCAAATTTAAATTGAACTACTTTATATATTCATTTTTATTTTCATTAACATATATTTATCTATTTATGGATTAAATTTTGAGAAAATAAAAACTATAAAGCCAAAACATTGATATTAGGAAGAAAGTGAGCAGTAGCAATATACATCATTTGGTGTTAGCAAAAACGAAAATGTAAGTTGGGTTTTGTCATACTTTGCCACATATTTGACACTTTATTTTGTTTTTGTTTTATTTTACTTTAACTAAAGAAAATAAAAAAAAAACAAGATAAAAAAACACAACATGAAATGTCTAATTATAGAAAATAAGAACAAGATCGATGGATAAGGCTTTCAAATTCAGATTTCAATGTCAATAATTAGCTTTTCAAAGAATAAAAAATATTGTATATTGTTGTTAATGCTCATTCTTATAAGATTTAGTTAGACCATATTGTTAAAATTAACTTGTTGAATAACAAAAGCATAACTCTAATTGATCTCTGTTCGAGGTAAACCAAAATAATTCAGCATAAATTATATTAATTTGGAGCTAAAACTCTTCAGTTAAAAAGAGATTCAATAGCTAGAGAACCGACAAAGTACAAACCTTTCTCTAAAGCAATGCTTATTATTTTCCCCAGTTTTTCTTAAATAATGAAGATAATTTTACAAAAATGTGATAAGAAAATTTAATTTACTTAAGATAGCTTGTCTCCACAACTTATGTTTCAGCCACTACTGTTGCTATCACTTTGGTTGCAACCGCAATCAAATAAAGCCGACCCATTGGAAAATTAGTCACTATGGCCGCTTGAACCATTTGCCATTGGAGCATTATGTACTAATCTACATCCTAGATGAAATGGATTTGGATTTTGATTTCTCTTTTTTATTAACAATCAACTTTGTTCGACGTGTCTACAAGTAGAGCCATTGGAAAATTAGTCACTCGCTTGAACCATTAGCCATTGGAGCATTAGGTTCTAAGCTACCTCCTAGATGAAGCAGATGGACTGGAGCATTAGCCACTAAGTTGTCCCATTGATAAGGTTGAACCACTTGAACATTAGCAATTAAGAAAATGGATGGATCTACCAATATAACAGCCACAAGAAATAGAAACCAGTCTCATCTATTGTATCAATATGAAATCATCTAATAATGAACAAAAAAAATCAAAAATTATATTTCTTTTACACATATAAAGACGATAGATCAAAGTTTTTTTAAATAGCTTTTGATTCATGTCTAGGTTTTGTAATCAACTCATTTGTTGGGTTTCATCAACTTTCTCTCTCTCCAAACTCAGCTTTTTTAGTACTAGACAAATGCATTTTTTGTCTCACAAGCTCTTCAATCCCGAACTCCTTGTCTGTCAGAATGACAGTCCACTTTCCGAATCGATGTCTACATTTACCAACAAGATATAAATAAACAAGCAAGAGGATAATGTTTCAGGTATAAAGCATTCTCTTTAATGGAAGGAGTCTTACAATCGACTTTTGTTTGATGGGTCTACAAGTAGGGCACTCCATCTCCTTCTTTGCATTGAATTCTGAACAAATACAATCTATATACGAACATGTCAATAAAAGATGGTTTGATATATCACAACATAACAAATATGAATCTCATAACAATACACACACAAATAAAAATTACCAAGATGAAAGTGAGACCACATTTTGTAACACATGTTCGATGATCATTTTTACGTAATGGCTTGCGGCAGATCGTACACATTGGGACTCTTCCACTTCTGTTATCTTGAGACTCATGATTTTTAGCAGAAGCAACTTCGACGTTGAGGCACTTCGAAAAAGCCTTGGATTGGTGGCATATATTACGAAACCTCTACATTCTCCTTCAGCAGTCGAGTCATTGGCTCCGATATTTGGCTTTAGACTCCACCATCGATCTTGGTTTACGTTTCGACAATTCGGACACTTCATCATCTCCTTTACATAAAATTCTGAAAATATGTCAATAAAATATGGTTAGATATCGACACAACATCACAAATTTAATAAGAATCTCATAACAATACACATACACACAACAAATCGTACACATTGAAACAGTCTAATTTCTGCTAGCTTGAGACTCACAACCTTCATCAGGAGCAGTTTCGACGTCAAGATCAAAATCTGAAACTCGTCTGCATTAATTCTCAGATCTCAAAACTATAATATTATCTTATGAAAACAAAATTCTTTTAACAAAAAAAAAAGAAAAAAAATCGAAATCACAAAATATTATAGAGTTTTCTGAGAGGAACCAAGTTTAATATAAGAAGCACCAAAGAATACAAAAATGTGATGTTCAAAGCTCAATTATATAGATGAGTTGGTCTTGAATGTGTTAGAATATGATGGATTTCCCACATTGAAAGTTGAGATTAATCTAATGTGATGATTCGTATATCCAATATTTACTTTTACTCTTTTATCTTTGTACATTTTTATCTCACAATTTATAGTTTCGCATAACTATTGTTTTTTAATAAGTTAGTTATTTATATTTTTATATTCTTGTACAAAGTTTACAAATTTTATCTAGTTTTCTATCAAATGTGTCCATATTTTATGTTGAGGCTATTGTAAAATAGTACAGTAGAAATAAATATCAATATTTGGTAGAAAAAGAAAGAAATAAAATTGAATATAATGCAAAAGGTATAGTATCACAAATTTGATCTTACGTAAGACCATTCAACAAAATTTCCCTGTAATTAATATTATTAGCTTTCTAATAAAAATATTAAAATTAGTAATTAGCTGTCACATATAATTTATCTGTCAATATCAGTAATTATATATGTTAATTCCTACTAGCTGTCAAAATAAATAATTTATTACAGCTAAAACAAATAACAGGAAAGCAATCTAAAAAAAATATATGGTTGCCTTTTTATCAATTCAAAATATATACAATGGATTTAAATTTGTATATACATATATCTTTTCCAAATATTTTTTTTCTTTTCAATATATATATATATATATATATATATATTTTGTAACGGTTGGAATTATTTTTCTGAAATATTTGTCTCTATATGTTATTAATGTTAAAAAGTATAATGGTTTTAAATTAGGGTGAATTTGCTAAATAATAATTTCTTGAATAAGAATGAAGAATATGACCATATAAAAAATTTTTAACCTAAAAGCTAACTATATTCACTATTCTACTCATGTAGTAATGATTAATTTACCTTTCGCAAATATAGAACGCCTATATAGTATAGAACGTCTATATGATATAGTAAAGAGAATAACCACAAAAACAATCACAAACATGAGTTTTCACCATATAATGTAAAAAAAACTATAAGTTCTATATGAAATAGAAGTTATATATAAATTGAACACAACAATTTTCTTTGTAAAACTATTTAATAATATATTCGTTTTAAGTAATTATTGGTCATTTTTAAAAATTAAAACTTAGAATGTGTAGGAAAAAATTTATTTTTTTCTAGAAGAAAATTTAGATTTAAATTAGTTTTTTATTAGAAGATATAATGTAAATAAAATAGACACTACAAGAAAGCATGCCATTTGCGAGGAAAATTTGCGATGAAAAATATCCCACACAAATTTGCGATGCCCTTGCAAGGCACTTGCAGCGAAGTACAAAACACCCCAACTTTCTCACAAATTTGCGAGAATATTGCAGTAAACTTGCAATACTATTGCGACGTGTACGTGTTCCTCGCAACTCCATAGCAATATTGCGAGGAGATTGCGATGGAACTATTTCCTAGCAACTTTGCCAGACCTTTGCGGGGGTCTTAAAGTTAGGTGAAAGTAGGTATTACACGTTTAAAATGCAAAGTACCTGAGAATTGCGAGGAATGGTGGTTCTCTCGCAATTCTCTCGCACAAACGTCGCAAATCACACGCAAATTGATCTTCATAGCAATTCCCTCGTAAAATTTCCTAGAAATTCCATAGCAAATATTTTCTCTTCTCTATAAATAGGCCACCATGAGATTGGAGTACCTCATACATTCACAACCTGCCCACGCAAACTCCCCTCAAGGTTGCCCCGCAAGTTCCTCGTACAAACTTCATCGCAAGTTCCTCGCAGATTCCTCTAAAATGTACTTGGCCTTTGCGGTGCTATTTTTCCTCGTAAATTTTGCGAGGAAATTTGGTGTGCGAGTAGCGATTAGCGAGGAAACGGTTTTTCTTGCAATTCCACCGCAAATAATAATTTTCGGTGGAATTGGGAGACCATCTTCCCTTGCAAATTGCCAGTTTTCTTTTAGTGAGAGGAGAAGAGAATAAATTAAAGAAATAAAATAATAAAAAAGTTATTAACTAACTGAAAAATGGTAGAATAGTATATATTGTATATATATATATATAGAAATTTACTGTAGCATAGTTAACTTGTTAATGTTTTGTGATTTTATGGTTATTCACTCTTATTCCTCTTTAAATTATATAGAGTTTAATTAAAAGAGTATACGTTCAATTTCATTCACATATATTGTCTAATCATAAACACTAAAAGTCAAGGCACTGTCATTAAGAGATGTCTTGCTTGAACTTAAAAGCATAATGGGTGAAGCTTCTTTCTATATTTGTTGTTGTAGCTTCATCTAAAAAGAATAACATGAAATGTCCAACAGTTTTAAAGAGAACAAATGGATGAATAAGGCTGTCGAATTACGATTTTAATGCTGATTCCAGTGTGTTCTCTTATTATGTTGTATAATCTACACTTAATATTACATCAAAACCAAAAAGAGTTCCAAGCTTTCTTAAATTTTAAAACAAAACTTAAGTAAATTAAACTTAAACATAGGTTTCAAGTTTTCTTTAAAATTTAAAAGTTGAAGACGAAAGATGATAATTACTTAAAATGGTTCGCCTTCACCACTTATGCTACCGCTCCTACCACTTTCGTTGATTGGGTAAGGGAAAGTCACTGAGCTCTCGCTTGGAGAAGAAGCAACCATTATAGCATAGTCTATATGGATAAGACCCAGTTGAGACGTAAAGATCAAAATCCATTTTTTTTATCTTTGTGAAAACAAAACACAAATCTCAAAATACTTTAGAGTTCTCTGAGAGAGAAGCAAAATCTTATGACCACACAATCTTAAAATATAATGTCCCAAACTCATATATATAGACGAGCTGAAAAATTAGTAACTACACAATATATACTTCTACTCTTTCTATCTTTTTGCACATTATTTTCTCACAGTTTATATTTTGTCTTTAACTATTGTATTTTTTAAGTTAGTTATTTTTTTCTATCAAGTAATTAACGGATATCAATAGATAGCTGATATTTAAAATATTACGCACCAATTATATTTTTTTTTTTTTAAATATACGCCAATTATATATATTTAACGACTAACTAAATACAAGCTATCTAATTTTTAATAATAGTATAGTACACATTAATTAAGATATATACATATAATTTTAATAAGTAACGCATGAAAATTATATACTCCTATACTATTGTGGAATTATAATAAAAACAAGTACCAGTACTTGGTAAAAAAATATAAAAACTTTAATACTTTGACTTTTAGTATATAAAAAAGGTATAATATCACAAATTTGATGGCATTTGGGTCCAGTCAACTAAGGTTCCTTTTAATTAATATTACCTGTCAAAATAAATATTTTATGACAGCTAAAACAAATAGCAGGAAAAATGAAAGATTCTTTAAAAAAATTGATAATTACCTTTTTATCAAAAAATCTATAAAATTTAAATAGATACAATGTATTAAGATTTATGTTTAAATTTGGTAACGGTTGGACTTATTTTTGAGTTTTTGTTGTTTAAAAAAAATATTTATTTCCATCTGTTAATAAACTTCAACAAATATATTAATGGTTTTAAATTATATAGAATTTAATTAAAATACTATATATGTTCATTTTTCATTAACATATATTGTAAATTTCATAAAAAGTGACTATGAAACTAGTCGATTTTTCGTCAAAAATAGTAAATTTTGACATGTTTTTGACCATTTGACACTCATCGAAACAGAGCCGTTGGAAATAGACTTTCTTTGAAAAATGATCAAAATTTGTGATGGGAGGAGTCATCAAAAAGTTGTCGATATTTTCAACAATTTTTTGATAAAGACTAATCGTAGAAAGTTTCCACGACTTTGTGACGACTCTTTCCGTCACAAATTCCAATGACTTTTCGACATCAACACTGTTAAAAATTATGACGATTTTGTGACCACGAAAAGCGTCAAAATTTGTGACCACTTTTCAACGGCAAAGTTGCCGAAAATTGTGACGACTTTGTAAACACATATTTCGTCAAAATTTGTGATGGATTTACGACAATTAAAAAAAATTACCTTGAAAACGAAACGGTTTATCTCATCTAGAGATAACTCCATTATAGATGAAGACCCCTTCGGAGACAATTGAGTTAAGTGTTCCTTCTTCTTCTTCACAGCCTCGATGACCTCCAGAACTTTTTAGTCTTCGATTTGCTTTGTTTTTTTTGAGGTGTGTGTCTCTTCAATTACGATAAAATAATTGGGACGTACTCCTACATTTGCTTGCATCTACAATTATGAAACAAAAATTATTTAGTTATAATATCGATTTAAATTTACCAATTTAATGATATTTATATAAATTAAAAATTAAACTTACCATCAGAAACTCTCAAGTCTCTAAAGTTATAACCTCCAGGTTTAGACATCCAATTAGGGTTTAGTTTTTTTATTCAATAGTTGTTATAATTATTATCTTGGATTCAGACATTGAGTAGGTTTGTTAGCTTGAATTACTAATTTTGATAATTCACTTGGGTTTAGCCATCCAATTTGGGTTTATAATTTTTTATTCAAGAATTGTTAGAATCATTCTCTTGGGTTAAGATATCCAATTAGGGTTTAGTTTTTTTTTTTTTTCATTCAATAATTGTTATAATTATTATCTTAAATTTAGGCATCAAGTAGGTCTGTTAGCTTGATTTACTAATTTTGATAGTTCCCTTGGGTTTAGACATATTATTACGGTTTAATTTTTTCTTCTTTCAGATTTGTTAAAATCATTCCCCTGGGTTTAGACATCCAATTAGAGTTTTTTTTTTTTTCATTTAATAGTAGTTATAATCATTATCTTGGGTTTAAGCATTCAATAAATTTGTTTAGGATATAGTATTTAACTTGATTTATTAATTTTGATGATTTTCTTGGGTTTAAACATCTAATTAAGGTTTACTTTTTTGCATTCAAGAGTTGATATAATTATTTTCATGGGTTTAAGCAACCAATAAATCTGTTAATGATATAGTATTTATCTTGATTTACTAATTTTGATTATTCCCTTAGGTTTAGACATCGAGTTTATTTATTTATTTTCATTCAAAATATTTTATTTATAAGGTTTAATAAGATAATTTATAAATTGACTATTTATAAGGTTTAATAAGATAACTTAAAAATTGATTATTTATAAGGTTTAATATGATAATTTATAAATATACTATTTATAAGGTTTAATAAAATAACTTATGAATAGTGTATATATAAACTATTTTATAAAGAGTGAATAAGGCAAATAACCATAGAAAAAAAAGAATTTTAGAAAGTAACTATGAGATTTTTTAAATTAACTAGATAACAATGAGTAGTTGCTGAAAAGACGAGAATAACCCTAGGTTGTGTTTTCCTTTAAACGTTTACCAAGAAACGCAACAATTAATGACAAGCAATGTTGACCCTGTAGGGGAGCTAGTTGACTATCTGATAGACCTGAGGAAAGTCTTTGGATGAAGTCAACGAATGATGGGATGGGCGGCGTTGTATTGGGTTGCGGTAGAAGGCTTGATATCAAGCAACGAAAAGGGTGAACCATAATAAATGAAGGCAAGTTGGTTCACCTATGTTATCCCCAACAGTCAGTTATAAGACCACCTCTAACCATTAGAACCCCATTAGGAATTCTTAACATTTTCTTAATATAAATAACTATTTTTTAAAAGTTAAAAACTCTATTATAGTTTTTAATTTTTTTGGAATTCCAATGGTAGAACCTCACTTGGGGTTCTTAAAATTAAAAAGAAAAAGAAAAAAAATTTATGGAAAGATGATGTCATTGTTTGTGATATCTTATTATACGAATATTGTGTTTTTTAGAGGAAAAAAAGTATTTTGTTGAAAATAATGAGTTAAATTTGGAGAAATAATAGTGTTTTTGGAGGAATGAAAAGTATTGTTCTTCAGTGAAGAATGTGAGAAGAGTATTGTATGTGTTTATATAGACAAAGTAATATCATTACAAGTATACAAAATTACAAGTGATTTTACAAGTGGCGTCGACAGAATATTTCAAGTGGTTGCTTGTGTAAGTCAAGTGATAAAAAGATGTTAAAGCTCAGAACATAACCTTAAAAGATTTCAGAACATAGCATTAGACCATAGCCTTAGAACATAGCCTCTATTATTTGTGTTTATATTGATACGAAAGAGATTTCAGAACATAGCCTTAGAAGATTTTTCCAAACCTGCAACTGATGTGTTGTCCAATAGGAAGATCCAACATGCAATTTGATCTTCTGCATTATGCATTATGCATTATGCACATTCACATTAACAAAGCAACAAACTCATTCAGTGTTAATTAAGCTAACACTGAAACTGCAAGAACATAGTTATAATTAACATCTACAAGCATTTATCACAAAGCAGCAAGTTGATTCACAAGTAAATTCAAACTAACTAAACCTTAAGAGGTTGTAGCTTTGATCATTTTGAACATCTACAGTACCAAAACAATGAGAGACAAACAAAAGAACATAGTTATATATAGATATATAGAACATAGTTCAGACTCGCTTAGAGAAACTAACCTTTTTTGGTTAATTTAGTCAAGGCTTCCAGTGTTTCAACAGAGAAAGGAAGATCATGGCTTCCTGCATTTCCACGATACTAGAAACAAACAAGGAACCATAATAATGTTTTCGAACAAAAGGAAAGATGGACAAAAGAAAACTTTTGAAAATCTGAAGATGAGTTTACCTCAAGAAGTGCATTTCCTGGATTTATATCTCTCAATTCAGCCTTGAAGAAGACAATGGAAGTTTAGAAATAGAGAAGAGAACGTCCACACAACAGAGGCTATAAGAGTAATCTTAAAATATATATGTCTTACCTGACCTTCTGCAGTCAAGTAAAAATCATCTATGGGTATTGTTGTCGACTTCCTAAGATATTGCTTTGTTAGTATAAAGAAGTTGGGTGTAATGAATTTATGGATTAACACTTAATTTAAACTAATCACATGATTCATGCTAATGTAGACCAACCCAAAATCTAGAATAACTGATTTACAAACAATATTTTTTTGTCTAAATCAATCAACATACAAATAAAAAAATAGAAGGCTCACCAAGAAAAACAATAATTGGAAGACTAATTGCAGATCAATCTATCGACGCTGATTAAGTAAGAGACATGTTTACAAGACTAAGAGAGGCTCACTTTCTCTTAAATATCATAAGAAGTTAAAAACAAAAAGGGCCATTACAGGAAGACTCTGCAAATTCAAACACAACTCACCTTTTGTTTCTCAGCATCTATATAATTTTGAACTCCAAGAATCATCCTATTTCATTTTTCCACAGAAATTATTAGTGTTAAATTCCCAAAAAGAACAAAAATTGGAATCGAAGGTAAATATAAGATATGGGAGTAAAAAGATTCTCACTTGAGGAATCCAATGACAAACCCAACAAGACATGCTTTAAAGCCTTTATCGTGAACCGAACTGAAGACAAATCCGATGATCTAAGCGAGAAACAGAGTTAGAAGCAGAGCCAAATGAACGGTCGAGATGCTTACACGCGGCCACCGAGATGAAAACTTCGCCAGGTCTCGCCGTCGATTTGAGAGAAGCCGCGTTCCATCACCACCGGAGAAGAGAGAAAGAAAATTTCTTCGACAAAGAAAGAAATCGAAGGTGACTTTTTTATTTTTTTTTCCGCCCAAAACCATTCCACCAATAAGGAAGTGACAGGTCATCAGTTCTTAACGAATCTTAAATCTCTTAATTAAGAGACGGTTCTACACATTTACACCCATTTTTGCTTTGATTAAAACCCATTAAATACTAAGAGCTTCCATTGGAGCTGCTCTAACAACAAACTTTCTAATGATAACTGAGCAAGGTGACAGAAAAAGAGATGCAATAATGGAAGAGAAGAACAATTAGGTAAGTAAATATTGTTCATTAAATGAGAATGCATAACTAAATTAACGATTTAGTGTTGTGCAATCCAATTTATTCTACATTTTATGCATGGATGGATAATGTTTATTAGTAAAGATGCTGAAATTTTTTTCCCCTGTTTTGTCAAGATGGCTGATGAAACCACAGTGAAAGTATTAAGAGGGGAGTAAACTGAAGCAGCAGACAGAGATTTCAAGTTGTGGATACTTGCAAAGGCCAGTCATATTCAATGTTGGTCAAAGAAATGGACGGATATGATGTCGTTGTATAGAAGGTTAGGGATGTGTTGGAAGTGAGGTTTGACGAAAGAGTAGACCTGAATGATTAGTGGCCGGCGTTGGTGGTTGGGCCGGAGGATAGAAAGATAGGACCGATAAGTGTAAGGGGTGACGAAGAGCTGGCACTGTACATGTCAATACGAGCTGAAATATCTGAAGTAAGCTTGAGAGCAGTTGTAGTGAGGCCAACACCAACCGGCGGGAGGACAGAGAAGGTGGTGGACCAGTCCAGAATAAGGCAGCTTATATTAGCAGAGACAGGTAAATGATGATAAGGGTAAATACAGTATAGTAGCAGATATATTTGTTGATAACGGGTAAATGTATAATTTTTAAAATGAGAATATAATAACGAGTAAAATAATAATATAACAGAAATATTATAAGTTTGTATCGGGTAGTAGAACATAAAGTACCGTTTTGTGCAACTGTGGAATGGGATTAACGGGAAACACGCAAAAGATAATGTAACGGGTAAGACGGAAACCGGAGAATGATAGCAAGTGAATCAATCAACGATTCACTTTACATATTTGTATATATTAGACAGCTATGATATTTTGTAAATATGGAATTCTCTGTAGTGGCTCTGCCTATATACTTTGAATTGAATACACTTAATCCCTCAAGGGAGTTATCTCATAATCTTACATGGTATCAAGGGAGTTATCTCATAATCTAACCCATCTCTCCAATTTCCTCTGCTTCGTCTCCTTCGTTTGCTCTCCTTGCATCTCCGAATCTATAGCACAAGCGACTCGGACACACTAATAATGCCACTCTTTGTTCAATTCTTGCTTCTAAATCAATTTGCTGTACCAAAGACAAATTTCCAAATTCATGTGTAACTTGTCAAACAACTAAAGCAATAAAACTTCCGTTTTTACAATCTGAATCTTCTGTTTCTTGACCATTTGAAATCATTCACTCTGATCTCTGGACATCTCCAGTTCCTATCATTAGTGGCATTCAATATTTATCTCCTCTTTCTCGATCACTACTCTCATTTTCTTTGGGTCTACCCACTTTGCCGCAAAAATGAAGTGTTTTCTAAATTCCTTCATTTCTCTGCGTTCGTTCAAACTCAATTCCACACTACCATCAAAGCGTTTCAATGTGATAATGGAGGTGAATTCATCAACTCCAACTTTCAAAATCACTTCGCCTCTCATAGCATTCAAGCTCGTTTTTCTTGCTCTCACACCTCTCAACAAAACGGTAAATCCGAAAGAATGATTCGCACAATCAACAATACCATTCGATCTCTCCTCTTTCAAGCTCATTTGTCTCCTAAATACTGGGTAGAAGCACTAAATGTTGCTGCTCACATTATCAATATTCTTCCTTCCTCAGCCATTCAAAACAAAATTCCTTTCACTGTTCTCTACAAAAAGCCACCTCAATACAATCATCTTAAAGTTTTTGGCTGCTTATGTTTTCCCAACATCAACCACTCCAACCTTCCATAACTCTCTCCTCGTTCCACTCCTTGTTTCTTCCTTGGATACCCCAAGTCCACGAGATTCAATCCAAGCAAACCAAAGAGGCCGACGTAAAACGTTCTAACTTTTATGTCTCTTTTAATATGGTTTCTAAGGCCCTCATTAGTCATGAGCCGGTACTTCTAATGGTCTTTAAGGATTGTCTAGCCACAGGTAACCAATCCATAGCACAACCCGCGGAGATCACGGTCATACTCGACCATTTCCAAGACATATTTCTGGACGACATACCCACCAACTTACCGCCAATCTATGGCATTGAGCATCAAATGGACCTTGTCTCGGGAGCTTCCTTACCAACCAACCCGCATACCGCATGAACTCAAACGAATCCTGCGATTTTGAACGACAAGTCTGAGAGCTTATGAACAAGGGCTACATACGAGAAAGTCTCAGCCATGTGCAGTTCTGGTGTTACTAGTCCCAAAGAATGATGAAACATGGAGGATGTATGTCGATTGTCGAGCCATCAACAACATCACGGTTAAGTACCGACATCCGATTCCCCGACTCGACGATATGCTCGATGACGTTAGTGGATCATTGATTTTCTCCAAGATAGATCTCAAGAGCGGATATCATCAAGTTAGGATGAAGGAAGGTGACAAGTGAAAAACCACCTTCAAGACAAACCAAGGCCTCTACGAATGGTTTGTCATGCCGTTCGGCCTCACAAATGCACCAAACACCTTCTTCCGACTTATGAACCAGGTTCTTCGGACCTTTATCTCTAAATTTGTCATAGTATACTTTGACGATATCCTTGTTTATAGCCGAAACATGGTGGATCATGTTACACACCTTGAGATGGTTATAAGTACTCTCCTAAAGGAATGTCTTTATGACAATCTTAAGAAGTGTGTGTTTTGCACTTATGAATTGGTGTTTCTAGGATTTGTGGTTAGCTCTACCGATTTACGAGTCGATCAAGAGAAGATCAAGGCGATTCAAGAATGACCAACGCCTACCACAATCGGCCATGTCTGGAGCTTTCACGGTCTAGCAAATTTTTACTGGATATTCGTCAAGGATTTTAGCACCTTGGCTACACCACTTACGACTGTTATCAAGGACATCACCTTCAAATGGGGACCAGCCCAAGATGCGGCCTTCGAAGCTTTCAAGGATCGCTTAACACAAGTGTCGGTATTATCTCTTCTGAATTTGACATAACTTTTGAATTTGAATGTGATGTCTCAAGTCTAGGCATTTGAGCTGTACTTACACAAGGAGGACGACCCGTAACATAATTTAGCGAGAAGTTAAGTGGCGCTACACTTAACTACTAGACATACGAAAAGGAGTTATACAGCTTGGTGAGATCGTTGGAGACTTGGCAACACTACCTCTTGGCCAAAGAATTCACTGTCCACACGGATCATGAGACTCTCAAGCACCTCCGAGGATAAACAAATATCAAGAGAAGGCATGCTTGTTGGATGGAGTTTATTAAACATTTCCTTACGTGATCAAATAAAAGAAAGGCAAGGAGAATGTATTGGCGGACTAACTGTCATGGAGACATGCTTTGATCACAACCATGGAGGCCAATGTGTTGGGTTTTGAATCTATTAAGACTCAATATGTTGATGATGCAAATTTCAAGGAAAATTATGAAGAATGTAGATGCGGTGTGTAAGGAGACTTCTTCCTCCAAGATGGCTTCACCTTCAAGAAGCGTTGGTTATGCATCACCAAATGATCATTACAAGAACTACTTGTCTCGGAAGCTCATAATGGAGGCTTCATGGGACACTTTTCCGTCAAGAAAATAATGAATGTCCTTAAAGCTCACTTCTTTTGCTCGCACATGAAA
Organism: Lepidium campestre; assembly: GCA_009757365.2. Classification (NCBI taxonomy): domain Eukaryota; kingdom Viridiplantae; phylum Streptophyta; class Magnoliopsida; order Brassicales; family Brassicaceae; genus Lepidium; species Lepidium campestre. Next base: position 21,043 of record WJSH01003572.1, read on the forward strand.
AAGGACGTAAGATGCCCCTACAAGCGTTGCGTGCCTTAAGGCCAAATCCATGTCACATCCTCATGGCCTTTATAAGCATTTACCCATACCTAACGCCCCTTGGGTATATCTTTCCATGGATTTTGTGTTATCAGCTCTTACATCTGGAGTTAAGAAACTTGTAAAGGAAACCTTAATGTATATTTAGTTTTGTAGGTTTAATTCTCATATTTCGTAGATTTAATTCACCTATTTTGTAGATTTGCTTTTCAATTCCGTAAATCTATATTCAAGGGTGTATTCATATATTTGTTTTCATAATAGGTTTAATTCTCCTGTTTTGTAGATTTGCGTTTCAAATCCGTAGATTTATATCAAATTCTATCTAATAGATAAACCATTAATTTTAGCTACTGCAAACTAGAAATGCCACAAAGTGCCAGAAAGAACTCAACTTTATCTCTTTACAAAATGGTTTTGACTAAACCTACAAAACCGACAAACCTTTAAGCAACGCCTACAAAGAACCAGCAAAGTTTTAGACAACCTTACAAATCTTAAACAAAACCTACAATCCTTTACACAATGAAGACAAAACTTCCGGGTTTCTATGTTTTTTAAGGTTAGAGAGAGAGATGTCTTTAAAATTCTCCGTCATCATCAGCTCAGAAGATTTTGAAGACATACTTAAGCAAAGAGACCAAAGTTAGAGTCCATAAAACACGAAAGACATAACACCGTAGATCTCTTTGTTGGACTATGTATGTTGAATGTCTTTAGCGTAAGTGCTCTTAAAGACGTAAAGCGGAGAGATACTTAAATCACCATATTCAACACCAAGACTGATAAGCAAGAAGCAAAACCGACCTCCATGATTCCTTCTGCATAATTGGTAGAGATTCCCATCTTAATTCATCTTCAAGCTTCCAAAATTTAACAAATCTAAGTACAAAAAAAAAAAAAACCTTTGAAGAAAGAGACCCACAACATTTTCCGAGATTGAGATCCATGAATACTCTAAATCTTCAGCCTAACACGTTATAAGAAGAACTTGGAAACTAAAAACCAGGACAACTAGGAAATAACATTATGAATCCATAAATGTGCCAAAAACCAAAACCAATCAAAATTGATTATTTGTTCAAAGATTTGACAAAAACGCACAACCAATTATGGTAATATAGTCCAACAGTCTCTATTAAGATATGACCTAATTGGAAACGAGGGACATCATATTTCTACTAAGGAGCACAAACAAAAAAAAACACAACCAAAAACAAACCCGAAAAAAAAAAGAATCCAAGAGCATTTTCAGCGTAACCAAAGCCCCTAAATATGTTCTCCACATCTCAGATTCAGAACAATGCAGAACCAAGAAACAAATTAATACAACATGAACAACTTCTTTTTTGAAAATCAATAATTCGAAAAAACTCAAATTGAAACCAAGTCATACAAAAATCAAAACTTTGACTCCATTTGAAAGTATAGAGCGCAATTCAAGCAAATCTAACAAAACTACAATTCCCTTCACAAAAGAATAGAGAAGAGAAACCACGAAATCCTAATGCTTCACTAAAACAACACACACCCGAACCTGAAACCGAAAGTGTATAATGATATAGGATTATCAATCACGTGAATCTCGGGAGAATATAAGTATAACAAGAAGAGAAAATTACGTGGTTGTTAAGATTTTATTAGTTTTCCTTTTCTTGTTAGGTTTTATTAGGGTTTACTCTTTTATTATAAAAGGCATATGTTAGCCGTCTATTATTATGCATTCGATTATTGTCAAGTTTTTCTTAGGTTTTTACCAAGTTATGCATAGCTATCTCTTGTTAGCTTAGCAATCAATGTATCGTTTCTTTCTTTCTTCTGAACATTGACTCGTAATGTATCGAACCTTTGTTTTCTGTGAACATTGATTTATTTTCTATCTTAATAAAGTTTTATTATTCTTTCAGTTCTGTTTTTCGACATCAAAGGTATCAGAGCGCTGTCAATCATCAGACTACATCATGTCAGAAACAAAACCCCAACCTAAAACAAGAAAACATTCATCTTACATGAACCTTGAGGACAAGAAGCTTGGAGTGGAAGAAAGCCCGGTGTTTCTCACTTAAGAGTCTTTGGAAGCGTGGCCCATGCTCATGTACCGGACGAGAAGTGAAGCAAACTAGATGATAAAAGTGAGAAGTATATCTTTATTGGTTATGATATTAACTCCAAAGGATACAAGCTCTACAATGCGGGCACGAAGAAGACAATCATAAGTCGAAATGTCATCTTTGACGAAGAAGAAGAATGAGATTGGAGATCAAATGATGAAGACTATAACTTATTTTCCACATTTTGAAGAAGATGAATTGGAGCAACCAAGAGAGGAGCCTACTACACCACCAACTTCACCAACAAATCCTCAAGGAGAAGAAAGTTCAAGCGAACGGACTTCACGTTTTAGAAGTCTCCAAGAGCTTTAAGAAGAAACCGAAAATCAAAACAAGCTTACTTTATTTTGTCTATTTACGGAGTGTGAGTCCATGAACTTTCAAGAAGCTACGAAAAAACAAGACATGGAAGAATGCGATGGATGAAGAAATCAAGGCGATAGAAATGAACAATACATGGGAGTTAGCTTCACTTCCAAATGGGAAAAAGGCAATTGGTATGAAGTGGGTGTGCAAAGCAAAGAAAATTTCTGAAGGAGAAGCAGAAAGATACAAGGCAAGATTGGTGGGAAAAGGTTATAGTCAAAGGGTCGAAATTGACTACGATGAGGTATTCGCTAATGTTTCTCATTTAGAAATTGTTAGACTAATCATTTCATTGGCGGCTCCAAACAATTGGAGGATACATCAAATGGATGTAAAATCAGCCTTCTTAAATGGAGAACTTGAAGAAGAAGTTTATATTGAGCAACCACAATGCTACATAATCAAGGGAGAAGAAGGCAAAGTCTTAAGGTTGAAGAAGACACTTTATGGGTCAAAACAAGCCCCAAGAGCGTGGAATACTCGAATTGACAAGTACTTTAAGAAGAACGAGTTCATCTAGTGTCCATATATTGATTGCATGTTTGTGTGTAGATGACTTGATATTCACAAGTAGCAATTCAAGCATGTTTGAGGAGTTCAAGAAAGAGATGACAATGGAGTTCGAGATGACAGATATTGGATTAATGTCTTACTACCTCAGAATTGAAGCGAAACAAAAATATAATAGAATCTTCATTACTCAAGGGATATGCTAAGGAGCTACTTAAGAAGTTTAAGATGGATAACTCAAATCTAGTTAGCACGCCAATGGAATGTGGAATCAAGTTGTCAAAGAACGAGGAAGGAGAAAGAGTGGATCCAACACTCTTTAAAAGCTTGGCTGGAAGCTTACGTTATTTAACATGCACAAGGCCTGATATCTTATATGCGGTTGGAGTTGTTAGTCGCTACATGGATCATCTAACAACAACTCATTTCAAGGTAGCAAAGAGGATTCTTCGTTATATCAAATGTACCATAGACTTTGGTTTGTATTATTCTAATTCTAACAATTACAAGCTTGTTGGGTATCACGAGTGATTGGGTGGAGACATAGACGATCGAAGAAGCACAAATGGAGCTGTGTTCTACATTAGAGATACAACTTTCACATATGTCGAAGAAGCAACCAATTGTTACTCTATCTACTTGTGAAGCGGAGTATATAACGGCTACTTCATGTGTTTGTCATGCTATTTTGTTACGGAACCTGTTAAAGGAGTTAAGCTTGCCACAAGAGGAGCCAACAAAGATCTTTGTGGATAACAAGTCGGCAATAGCATTGGCGCAGAACCATGTTTTTCACAATCGACGTAAGCACATTGTCACACGCTATCACTACATTAGAGAGTGTGTTAACAAGAAGGGAGTGCAACTGGATTATGTGAAGACAAATAATGAAGTAGCCGATATACTCACAAAGCCTCTTAAACGTGAAAATTTCATCAAGATAAGAAATTTGATTGGAGTAGAAAAATCAAGTTTAAGAGGGGGTGTTGGAAGTTAAACTTGATTTTTGGATCAAGTTTAATTATTGGGCCAAATCCAATACTTAATCCAAATTCTAGAATTTTCTTTAGGAATATCAATCTCTCCACCTCCTTAATATATTATAGAAAATTGTAGAGAATGGTTATCTAGATATCAACATAGAAAAATCTAGATTATTGTATAATCTAGATATTAGAAAGAAAAATCATATTAAAGATTAAAATAATGTAAATATTTTGTAAGTCGGAAGCTATAAATAATATCTCCTCTCCTCTCTTGTGTAACCAAGTGAAGAAGCTAGTAATAAGAAAGAGTTAAAAAAAAATCAAAGTCTCTCATCTTTTAAAAATTCATTTTCTAAATACTAAACACTTCCTCTATTTACATTTTAAAGTTTTCTGTTCCAACAATATGTCTCGGTCCCTATGAGTCCAAATGGTATAAATCTACCCCGGACCCGACCCGAAACTTTAAATGCCTAGGCTAGGTATGATGTTTGTAATGATGAGAGTTTTTTTTTTTAGAGGAACTGTTTTTGAACTTCCCCATATGCTGTGTCTGTTGGAGAACACCCTTTTTTTGTTCAGTTCTATAAATATCTTATTAATCCATGGTTTGTCTTGTAAAGTGAGTGTGGCTGTTCCGCTTACTGGGCTTTGTTGTTCAGGAAAATTTATCCTTTAGTGGTTATTGAAATAGACATCATGTGTTTTTAGCTTTGATTGTAGTCTGATATAGACCTCTTGTGCTTTTTAGCTCGACTGTGCGAGATTTGTTTGGTTTGATTCAAATAATATTTTCAGCTTCTTACATATTTGTGCTTATGGTCGCTTTTATGTTTAAGACAAATGAATAACATCTCTGATGCAGGTTTTAAACAATTGAATAGATTGGAAGTAGAACTGAAATTTAAGAGAAGGAAATGGATCAGCTGTATGTTGCTATTGGTGTTCTGTTGGTGACTATTTTGCTTTTCTTATTCAGTATGTAGTAGACGCCACATTCTTCATTTCTTGATCTTTCCTAGTAGAATTGTTAAGCTATAGTTTAGAGATATATGTAAGATCTTCTTCTTCTAAATGCTATTAATTGTTTTTCTTCTGCTTACTTTCTTCCACAAATTGAGGAGGTGAATGTTCTCAACATACCATTTCAGACTTATTGCTTTGTGTATTGGATTTAGAACTATTATTGGAACTTCTGAAGTCTAGCAATATTTTTTTTTTTATATTTTTTGATAACCGAGAGGTTTTTATTTCTAAAAGACCGCCGACTCCGACCAGTGGGGACCCGCATCATCCTCTTCTGAGGACCAGGATCTCCGACACTGGGATCGACGCATCCAGTGGCGGACCCAAAAATATTTTTTACTGAGGTTAAAACATATATAAAATAAAATAACTATACAATAATAACGGTTAAAGTTCCAAATTCTGTTGTTAAGAAAATTTTATTAGAGTTCTCATGTGATTCTAAAAATTTATTAAAAAATCTAAATACATATACACACGTAAAATTGTAATCTTTACTATGTCTACTAGATTTAAACCTCAAAAATATGTTATAATAGAACAAAGCATTGGTTTAATATATTTTTAGGGTTTCAAACAACCAAAAAAGGCCGGATTGAATTTTAATAAATCCATAAATTCTCTATAGAAATTTTTTTCCCCTAAATTAATGTGTGTCATTTGAACCCCTTCAACAATACTTGGGTCCACCTCTAGACGTATCATCCCCTTTTCACCATAATCTTCTTGGAGACCGGGGAATCCCATGTAAATGTCTCTGGTCAAGTGGAAATGACAAGTGTTTCGAACTAAAAGAGAATTGATCCCTGACCTATACCAACAGGGCAACTCTTTTAGTGGAAGCCACTAGCAATATTTCTTGTTGATTATACATTAATAACATTGCTTCTTTTGTTGTTAAACTTGACGTTCTTGGTGGCTTTTGCAGTTCGCTTTGTCAGAGGTCCCAAATCTGCCACTATACTCATTTGTGGGCCGGATAATACTGGAAAGACTGTGCTCTATTATCTAGTGAGTACTTTTTTTGGCTCCTCCAGTTGTAACTATTGTCCGACTTAGCATGAGTAAGTAGGTTAATGAAGAGCATTTATAACATGATAATTGTTTAATTGGCAGCTCCGAGAATCACTAGTAGGTTACGATCCTTTAACAAGCGTGAAGCCGAAAATATCCACTTACCGTTTGCACACTGAAAACATGGTAAAGTTTCTTTCTTTGGCTTGATTGTGATTGATGGACTAAGACATTACTAAACTACCTCTTGTGGTTGTTGAACATGACAGAAAGAAAAAGTAAAGCCTGTTTATCTTGTTGATGTTCCTGGACACCCTTGGTTTCGATTCAGAATATACGAATTCTTGCCTCAAACAAATGCCATTATGTTTCTACTGGATGCCTCAAATTTCCTCAAAAGATGTTACACGGTTTCAACGTAGATTCAAACTCTCTCTCTCGATCTCTCTCAACATGTTTGCATTTGTTGGAAGCACAATCTTGATGGTTTTTGTATGGTGATAGGTACCTAGTCAAGAGTTTGACCAATGACACCATTATCAAGAACAAGATTCCAGTCTCATTTGTTGTAACAAGAGTGATAAATCCACTGCAGTCGATACGAAGTTCATCATAGAGAAATTGGAGTAAGAAATGTAAGGTTTTCAGATTTCTTAACAAAACTTATCTTATCATGGCTTAATGAGTTTTTTTAGCAGTAAGAAAACTATAATGGTGGTTGTAAATGTAAAGAGAGCTCAATCTACAAATGATATAGCCAATAACTTCTTCACTAACTTCACTACTAGAATGGTAGGAGAAGTCAAATAATCCTTCTCGCATTGCTATAACAAAGTCAAATTCGTTGAGACATCACTAGTCATTGGAGATACCATACAGATCATCGAAGACTTCATCAGAGAATCAGTTACTGCCGAGAATACATCAGACCTTGAGAATCACATATTGGGCATGATTGGTTATTAAAAGACTGATTGGTCTAACTGATCATGTCTGCAAAGAGATAAACGAACCAATCCTCATTCGATGTAAGAAGTTTCTGATGAAGGAAAACGAATTCAAAGAGAAATTCTAAGAGAAAGAACAAACAATTGTAGTTAGGAATCTCAATCTCAAAATATCAAAGAACTTATCAAAAATAATCGGTAAAGAATGCAGAGGCTAATATATGCCTTTATATAAGAATTGAAAGTAACTTAACCTAGAAGAAAGAAATAGGAAAACTAGAAAAATGGAAATTAAGAAGATAAGGAAACTAAGAAGATTCACGGAACCAACTTCTTCGTAACGAACCCTCGATTCTCGTCTGTCAAGTCACGAGCGCTATCACGTGGAGGCTAAATC
>WJSH01003576.1:7442-21371 GCA_009757365.2 Lepidium campestre
AGAGGAGCTCATGAAAGCTTCCATCATAGAAGCGTTATCGTCGGTAGTCCAGAGATTCATCGTTGGTTGTAGCCGGTAATCAGTCATTCCATAAACCGGTATCCGGTTAAAAACACGTTTTTATTAGAGAGGCGAGAGAGATGGGAGAAAATTGTCGTACTGGAGGAAAAATGGAGTGAGTCTGTGATTTATTATATGTGTTACAGATATTGAGGGTAATTAAGTAATTTTATATGTAAGGATTTTACGTGCCTGAGTATTATTGGAACACGTGGACAGCTGAGATAGAAAGAGAAGCTTCGCTGAACTCACATACCGGTTTAATCCCATCTACTGTTGAATCTAACTCGTTTGGTCGGTAAGACTTGAGTAAGTGAGATCCTACGGCTCTCGTTCGCGCGTATATACCACGCTTATTTATTGATTGGCTGAGATTTAATTTTAAAACCAAGAGTGAACTGTGAGCTCACTCGATAAGCACTTTACATTAACTTTTCAACAATTTTTTAGTTTTATCAACAATACTTTTTATTTTTTGAGTTTTTAATTCAGTGTCATTTTGCAATTAAAAATTAAATTTTTAAACTAAAGTTTTCAAATGTCCACTTTTGTTAAATTTAAATTTTTTACAGTTAATATATGCTTTTTTAATATTTTCAAATATGAAACACTAGCTTTAAATGATTTCTATCAATGAAATGAAATGTGTAATATATATAATTTATCAATAACAAAAAGAATTTCATGATTTTTTTTGTTAACAATTTGATCGACAACATCCAATTTATAATCCAAAATCACCCTTAAAATCTTCTAAAATTCTCAAACACATATATTGGGTAAAGTTAAACTCTAGATATCTGAACAATTAGCTAGAGTAGGGTTGGGCATTCGGATATCGGATCGGGTTTGGGTTAGATATTTCAAATTTCGGGTATTTTGGTTTTGGGAAAAATGATACCGATCGATTATTTGAATAAACCCGAATCAGGTTCGGTTCCGTATCAAGTCGGTTAGGATATGTATTCAAAGAACCAAAATTATTCGGTTTTCGGTTTGGGATCGTGTTTTTATTAACCCGAAAGATCTGAATTATCCGAAAATGAGACAATATCTGAAAACTAATCTTAAATCCTTGAAAGACATGAAAGAATTGAGAAATAACTCAAAAAAAAACAAATTTTTTTTATTTAATTGGATTTCAGGTTATTAAATCAATCAAGAAATAATCGGTTAGTTTAATCAACAACTTGTTTGGATATTCATCGGATCTCGAGTTTTACCCGATCCGACATGGTACTTGGTCTAATACTAAATGTATATCCACTCGGGTATTTTATAGGATTTGAATCTGATCTAAACTTAGCTTTTTTGAATTGATACCGAATCAGATATTCAGATCTGGATAAAATGTTCAGCCCTAAGCTAGAGCATGTAACCACTAGAACGATCAAAACTAAGCAAGATTTTCATGCTTACGTACAGAAAATATAATATCACTATTATTGTATTATTGTCGTTTTTAAATTAATTTATGAGATTTTCATATCTTTATAACGTGGGCCGTGTCTAATTGATACGTAATTAATATTCAAAAAAAATGTTAATTTTGTCTTAACATGTAAAATAATATAGAGAGTACAGTGGAAGTGAGAATCATAATCTCCAAAAATGATTCTTGTCTGATTTACTAATTAATTTATTTAAATAATAACTAACTATTTATTTGACCTACGCGCTATTATATAGCACATGCTTTAAGAAAGCAAGAAACAATAATAATATTTTAGTTACATTCACATTTCACGATGAACACATGCTAACAAAGTTTTATTGTATTATTTTATTTACAGATGCTAAATTGTTTTTTCTTTTCCATAAAGTTAGAACAATAATTCAAGGATTAGGTGAGTGAATAACATAAATCATTTGGCATCTTTTTCTCTTTTTCTCCTATATTTTATGGTCCCGGTCCCATTACTCCCAAGTCCTAACCCTTAACTTAAAACCAAGATTTCTTAACCAAAAAAAAACTTAAAACCAAAATTTAATAAATCAAAGTTTTTTATTTGAAAAAAAAATCAATTAAAGTTTAAGACTATATTTTTTTTAAAAAAAGTATATTTCTAAAGTTCTAACAGATGAAAAAAATCTAAGTACAAAAAAGTAAACTTATTTTAGGGTTTCAATATAATTTTTTTGAGTTATTTCAAGATGTGCCAAATTCATCGCTAGGTTATTTCAAGATGTATAAACACAAAGTTTTAGATAACCAGGTAGTGATAGTGAAGCTTAGGGAACATTATTTTCAAGATATGAATGATCCTATCACAAAAGAATAATATGATCCAAATGAGTTTTGAGAAGATGAAAATGGAGACTTCTTTCGAACCACATAAGTAATTATGTGATTAATAGGAAAGTTTTTTTTTAAATGGTTGAATAAAGATAATAGTTTAGTAGAAGTAAATGTTTCAATTCTAGGTAATCGAGAAGCTTTGAGTTATGAATTACATTTTGTCATAAGAATGATGGTTTAGTTTATTTTAAGGAAAGATTCATTGCTTGTTTAGATGTTATATTATGTTAAAAAGGAGCAAGATAGCATTATATAATTTTACTAAAAGAGAGCTGAAGCTTTAATGTTTTATAGCTCAATTAATATCTTAGACAATGTAGATGATTCGTGAGGAGCAAAAGAGAGATAAGCTAGAATCATAGAATCTAATTGGAGACAATCAAGCACTTAACAACAAAACAAGTATGAAAAGATAAATATAAAGAATTTACTCTCTTTATTAACCCTTGAAAAATCAACTCAAAACTAAAGATTCTCAAATCTCAAATCTCATAAGTTGTGTCACAAGCTTTGGCACCTCCTTATATAGTAGATTAGATAACTCCTATTTAAATCTTAACTACCTCTACTTATCGCATTAGATAGCTTACACCTCAAGCTACCTAATGACTTAGATCATAAGCTAACTCTTCAAGCTTAATTCAACATTCTCCCCCTTAACCTTGAAATCGCTTTTCGCCAAATCTTCAACTCCAATGAAATCTCTCATTTCTTTGAACTTGATTCTTCCAAGAGCCTTTGTGAGAATGTCAACCTTTTGCATATTCCCGGTAACATGTTCAACTTCTATTTGACCATTCTCAACACATTCTCTTATGAAATGAAACCTTGTATGAATATGCTTACTTCTTCCATGGAAAACCAGATTCTTAGTGAGAGCTATGGCTGATTTATTGTCGATCCGTATAACCACCTTCTCACACTTTGAATTCATGATTTCACTAAGTAGATCTTGTAACCATATTGCTTGTCTTGCAGCTTCTGTTCCGACCATGAACTCAGCTTCACACGACGACAAAGCCACGATTTCTTGCTTACTTGAACACCAAGTAATCGGACTCTCTCCTAGATAAAAGATGTGACCCGTTGTGCTTTTCCCATCATATGGATCTACATTGTGACTACTATCACTATAGCCTAAGAGTCTTGGTATTTGAGTAGATGACCTTGTGAAAACTAATCCGAGAGTTGTTGTCCCCTTTAGATATCTCAAGCATTGTTTTATAGCATTACCATGGGACTCTCTCGGACTTTGCATATACCGACTCAACACACCAACACTATAGGACAAATCTAGTCTTGTGTGCAATAGGTATCGAAGACATCCTATCTTCTTCATATAGCTTGTAGCATATATCTTTTCTTCTTCTCCGATTTGGATAACTTTAAACCCAAATCCATAGGTATATGTACTAAATTACAATCACTCATACCAGATTCTTCAAGTATCTTGAGAGCATAACGAGTCTGATTTAAAGTTATTCTCACATCGAATTGTTTCACTTCAATTCCAAGATAATACGTAAGCTTTCCAAGATCACTCATTTCGAATTTTGTTGACATCTCTTTCTTGAACTCATCAATCAATTCTCTATTTGTCCCGGTAACAAATAGATCATCCACATATACGGCAATAAGTAGAAGACCTTGATTTGTTACCTTTTTGTAAACTGATGGTTCCTTAGCGCAGCGTTCGAACATGAGCTCTTTAAGAACGAAATTAAGCTTACTATTCCAAGCTCTTGGTGCTTGCTTCAATCCGTATAAAGCTTTGGCGAGTTTGTAAAATTTCTCTTCACTTCCTTTGACCTTAAAACCTTCTGGTTGTGTGACATAAACGGTTTCCTTAAGTTCTCCATTAAGAAAAGCCGTTTTAACGTCAAGATGGTGAATCTCTCATCCGTGTGAAGCCGAAAGGTTGATGAGAAGTCTTATCGTCTCAAGTCTAGCCACCAGTGCAAATACTTCTTTATGCTCCCATTTGAATCTCTTTTAATCTTAAACACCCACTTAAGTCTTATGGGCTTTACTCCTTGAGGAAGATCTTCAAGCTTCCATGTACCATTCTTAATAATTGAATGAATCTCATCTTCACATGCTAATATCCACTCATTTAACTCCTTTGCTTCTTCAAAATTTTGTGGCTCATCATATAAAGATAACAATATCTTTCCTCCGCAATCAAGACATAGTCTTCAAGATACTTTGGTTTTGAAGCTTGTCTTTGTGATCTTCTTATAATTGGTAAAGAATCATTGTCATCCTCAATGATTTTGGACTCATCACCACGTGAATCAAGAGATTCATTATCACTTTCTTCTTTGTTACTTGCCCGAGAAGTCTCATTACTTACTCGAGAAGGAACAATAGCCTTATCTTTGTTGCTTGCCCGTGAAGTCTTATTACTTGCTTGGAAAGCAACAATTCCTTCATCTTGAAGCCTTGATCTCCAGAGATTGTAGGCACGATTTGAAAATCTGAAACATGACTCATTTCAGTCTCATGACTACTCCAATTCCATCCCTTGGTTTTATCAAACACAACATCTCGACTCACCACAATCCTTCGAGTAGGTGGATCAAGCAAGCGATAAGCTTTTGATCCTGGTTCAGTTCCAAGATGAACAAGAATTCTGGATCTATCATCTAACTTTCTCAAGTGTGGTGCCTCCATTTTAGCAGGTAATGCACCCGAAAATCCAAACATGACTAATGCTAGGCTTCTTTCCTCGATATGACTCATATGGTGTAAGAGCTCTTGTAGAGATCCGATTCAACAAATAAGTTATGTCTTATAGTTTCTCCCCACAAGTAGTTAGGTATGTGCATATGCTTCATAATACTCCTTGTCATCTCCATTAGTGTTCGGTTTCGTCTTTCCACTACTCCATTTTGTTGAGGAGTATATGGAGGAGCTGTTAGATGCTTCTTGATCTCATTTTCTTCACAAAATGAATTGAATTCATGTGATACAAATTCTCCTCCTTTATATGTTCTGAAAACCTGAATCTTCTCTTTTGTTTCTTGTTCAACCACGCCTTTGAACCTCTTGAATTTATTAAAAGCCTCACTCTTCTCTTTTAATAAAATCGTCCACATATATCTTGATCTATCATCAATAAGAACAAAGATATATCTATTCCGAGCAACTTTCTTTGGAGATATAGGACCACAAAGATCTCCGTGAATCAGTTCAAGATTCTTCTTTGCTCGGAAAAGAGTTGCTTGAAGGAAAACCTTTCGAGTTTGTTTTCTGAGTAAGCATGAACCACAAAGCTCTTTTTCGAAACCAATCTTTGGCAGTCCTTGAACCAACTTCTCTTTAACCATGTGTTTTATTGTCTCAACATTCACATGCCCTAATCTTGAATGACATCTACTAGATTCACTGATCTTTGAAAGATGTAAACAAGTAGCATCTTTAATCTCCATTTGTACTTTGTATAATCTATTATGTGACCTCTTAGCCTTAGCAACTAAATTTCCTTCTTGATCATGCATAAAGATCTCCTTTCATCCTTATGTCATATCCTTCTTCAGTTGCTTGTCCAAGGCTAATGATATTGCTCTTCAAATTTAGAATAAAATATACATCCTTCATCCCTTTCTCTATGCCGTGACCATCAACGAATGATATCAACCCCTTGCCTTTGATATCAATGTGTGAATCGTCACCAAATCTCACTTTCCCGCTAATGGAATCATCAATCTTTGTAAAGTATATCTTATCTCCAGTCATGTGATTGCTTGCTCCGTTGTCAAGGTACCAAGTATTCTCCTCCTTATTGTTTGTTTCGAACTTACTAGGTATACATTTCTCCTTGTTTAAATACACCACCTCATGCATCATGAGATCATCAGCTTCTTGTGTGTCATGATCATTGTCATCTTCTTGAGCCTCTTGTAATTTAAGCAAACGATCTGGACAACGAGAAGCATAATGTCCCATCTTATCACACCGAAAACACATGACTGTTGATAAATCTCTTTCTCCATTACCACGTACGCGACCTCTTCCTCTTGAATTAGATTGACCACCTCCTCTTCCTTCTCTGATGCCAATTCAAGCACTTAAGAACAAAACAAGTATGAAAAGATCAAAGAATATAAAGAATTTACTCTCTTTATTAACCCTTAGAAAATCAATTCAAAACTAAAGGTCCTCAAATCTCAAATCTCATAAGTTGTGCCACAAGCTTTGACACCTCCTTATATAGTAGATTTATATAGTAGATTAGATAACTTCTAATTCTACTAGGTTTTGTAGTCTAAGATTTAGATAACTCCTAAATCTTAACTACCTCTACTTATCTCATTAGATAGTTTACACCTCAAGTTACCTAATGACTTAGATCCTAACCTAACTCATCAAGCTTAATTCAACAGACAAAACTTATGTATTTTAGAGGTCTATAAATTAGATACGATTGTACCTTCAAAGTCCATCAACTGCTAAAACTAATCATAAATTCATGTGTTTTGTGTTAATTGTCTAAGTAGCAAACTAATCATTCCCAACAGTGACATATGTTCATGTATAACTTGACATAACTATTTTGGACTTTCAACTTTTTCCCAAGGTTTGTAAGTTTTAGAAGTATTTTAAAATACATGAAAAAATTGAAATTTTGTTTATTTATGTTTTAGATAACAAAATACAGTAANGGAGGAGCTCATGAAAGCTTCCATCATAGAAGCGTTATCGTCGGTAGTCCAGAGATTCATCGTTGGTTGTAGCCGGTAATCAGTCATTCCATAAACCGGTATCCGGTTAAAAACACGTTTTTATTAGAGAGGCGAGAGAGATGGGAGAAAATTGTCGTAGTGGAGAAAAAATGGAGTGAGTCTGTGATTTATTATATGTGTTACAGATATTGAGGGTAATTAAGTAATTTTATATGTAAGGATTTTACGTGCCTGAGTATTATTGGAACACGTGGATAGCTGAGATAGAAAGAGAAGCTTCGATGAACTCACATACCGGTTTAATCCCATCTACTGTTGAATCTAACTCGTTTGGTCGGTAAGACTTGAGTAAGTAAGATCCTACGGCTCTCGTTCGCGCGTATATACCACGCTTATTTATTGATTGGCTGAGATTTAATTTTAAAACCAAGAGTGAACTGTGAGCTCACTCGATAAGCACTTCACATTAACTTTTCAACAATTTTTTAGTTTTATCAACAATACTTTTTATTTTTTGAGTTTTTAATTCAGTGTCATTTTGCAATTAAAAATTAAATTTTTAAACTAAAGTTTTCAGATGTCCACTTTTTTAAATTTAAATTTTTTACAGTTAATATATGCTTTTTCAATATTTTTCAAATATGAAACACTAGCTTTAAATGATTTCTATCAATGAAATGAAATGAGTAATATATATAATTTATCAATAACAAAAAGAATTTTATAATTTTTTTATCAACAGTTAAATCCACAACATCGGATAAAATTCTCAAACACATATATTAGGTAGAGTTAAACTCCAGATATTTGAACTATTAGCTAGAGTAGGGTTGGGCATTCGGATATCAGACTAGTTTCGGGTCGGATATTTCAGATTTCGGGTATTTTGGTTTTGAGGAAAATGGTATCGATCGGTTATTTTAATAAACCCGGATCAAGTTTGGTTCGATACCAAGTCGGTTCGGATATGTATTCAAAGAACCAAATTTATTCAGTTTTTGGTTTGAGACTGTGTTTTTATTAACCCGAAAGATCCGAATTATCAGAAAATAAGACAATATCCAAAAACTAATCTTAAATTCTTAAAAGACATGAAAGAATTGAGAAAGAAATCGAAAAAAAAAAACAAAATTTTTTTATTCAATTGAATTACACAAGTTTTTCTGTATATATGCAGATAAGAAAATAAGAGGTTATTAAATAAACCAAGAAATAATCGGTTAGTTTAATCACAAGTTGTTTGAATACTCATCGGATCTCGAGTTTTACCCGATCCAATCTGGTATCCAGTCTAAAACTAAATGTATATTCACTCAGGTATTTTATAAGATCTGAATCCGATTTAAACTTACCTTTTTCAGATTAGTACCAGATCGAATATTTGGATCTGGATAAAATATCCAACCTTAAGTTAGAGCATGTAACCACCAGAACAACAAAATTAAGCAAGATTGTCATGCTTACGTACAGAAAATATAATATCATTATTATTGTATTATTGTCGTTTTTAAATTAATTTATGAGATTTTCATATCTTTATAACGTGGGCCGTGTCTAATTGATACGTAATTAATATTCAAAAACAAAAATTTAATTTTGTCTTAACATGTAAAATAATATAGAGAGTACAGTGGAAGTGAGAATCATAATCTCCAAAAATGATTCTTGTCTGATTTACTAATTAATTTATTTAAATAATAACTAACTATTTATTTGACCTACGCGCTATTATATAGCACATGCTTTAAGAAAGCAAGAAACAATAATAATATTTTAGTTACATTCACATTTCACGATGAACACATGCTAACAAAGTTTTATTGTATTGTTTTATTTACAGATGCTAAATTGTTTTTTCTTTTTCATAAAGTTGGAACAATAATTCAAGGACTAGGTGAGTGAATAACATAAATCATTTGACATCTTTTTCTCTTTTTCTCCTATATTTTATGGTCCCGGTCCCATTACTCCCAAGTCCTAACCCTTAACTTAAAACCAAGATTTCTTAACCAAAAAAAACTTAAAACCAAAATTTGATAAATCAAAGTTTTTTTTTGAAAAAAATCAATTAAAGTTTAAGACTATATTTAAAAAAAAAGTATATTTCTAAAGTTCTAACAGAGGAAAAAAATCTAAGTACAAAAAATTAAACTTATTTTAGGGTTTCAATATAATTTTTTTGAGTTATTTCAAGATGTGCCAAATTCATCGCTAGGTTATTTCAAGATGTATAAACACAAAGTTTTAGATAACCAGTTAATGATAGTGAAGCTTAGGGAACATTATTTTCAAGATATGAATGATCCTATCACAAAAGAATAATATGATCCAAATGAGTTTTGACAAGATGAAAATGGAGACTTCTTTCGAACCACACAAGTAATTATGTGATTAATAGGAAAGTTTTTTTTTAAAATGGTTGAATAAAGATAATAGTTTAGTAGAAGTAAATGTTTTGATTATGTCGCTAAAAATATTCCATTCTAGGTAGTCGAGAAGGTTTGAGTTATGAATTATATTTTGTCGATAACAAAAAGAATGATGGTTTAGTTTATTTTAAGGAAAGATTCATTACTTGTTTAGATGTTATATTATGTTAAAAAGGAGCAAGAGAGCATTATATAACTCTACTAAAAGAGAGCTGAAGCTTTAATGTTTTATAGCTCAATTAATATCTTAGATAATGTAGATGATTCGTGAGGAGCAAAAGAGATAAGCTAGAATCATAGAATCTAATTGGAGATAATCAAGCACTTAAGAACAAAACAAGTATGAAAAGATCAAAGAATATAAAAGTTTACTCTCTTTATTAACCCTTAGAAAATTAACTCAAAACTAAAAGTTCTCAAATCTCAAATCTCATCAGTTGTGTCACAAGCTTTGACACCTCCTTATATAGTAGATTAGATAACTCCTAATTCTACTAAGTTTTGTAGTCTAAGATTTAGATAACTCTTAAATCTTAACTACCTCTACTTATCGCATTAGATAGCTTACACCTCAAGCTACCTAATAATTTAGATCATAAGCTAACTTTTCAAGCTTAATTCAACATTCTCCCCCTTAAGCTTGAAATCGCTTTTCGCCAAATCTTCAACTCCTATGAAATCTCTCATTTCCTTGAACTTGATTTTTCCAAGAGCCTTTGTGAGAATGTCAACTTTTTGCATATTCTCGGGAACATGTTCAACTTCTATTTGACCATTCTCAACACATTTTCTTATGAAATGAAACCTTACTTCTTCCATGGAAAACCAGATTCTTAGTGAGAGCTATGGCTGATTTATTGTCGATCCGTATAACCACCTTCTCACACTTTGAATTCATGATTTCACTAAGTAGATCTTGTAACCATATTGCTTGTCTTGCAGCTTCTGTTCCGGCCATGAACTCATCTTCACACGATGACAAAGCCATGGTCTCTTGCTTACTTAAACACCAAGTAATCGGACTCTCTCCTAGATAAAAGATGTGAGCCGTTGTGCTTTTCCCATCATCTGGATCTACATTATGACTACTATCACTATAGCCTAAGAGTCTTGGTATTTGAGTAGATGACCTTGTGAAAACTAATCCGAGAGTTGTTGTCTTCTTTAGGTATCTCAAGCATTGTTTTATAGTATTACCATGGGACTCTCTCGGACTTTTCATATACCGACTCAACACACCAACACTATAGGACAAATCTGGTCTTGTGTGCAATGGGTATCGAATACATCATATCTTCTTCTTATAGCTTGTAGCATCTATCTCCTCTTCTTCTTCTGATTTGGATAACTTTAAACCCAAATCCATAGGTATATGTACTAAATTACAATCAGTCATATCGGATTCTTCAAGTATCTTGAGAGCATAACGAGTCTGATTTAAAGTTATTCCCCCATCGAATTATTTCACTTCAATTCCAAATAATACGTAAGCTTTCTAAGATCACTCATTTTGAATTTTGTTGACATCTCTTTCTTGAACTCATCAATCAATTCTCTATTTGTCTCGGTAACAAATAGATCATCCACATATACAGCAATAAGTAGAAGACCTTGATTTGTTACCTTTTTGTAAATTTATGGTTCCTTAGCGCAACGTTCGAACATGAGCTCTTTAAGAACGAAATTAAGCTTAGTATTTCAAGCTCTTGGTGCTTGCTTCAATCCGTATAAAGCTTTGGCGAGTTTGTAAACTTTCTATTCACTTCCTTTGACCTCAAAACCTTCTGGTTGTGTGACATAAACGGTTTCCTTAAGTTCTCCATTAAGAAAATCCATTTTAACGTCAAGATAGTGAATCTCCCATCTGTGTGAAGCCGAAAGGTTGATAAGAAGTCTTATCATCTCAAGTCTAGCCACCGGTGCAAATACTTCTTCATAATCTATTCCATGTCTTTGCACATAACCTTTTGCAACAAGCCTAGCTTTATACTTTTTTATGCTCCTATTTAAATCTCTTTTAATCTTAAACACCCACTTAAGTTTGATGGGCTTTACTCCTTGAGGAAGATCTTCAAGCTTCCATGTACCATTCTTAATAATTAAATGAATCTCATCTTCACATGTTAATATCCACTCCTTTAACTCCTTTGCTTCTTCAAAATTTTGTGGCTCATCATCTAAAGATAACAATATCCTTCCTCATTCTTCCTTCGCAATCAAGACATAGTCTTCAAGATACTTTGGTTTTGAAGCTTGTCTTTGTGATCTTCTTATGATTGGTAAAGAATCATTGTCATCCTCAATGATTTCGGACTCATCACCACGTGAATCAAGAGATTCATTATCACTTTCCTCTTTGTTGCTTGCCCGAGAAGTTTCATTACTTACTCGAGAAGTAACAATAGCCTTATCTTTGTTGCTTGCCCGTGAAGTCTCATTACTTGCTTGGGAAGCGACAATTCCTTCATCTTGAAGCCTTTGATCTCCAGAGATTGTAGGCACGATTTGAAAATCTGAAATATGACTCATTTCAGTCTCATGACTACTTCAATTCCATCCCTTGGTTTCATCAAACACAACATCTCGACTCACCACAATCCTTCGAGTAGGTGGATCAAGCAAGCGATAAGCTTTTGATCCTGGTTCAGTTCCAAGATGAACAAGAATTCTGGATCTATCATCTAACTTTCTCAAGTGTGGTGCCTCCATTTTAGCATAGCTAATGCACCCGAAAATCCGAACATGACTAATGCTAGGCTTCTTTCCTCGATATGACTCATATGATGTAAGAGCTCTTGTAGAGATCTGATTCAACAAATAAGTTGAATGTCTTATAGCTTCTCCCCGAAAGTAGTTAGGTATGTGCATATGCTTCATAATACTCCTTGCCATCTCCATTAGTGTTCGGTTTCGTCTTCCTCTATCCGTTCTGAAAACCTGAATCTTCTTTTTTGTTTCTTGTTCAACTATGCCTTTGAACCTCTTGAATTTATTAAAAGCCTCACTCTTCTCTTTTAATAAAATCATCCACATATATCTTGATCTATCATCAATAAGAACAAAGATATATCTATTCCCAGCAGCTGTCTTTGGATATATAGGACCACAAAGATCTCCGTGAAATCAGTTCAAGATTCTTCTTTGCTCGGAAAAGAGTTGCTTGAGGGAAAACCTTTCGAGTTTGTTTTCCGAGTAAGCATGAACCGCAAAGCTCTTTTTCAAAACCAATCTTTGGCAGTCCTTGAACCAACTTCTCTTTAACCATTTGTTATATTGTCTCAACATTCACATGCCCCATTCTTGAATGACATCTACTAGATTCACTAATCTTTGAAAAGATGTAAACGAGTATCATCTTTAATCTCCATTTGTACTTTGTATAATCTATTTTATGACCTCTTAGCCTTAGCAACTAAATTTCCTTCTTGATCATGCATAAAGAGATGATATCCTTTCATCCTTATGGCATATCCTTCTTCAGTTGTTTGTCCAAGGCTAATGATATTGCTCTTCAAATTGGGAATAAAATATACATCCTTCATCACTTTCTCTATGACGTGACCATCCAGTCATGTGATTGCTTGCTCCGTTGTCAAGGTACCAAGTATTCTCCTCTTTGTTGTTTGTTTCAAACTTACTAGGTATACACTTCTCCTCGTTTAAATACACCACCTCATGCATCATGAGATCATCAGCTTCTTGTGTGTCATGATCGTTGTCATCTTCTTGAGCCTCTTGTAATTTAAGCAAACGATCTAGACAACGAGAAGCATAATGTCCCATATTATCACACCGAAAACACATGACTGTTGATAAATCTCTTTCTCCATTACCACGTCCGCGACGTCTTCCTCTTGAATTAGATTGACCACCTCCTCTTCCTCCTTTAGTATCAATTCAAGCATTTAAGAACAAAACAAGTATGAAAAGATCAAAGAATATAAAGAATTTACTCTCTTTATTAACCCTTAGAAAATCAACTTAAAACTAAAGGTTCTCAAATCTCATAAGTTGTGTCACAAGTTTTGGTACCTCCTTATATAGTAGACTAGATAAGTCCTAATTCTACTAGGTTTTGTAGTCTAAGATTTAGATAACTCATAAATCTTAACTACCTCTATTTATATCATTAGATAGCTTATACCTCAAGCTACCTAATAACTTAGATTCTAAGCTAACTCTTCAAGCTTAATTCAAGAGACAAAACTTATGTATTTTAGTAGTCTATAAATTAGATACGATTGTACCTTCAAAGTCCATCAACTGCTAAAACTAATCATAAATTCATGTGTTTTGTGTTAATTGTCTAAGTAGCAAACTAATCATTCCCAACAGTGACATAACTATTTTGGACTTTCAACTTTTTCCCAAGGTTTGTAAGTTTTAGAAGTATTTTAAAATACATGAAAAAATTGAAATTTTGTTTATTTATGTTTTAGATAACAAAATACAGTAA
>WJSH01003578.1:7605-28661 GCA_009757365.2 Lepidium campestre
AAAATAAGTGTGTTTTGTTCACTGAAACAAAATTAAAAATCTTTCTGTGTGTTTATAAGAATTCAAGACATGATTTTTCACTCTTGACTTTTTGAGAAACTGAAGCACCTCGTCGGTCAAGAAGAAGAAAATGTGCAAATAGGATGCTCTCTAACAGAGAATCAGCTCGACGGGCAAGAAGAAGGAAGCAGGCTCACTTGAGTGAGCTAGAGACACAAGTATGTTAACCTCGCCGTAGTTCTTATCCTTATTTGGCTCATTTGTTACAATCTCCATCTCAAATTTTCTCTCTCCGGCAGGTTTCGCAGCTGCGTGTAGAGAATGCAAAGCTCATGAAGGGTCTCACTGATGTAACTCAAACATTCAATGACGCAGCTGTAGAAACTGTTTGGGCTTCTAAACTATTTTTGGGATTTTATACATGAATGTTCCTTCAGTTCTAAGTTTTGTATATTAATTCCATTCATGAAATGTAAATGGTTATATCTTACATAAACAACTTTGTATAAAGAATTTGAAAAGAAGTGCTAAACGTGGAAATGAAATCATGTTGGTAACTTATCATGGATCCTTATATAATTGCAGGATTTGGCACCAGAGAGAGCTTTTGCTGATTTACTCTCCTATCTACAAATTGCTTTCATGTTTTCATGTTCTAGAATTTCATAGGTGTCACATGATATCAGAACTCCACTTCGTATGAGAACTCTAGTTTGAGATATTTTTGTCTTTGTCAAATCCTCGACTAGCATAAGCTCAATAACATAGTGTCGTGCAGTAATGGGTCCTCCATTTTTGTTTTTTATGATCGAATGGTTTAGTTAACCAAACATAATATTAAACCACTAAACTAAACATAATATTAAACCATTAAACCAAACATAATATATAATACATTAAACCAAACATACAAATTACAAAGTAAATAATAGTTTAATAAATTAAACCAAACATAATATAATTAAAACCATACATAAAATAAGTAAAAACAAACATAACATAAGATAAAAACCAAACAAATTAACAAACTAAATTTAATACCCGGGAAAATTATTTAGGTTTCCACTAAACAAATCATAGTACTGGGAAAATTCTTGTGGGTCACTTGGTGGTATTTGGTCTTCACCTTGAGTTTCTTGTCCTTCAATGTGTTCTCCGTCAACTTGATTATTTTGGTAACGAGATGCTCGATATTGAGTTCCACAGTATTGGCTGCCAGAACCTTCTCTGTGTTCTTCATATTAGTTTGTTAGTACTCCTCTGTTCAGAATTATATCCCTTTGATTTTCAATATACGCACGACACGCTGGATCGATTATAGAACTCAAATCCACAAATAATATTCTATTATCTTCTCTCATTCTTTGTACCTCGACTTTTTTTCTTTGTACCTCGACCCTGTTTTTTTGAATTTTATTTCTTTCAGACGTACCTTTAAAAATAGCTTTAATAAGCTTCTCATTTTGCTCCATCAATTTTTTAAATTGCTCATCAGCTTGTTGTTTTCTCTTTGCTTTTTTCACACCCATAGGTCTATGAGAAATATTATAATTGGTTTCCTCACCACTCGTATTAAGATCAAATAAATTCATACCGGTGGTTGGTGATGAGTCATCTTGGAGTGATGAAGATGAAAAAGGATTATGACCTTCATCAAGGAATGCACCAGCTCTATTAGTCTCGTTATTTGAAAATTTCTCAATATCTTTAAGAATAGGCCAAACATGCTCGAATTTGAATCCTTTCTTGTATTTTGCATCTTGTGTTAGTAACATTTTCGCTTGGTTTAGCTGTTTTAATATTGACAAAAAATAATATAATTAAGTTAGCAAGTACAATATATCAATAAAGTTATAACAAATACAAATAATCAAATTATATATATGTATACTTACAATGTCTTATTCGGAAGCACCGCTAGGATTTTTATTTTCAATTTGGTTAATGCATCTCCTTAACTTGGATACTGCAATAAGGATTGTTGACATTCGAGTTTGTAAAGATCTTCTTGGCCTTTGTTGAATACGCGAAATCTCAGATTTTTCGTATTCAATCTAAACTCTTCTCCAAAACTGCTCTCCTGATTGGTTGATTCCTATGATGGGATATTAAGAAACATCAAGATACACATGACATAAATGTGTATCTTCTTCAATAAAATATGAAACAGAGCAAATTGAAGTCATTTGAAAAGAAATATTAGTGGAAATAACAATGAAAGTAAGGTGTGTACCCATCCAAAGAGAAACATACATTTTATAGGATAGCAAAGGCAAAAACAACGGCTTAGATTGAAAGATTCTTTCTGAAAAAATCAACGGCTAGGATTAAAAGATTCTTTCTGAAGACAGGAAGTGACTACTCAAACCAACGGTTAGATCTTGGTCAAAATAATCAACGGCTAGGATTGAAAGATTCTTTCTGGAGACATGAAGTGACTACTCAAACCAACGGTTAGATTTGGTCAAAAAAATCAACGGCTAAGACTAAAAGATTCTTTCTGGAGACATGAAGTGACTACTCGAACCAACGGTTAGATTTGGTCAAAAAAATCAACGGCTAAGACTAAAAGATTCTTTCTGGAGACATGAAGTGACTACTCGAACCAACGGTTAGATTTGGTCAAAAAATCAACGGCTAAGATTGAAAGATTCTTTCTGGAGACATAAAGTGACTACTCGAACCAACAGTTAGATATTGGTCAAAAAAATCAACATCTAAGATTGTAAGATTATTTCTAGAGACATGAAGTGACTACTGGAACCAACGGTTAGATTTGGTAAAAAAAATCAACGGCTTAGACTGATTCATATTCAAAGATATTTCTTACACTATAAAATGAGTACCATGTTTGGCTAACAAGATGAATAACACCATCAACTTATTTTCCTTCTCATATAAGATGAATTTCAACTATGGTAGTTCATCTCAAATACCCTATTCTTTTTCTTCTTCTTCTTATTCTTCTTCTGCATCTTCAGATAATGATTATGACGACGTTATACAAAATCAAGTAGTAGCTCAAATTACTGCAAACAACGACTTCCTCATCACTCAAAACCTATTAAACTCGGAAGGTTCACATGGTGGATCTATTTCAGGTCATATAGTTATCAATTGTGACCGAGAAAATGCTTAACACAATCTTTTCAATGATTATTTTGTAGATAATCCTTTGTTTCCTGAGATGATGTTCCGACGAAGATTCCAGATGAGTCGTCCTTTGTTTCTGTGAAATTATGATGTTGTACAAAGACACGATAATTATTTTTTCCAACGAAGAGATGGTTTAGCTAGACTTGGATTGACTGGTTTACAAAAAATAAATTATGTATTTCGGATGTTGGTGTACGGTTCACCGGCGGATTCAACTGATGAGTATATTAAAATAGGAGAATCTACAGCTATCGAAAGTTTGAAGTGTTTTTGTCGTGTTGTTATTGAGGTGTTTGGTAGCCGTTATCTTCGATCACCTGATGCTAACGATGTTGCACGACTACTCCACATTGGTGAAAGTCGAGGATTTCCATGTATGTTGAGTAGTTTAGATTGTATGCATTAGAAATGGAAAAACTACCCAACGGCTTGGGGAGGACAATATGCTGGTCGTAGTAGATCTCCTACAATTATTTTAGAGGCAGTAGCTGATTATGATATTTGGATTTGGCATGCATATTTTGGTCTATCAGGATCTAACAATGATATTAATGTGTTAGAAGCGTCTCATCTTTTTGCTAATCTAGCTGAAGGAACAGCTCCACCCGCTAGTTATGTTATAAATGGGAAAACCTATAATATGAGTTATTATCTAGCTGACGGTATATATCCAAAATGGTCAACTCTTGTTCAAACAATTCATGACCCACGTGGTCCCAAAAAGAAATTGTTTGCAAAGAAGCAAGAATCATGTAGAAAAGACGTGGAACGCGCATTTGGAGTACTGCCGTCAAGATTTGCAATTGTGGCCGGATCATCACGCTTTTGGAATAAGCATGTGCTACATGACATAATGACAACTTGTATTATAATGCATAATATGATCATAGAGGATGAACGTGATATTGATGCAATAATTGAAGAACAAGTCGAATTCCCAACAGCACAAGTGGAGATGGTGGGTTATGATGATGCTCGGTTTCAAGAATTCTTAGCTCGACACAGAAAAATCAAAGACTGAGAAGCTCATATCGAACTTCAAAATGTATTAATCGAACATTTGTGGTCTGAGTATACTAATTTTGAAAATTAGTACGATGTAATTTTTTTTTAAATTATTGAATACAATCTTATTTAACATTTTATGAAAATATTTAGATTTTAATTATTTATCAAAACTATTAAAAAATTAAAATAATGTTAAATTAATTAGTATAATAGTAAAATAATCTTAAATTTACTAATATAATAATGGGGAATATTTTTTTTTGGTGTGGGATTTGATGTTGTGGTTGGAAATGGAAAATAAACTTTAACACTAAAATATCAAATTTGGTGTTAATTTTGCATAATATTTGATGAATGGGTTGGAGATGGACTTAGAACACCTTTTGTTTTTCTGGTAAAAAATGTTAAATTAAACACCTTTTGTCACGTCAATATTCACTTTCGGACGGTGATGATTAACTAGCTCTTTATGGAGCCGACATCTCTGATGTGGCATCGGTTGGATACTTTGTGTTGTTCAGACAATTTTGTCATTGAAGACAATAATAGTTATTTGAGTCGACGGACTCAATTATTTTGGAAAGGAATAAAAAACACCTTTTGTTATGGTGGGTGAGTTAAGATAATCTCAATTATCTTACGATTTAACACTTTATTTAAAGTTAATTTACTTTGTACTCAATCGGATTCTGTTTCTTTTCTGATCTTTGGATTTAAGTAGAGAGAATAAAGTTTCCATTTTATATATTAGCTAATAATGGGAACACATTACATAAATGCTATCATTACATCCTGCGAAAATTATGTCCGTGTTATGTACGTCGATATGCTTTTTTTTCTTTTTCTTCTTTTTACTTAACTTATTAGTGGAAGTTGCGCTGGACTTAACACTAGTAAGTTGACTGGTGGGTGAAGAAGAAGAGTGTTTCTTTATGTAATTGCTACACAAGCCTCTTATGTTCAAACGTTCTTGTTGTCATCCGAACATGGAAACTTGCAATAAGAGCGTGTTTTTAATATACTACGGAGTCTTGATGTTCCTGGCTTGTCAAATGTTAGATGTTTCTTCTGCAACTGACACCATTTCTACCAATCAACCTCTTTTAGGGTCTCAGACCCTTATCTCTAGCAATGATACCTTCGAATTCGGTCTCTTCAACCCAGAGCCAGGCACGAGTAATTATGGATGGTACATAGGCATATGGTACAAGCAATTCTCTCCAAAGACTATTGTTTGGGTTGCAGATCGAGAATATAAATCTTCTGCGGTCTCAGCTTCCAGGTTTTCGTTTTCTTCTAGTCATGTTTTAATGATCTCAGATGGAAACTTAATTGTCAGTTACACTGGTACGGGCGAAACAATGTGGTCGACGAATATTAAGTCTAGTATGAACAAGGATGTTCAAGCTGTTCTACTAGATAATGGTAATCTAGTGTTGAGAGATGGGCCTACTTCTTTAGCAGTTATATTGTGGCAGAGTTTTGATCATCCCACGGATACTTGGCTTCCAGGCGCTAAATTCAAATTCAGAAGCCAGCGTTTCACTTCTTGGAATACCTCGACAGATCCATCACTTGGTCGATACACTCTCGAGGTTAAA
The DNA here is from genome assembly GCA_009757365.2 of Lepidium campestre. Classification (NCBI taxonomy): domain Eukaryota; kingdom Viridiplantae; phylum Streptophyta; class Magnoliopsida; order Brassicales; family Brassicaceae; genus Lepidium; species Lepidium campestre. The sequence continues at coordinate 13,371 of WJSH01003578.1, forward strand.
AACAACTCCCTCGTCACAGTTTGGAACAGATCTAAGTCATATTGGTCAAGTGGACCATGGGATGCTCGACTTAAATATTTCAAGGGACTTTTACATAATGATTTTAATTTTACTTTCATATTGAATATGAATGAGTCTTACATAACATATTCAATAGATCCAGACTTCATCACTAACTCATTTCGTTTTGTTATGGATTTTTCGGGGAGGTTCATGGTGCATGTGTTGAATGGATATCCCCAGGGAAGTGAGTTATGGTCTCTTCCTGAAAATAGATGTGCCATTTATAATTATTGTGGATCGTTTATGATTTGCAATCATACAGAAGAGCTTCAGCCATGTAGATGTATTCCTTGTTTCAGAAAAGCAATTGATCACAAGGGACCTGACTCGAATGATTTCTCTCGAGGTTGTGAAAGGGAAACCAAGCTTCAATGTGGAAAGGGAAACTTCAGTTATTTAAATGACATTTTTTCCCGTATTAACAACACCAAGTTAGCCACTGATCCAACAAAATTGGTCTTGACACCAAATACAACGTGCATCTCAACTTGTTTAGCTAATTGTTCTTGCAACGCTTACGCTTATGATGGCACCAACTGTTTCATGTGGACAAAGGATGTCTTCAATCTGCAACAACTCATTGCAAGTAAGGGACACACGTTTTTTGTTAGAGTTTCGGCTTTAGACATATCTGCACCTTTAAACCAGGGTACGTAAGCCTTTTCAATAACAAATGACACTAATTTGTAGATATTTTTAAGCATTTTCTTAAAACACTTGTCACTTTCTACTCAGAAAAAACAAAGAATCCTAAAGGTAAAAGCATAGTGTTAGCTGTTGTACTATCATCAGCATCATTATTAGCAACTGCAGCATTTTTTATTGGTCTCTTCTGTTGTGTTTCTTCAAGAAGAAGAAGCAATAAACCACAAAGAGGTGAGATTGGTTTTGGTTTTATATAAAACTCTTTTGCTATACAAAAGTTTTTCACTAAGTTTCTGAAAGAAGAATTTTACGTAGAGGGAAAAAAGAGCAGAGATATATTAGGAGGAGGCATAATTGATGATGATGGAGAACATATGTGTTACCTAAATCTTCATGATATAATGGCTGCTACAAATTCTTTCTCTCAGGAAAACAAGTTAGGAGAAGGCGGTTTTGGTCCAGTCTACAAGGTAACAATATATACAAATATGATTAATACTCAGTTCTACATTAAGTATTTACCACAATATTCGCATCACATGTACATAGTTCAGAGAGCTAATTACAATCTCACAATAAAAGAATTGATTGAAATGATTTGGATCGTCAGGGAAAGCTCCTAAATGGGATGGATGTAGCAATAAAAAGGCTTTCAAAAAAATCAAGTCAAGGTCTGACAGAGTTCAAGAATGAAGTCGTTTTGATCATAAAGCTTCAACACAAGAACTTAGTGAGGCTTCTTGGATATTGTGTTGAGGACGACGAGAAGCTCCTAATTTACGAGTACATGTCTAATAAAAGCCTTGATGTTTTACTCTTTGGTGAGTGGTGAATACATACTAAATTGTGAATTTAAAACCACAAGTATTAGTCTGATATGTGACTTTACAACGTTTCGTTTTGGGACACATATAGATTCTGAAAAGGGTAGGGAATTGGATTGGGAGACGCGTATGAAAATAGTAAATGGGACGACAAGAGGACTTCAATATCTGCATGAGTACTCACGTCTCAGGATCATTCACCGAGATCTTAAGGCTAGCAATATTCTTCTTGACGATGAGATGAATCCTAAGATCTCGGATTTTGGAACCGCTAGGATCTTTGGTTGCAAGCAAGTTGATGATAACACCCAAAGAATCGTCGGGACATTGTAAGTATACAACTATACATCTATTTTGTGTTCACTTTTACATTTTTATGTATTTCATTGACAAACGGTTTTCCGGTTGGGTCAATTGGCTTCTGAGTTTTGGTTTTTTCATTCTGTTTTTGTCAATTTATGAATGATGTTTGGAAAAATCGATACATAGTGTGTAAAATGTGAATGCAATCAAATAAAAACAATCACAACCTCTTTATTTACATCATGTCTTAAGATTAACTTTCACTGCTGGTTAATTGCAGCGGCTATATGTCACCGGAATATGCATTAGGTGGAGTTATTTCAGAGAAATCGGATATATATAGCTTTGGAGTGTTGTTATTGGAGATCATTTCAGGCAAAAAGGCCACAAGGTTTATGCATAACGACCAAAAAGACAGCTTAATTGCTCATGTAAGTGTTTATATAGTTCAATATCATTTATCAATCATATTAGTTAACTTAGCTTTGATCAAACCTGATATAAAAATTCTTGATCATAATCAGGCATGGGAATCTTGGTGCGAAACAAAAGGTGCAAGCATTATTGATGAAGCACTCTGTAGTTCGTATTCTTTACAAGAAGTCATGAGGTGTGTTCACATCGCACTTCTATGTGTTCAAGATCATCCAAAAGATAGACCCACGATTTCGCAAATCATTTATATGTTGAGCAATGATAACGATCTCTTGACTCCGAAGCAGCCAACTTTCTCAAACCTATTGAACGGTAATCAACCGTCAGTATCGTCTGACAATGTGTTCTCCATAAACGAAGTAACGCAAACAGAATTGGAAGCACGATGAAATAATACCAATACCTGGTTGGTAAATGTTCCTATCTCTTGTATTGTTTGACAACGTATTTAGTTAAACTGCTCAAGTGATTATCAAGACTGTTTCTTAAAAGATGATATTATGTTCTAAGATTCGAGATCTGTTATTAGAAAGAAAAAAAACATAAAGGGTAATGATAAGGTTTATGTGAGAGTTTGTCTCAAGTCAGCAAACAGATTTTGGGCTTTCGGAAATTGAAGCCCACTTACAAGAAGAGATTAAAGCATTTGGGTTTGTTATATTGTAACTAGGGCCATTATAAGTTTAGTTTGTTATTAACAAACTAAACGGCCTTTTCTTCTTTAGTCTCCGAGTATAAGTACTCGTCTTCTTCCTCTCGAGCAGATTGATCGAGTTTCTCTTTTGTTTGTAACCTGTAAACACACCAGGAAAAGCTAAGGAATTCTGGACTCAACATCCGAAGAGAGATGTACATACTTCTGTGGGGAACTCTATAAATCGTGTCTTTACATTTGTTACCGTAGTCTCTCGATTCAATTCTTTTCTTCGGTAGTTTCATTCAAAGGTTCTAGAGACTGGTCTTCTCAAGACAACACAAAGCAACTCAAGAGTAGCCGCACTCACCGGAAAACAAGAAATCAAATGGCACTGATTAGCGATTCAATTCAGATAAACAATCAGGGAGTTGAATCAATAATTAGTCCTTTTTCCCGTTATTCATAATCTCGTTGAATCCTTCAGAGTGTTAAATCAGGAAGTTTGGTTTATCTTTTGGTTCCAGTATACAATTGTCATTGAAATATACTTAATCTTGTTCTTGTTATTTTGCAGATAACAATTCAAGAGGTGTTTCTTAGCAAGAAATGGAACCAACACAAGGGAAGTTCGAGGTAGAAAAGTTTGATGGGAAAGGTGATTTCGGGTTATGGAAATACTGAATGCTAAGTCAGTTTGAGATTCATGGATTGTTGTCAGTTATGGAAGAGGATATTGAGGAAGGACATGTAGTTGAAGAAACTACAGAAACCGGAAAGGAGGTTAAAGTTGAAACAAAGATAAAGGACTCGAAGTGGGAGATGAAAGACAAGAGAGCAAGAAGCATTCTCGGTCAATGTCTTACAGATCCAGTTTTAATGAAGATTATGCATGAAACAACAACCTTTAAGCAATGGAAGACATTGGAAATGGATTACCAAACCAAGACAAAGGCAAACAAAGTTTACTTGAAGAAGACAAGTCTATAAAAGAAAATCTTAACAAGTTTCTGAAACTGGTTGGTGATCTTGCAAGCTTAAAGGTGACCATTCAAGATGAGGATCAAGTAATAGGTTTACTGAACAATCTACCACCGTTGTATGATCCATTAGTTCATACTTTACAGTTTGGAAATGCTAAAGATACTCTAACTATGAATGATGTCATAATTGGTGCATATGGAATGGAAGCTAATCTGAAACAAGAAGGTATTCTCTACAAGAAGAAGAATGCAGCAGAAGGTCTAGTAGTTGAGAACAGAGGAAGGTCAGAGAAAAGATCAGAAAGCCGAGGCAAAAGCAGAAGTAAGTCAAAGGGTCGAGGTAGATCTCAAAGCAGGCCTAAGGGAAATGCTAAAGCATGTTGGACTTGTGGTTCAGAAAGTCACTGGAAAAGAGATTGTCCAGAAAGGAAAAGAAATGGTGAAAATGGAAAGAACCAGGGATTAGCCAATGTGACATTAGTTTTACCAGAATCATCTGCCTATGTAGCTAGTTTAGTTGCAACTACAGAAGATTGGGTAATGGATTCAGGATGCACATTTCATATGACATCAAACAAGAATGTGTTAACTGATTTCAAAGAATAAGAAGGTAATCGAGTATACATGGGAAATAATACTTTCTGTATTGTTAAAGGTTTAGGAAGTATTACTGTGGATAATGAAGATGGGTTTCTGCTAGTTGTAAAGGATGTGAGATATGTGCCAAAAATGGGAAGAAATCTTATCTCATATGGTCAGCTAGAACAAGCTGGTTGCTATTATAAAGGAAAAGACTTCATAGTTGATTTCTTCAAAGGAGATAAAAAGATTCTGACAGGAAAATATCAGAATGGTCTTTATTATCTAGCAGGAAGTGTTTAGAATCCAGAAGCAAATGTAGCAAGGGAGTCATCAGATATGACAGAAAGGTGGCATAGAAGACTAGCTCATATGAGTTAGAGATCGATGAAAACTTTGGTAAAAATGGGTTACATAAAGAAGGAAGATATCAAAGATATTGGTTTTTGTGAGACTTGTACTCTCGGAAAATCTCATAAACAAAGCTTCAAGAGATCATAAAGTATTTCAAAGGGAATTTTGGACTATGTACATTCTGATTTATGGGAATCACCTCATGTTACACCAAGTATAGCAGGATCACAGTATTATATAAGTTTTATTGATGATTACTCTAGGAAGACTTGGGTATATTTCCTAAAAACCAAATATGAGGCATTTCAAAAGTTTGTGGAATGGAAGACTTTGGTGGAGAATCAAACAGAGAAGAAGATCAAATGCCTAAGGACAGATAATTGCTTAGAGTTATGCAATGCAAGGTTTGATCAACTGTGTAAGGATTCTAGAATCAAAAGACACAGAACTTGTCCTTACACTCCTCAACAAAATGGCGTCTCAGAAAGAATGAGCGTGACAATCATGGATAAAGTGAGATATATGCTATCAGACTCAGGGTTAGGTGGAGATTTTTGGGCAGAGGCAACAACTACGGCAATGTATGTGATTAACAGGTCACCCTCATCTTCTGTGAATTTTGAAATTCCATAAGAGATTTGGACAGAAAGGAAGCTTAACTACAGTCATCTAAGAGGTTTTGATTGTATTGCTTATGTACATACAATCAAGGAAAATATCAGTCCAAGAGAAACTAAAGGTGTATTCATAGGATATGGACAAGGAACTAAAGGATTTAGGGTCTGGTTAATTAAAGAACAGAAGATTGTCATCAACAAAGATGTGGTATTCGATGAAGGAACTCTATGGAAACATCTAGATACAAAGAATTCTAAGGAGGTTCTGAAGGTAAAGAAAAGAGTAACTTTCAGTGAAAACTTAGAGGAAATTATGGGTGATGAAGTAAAGAAAGTTACAATCACAGTATCAGGTGGAGAGTTATCAGAAGTTGACAAGGAAAATCAGACAGTTCAAATTGAATCAGATTCAGAAGTTGAGGAAGAGGTTTCGGGATCAGTAACTCAAGGAAGTACATGACAGACTCAGGAAGTTAGAACAGATGACAGTGAACAATATTATCTCTTAGCTCAAGATAGGCAAAGACGACATATCAAACCACATTCTAGATTTGAGGATGCTGATTTCACAGCTTATGCATTAGCAAGTTCAGAAATCATTAATCTTGAGGAACCAAAGACATATCAAGATGCACAAAAAAGCATTGAAAAAGATTTCTAGAATGGTGGAATGAATGAGGAAATGGATTCTTTAAAGAGAATTTCCACTTGGAACCTAAATGACAGACCTAAGAATCAAAAGGTTATCGTCTGTAAGTGGATATACAGGTGAAAACCATGTATTACATGAGTTGAGAAGCCTAGATATAAAGCTAGATTGGTGGCAAAAGAATATTCTCAAACATAAGGAATTGACTATAATGAAGTTTTTGCGCTTGTGGTCAAACACACATCAATCAGAATTTTACTTTTAGTTGTGGTAAAGTATGACATGGAGCTGGAACAAATGGACGTTAAAACAACTTTCCTACATGAAATTCTAAAGGAAACGATTTACATGGAATAAGCAGAAGGCTATTTAAAGAAAGGAAAAGATGATAAGGTGTGTTTACTAAAGAGGTCACTCTATGGTGAGATGAGATGAATCCTAAGATCTCGGATTTTGGAACCGCCAGGATCTTTGGTTGCAAGCAAATCGATGATAGCACCCAAAGAATCGTCGGAACATTGTAAGTGTACATCTATACTCTGTTCACTTTTACATTTTTATGTGTTTTTTCATTAACACACATATTTAGTAACTTTTTTGTAACAAACCTTACTTACAAACTGCAAACAAAAAATAGTGTACTTTTCATTCTGTTTCTTACCACTTATGTATTATGTGTAAAGTGTAAGTACAATATTAATTAATGTAAATGCAATCAAATCTTATTTATATCATGTCTTAGGATTAACTTTCATCACTCGTTAATTGCAGCGGCTATATGTCACCAGAATATGCATTAGGTCGAATGATTTCAGAGAAATCGGATATCTATAGCTTTGGAGTGTTGTTATTGGAGATCATTTCAGGCAAAAAGGCCACAAAGTTTATGCATAATGACCAAAAACACAGCTTGATTGCTTATGTGAGTGTTTATATAGTTCGATATCATTTATCAATCATAGAATTATCTAGCTTTGATCAAACCTGAAATATATGTTCTTGATCATATTCAGGCATGTGAATCTTGGTGCGAAACAAAAGGTGTAAGCATTGTTGATGAAGCAATGTGTGATTCGTATTCTTTAAAAGAAGTGATGAGGTGCGTTCACATTGCACTTCTTTGTGTTCAAGATCATCCTAACGATAGACCAACAATCTCGCAAATCGTTTACATGTTGAGCAATGACAACAATCTCCCGATTCCAAAGCAGCCAACTTTCTCAAATGTGTTGAACGGTAATCAACAATTAGAGTTCTCTATAAACGAGGTAACGCAAACAGAATTGGAGGCACGATGAACAATAGCAATACCTGGCTGGTAAATGTTCCTATCTTCTGTATTATTTGACAAATTGTATTTGGTTATAAATTGTTCCTTAAAAGGTGAAATTGTATGAAATTGTTTTCTAAGATTTGAAATTTGTGTTGAACTCTTCTCAGTCGGGTGAGCTAATAATTATGACATCAGGATTCAACCATTCAACACTATGTAAAAATTAAAAGGGATTTTAGGGAGTGAGTTTAGAGCTATGGATCGGCAAGGCCGATCCAACTGTTCACAAAAAAAATTGAAATTTGTAATTAGAAAAACATTATATTAAAATAGTTTTTGGTTTGTCCTATATGGTTTTACCTGATTTCTGCAAGAATAATTCACAAGAAAGTAATAGCAAATTACGACTTTAATATATCAACCAGCAAATGGGAAACAGGGAAAGTTGTATTTCTTTTTCTATCATATGCTCCTATCAAACTAGTACAGAGAGCAGTCAAGCAGAGCTAATCTTAAACGATCAGGCTTAATCTCCTTAACATGAAGATTTGACTGACGTAACAGAGCTATGAGTTGGAGATAAAGATTGATTATTACTTTTTTCAGTTTGGCTCGAAATTCAGATTTGGTTTTTGGGTATAGAAATAGCGAATCCGTTTTTGAATCGGTTATTTGGGTTTGGTTCTAATTGGATTGTAATTTGGAGTGGTATATAAAATAGGAAAATTTAAGTACCTAACAAAAGATAAGTTCAAAATTGACAAAGATAAAAACATTAAGATATTGTTGCCTGACCATTTCTATTATAACCTTATATAATAGCATCTGTTTGTGTTATATTTTTTATTTTTGTTTTTACAAAGTTTGCTTACAATATTATTATCACGTTTTTAGTTATGTTGTATGTTTTATCTTCAAATTTGTTGTAATATGTTTATAGTTATCTTTGTAAATTCTCCAGGATCCTCTATTATTAATCGTAATTATCGCAAAATCCTCTATTATTGATTGTAATTATCGCAGTTATTTATAATTCTCGCAGTTATTTATATATATCTTATTTCTTATGTGTATAAACAAAACATTATACTGCTAACTATAATATTATCAAAACATTAGTTATAGTGATGTTTTTCTTCAACATTGTTTTGGATAAGATTAATAAGGTTAAAAACAGAAATTCAAGTTAGATTGCAAATAAACATATTATTATTGCAAAATTACCAATTTTGATGTTATATCTATTGGCATTTGGCCAATTAACCTTTTAAAATATTAGTCACGTGAGTGGAGATCAAAATTATTGATTTGTGTGTAAACTATATATATAAGGTTTGTAAGTTCTTAAATTTTATGAGTGTTTTTATTATCTTATTGTTGAAACCAGAAAAAATAATGTCACTTCTAAAAGTTTTGAAAATATAAACTATTTTTCCAAAAGATGTTTTACAAAATCTCCCACAGTATTTCCTTTTCTTATTATTCTAATTGGTGGTGAAAATAAAAACAAACTCAATTATCAGGAACACCTAAAACCAAATAAGTCATATTCACATCTTTGACTTACAAAACATAAAGTTCCTTTATATTACTTTGAAAGTGTTCATATTTGAGATTCTTCAAAATTTTGTTTTATTTTTCTCATGAAGTTACTTTGAAAGTGTTCATAATTGATATATATATCCTAAGTATCATACTATTTGTTAACTTAGACAAGTTTGACATAAACCAAATATTAATGGAACTATGGAAGTCTTTACTTTTAAAAGTAGATCTAGAAAACAGCATCAGAATGCTTGTCTGAAAAAATAAAGCTGATATTAAAAAAGAGTATCAAAATTTTTTTTATGAAAATATGGTAAAACATGCAAACCACTAAAGACCAAAAAGAAGACATGTGACGACCAAATCCACTTTTACATATTTCTATGGTATAAAGATACACAGTAATCTATACTATTTATATAAAAAAAATACAATACCGAATTTTTCAAAGTATAATAGTCATAATGATCCAGTTAATAACTCTGATATTATGATAACTTTCTTTTATATAATTTGGTAGATTAAAAATGATTAAAAATTAGTTTTTAAAGAATGAATTTTAGGCTATGGATCGAATCTTATCGATCCAATTGTTGATTAAAAATATATAAACAATAAATGAAGCACTTCCTATAAATAACACTACACACATATGCCTTATAATTGGAAAAAGCACCAAGAATACATAAATGGAATCAAAGCTAACCCAACTTAGCTATTGCTTTCTACTTTTTCTTCCACTACTCTCTCAATCCGCCATAGCCAAACCTTCATCATCACCAAACCCTAGCAATAGCATCAACTTCATTGTTTCTTCATGCCAAGTCACGCGTTACAGAACTCTATGCGTCAAATGCCTCGCTCCTTTTGCCAACAAGATCCGCCACAACGAAAACCGGTTAGCTCAAACCGCTTTAGCCGTTACTCTAGTCCGGGTTCGGTCCACGACGGTCTATGTTGCGAAGCTGACTAAGGTAAGGAGAATCAAACGGAGAGAGTACTTAGCCGTGAAAGATTGTGTTGAGAATCTTGGAGATGGTTTAGAGATGTTGGCTCAATCGATGAGGGAAATGAAACAAATTGGTCGATATGGTCGTGGTCAGTACGAGTTCTTGAGGCGGTTAAGTAACGTTGAAACTTGGGTTAGTGCTGCTTTAACAGACGAGACAACGTGTCTTGATGGGTTCGATGAAATGGTTATGGATGGTGTGGTGAAATCGATGATTAGAAGACGAGTGGTTCATGTGGCTCGAGTTACAAGTAATGCTTTGGCTCTTGTAAACCGGTTTGCAGCTCGGCATAAGCAATAGATTCTAATAGATTAAGAATATTAGGTTTTTGATTAGGTTTCTTTTCTTCTCTTTTTTCCCTAATGCTTCTTTATGATACTTTTGTATTTATGTGTAATCTTGTGACGATATGCTTTTGTCATGCTTCTTTTGTTTTTTTTGTTTTTTTTTTTAAGTACAAATGTTAGCATTGATACATTTGCAATCTTCGGTTCTGCTCCTCAGACAAATAAATTTTGGGTTTAATTGGTTCCCTGCAAGAAAATCTGTGTACATATTTGGATTTATACAAAAGACAAAGAAAACAAATTTTAGGATAAGGCTAAATTCTATCGGTTTCCGAAGTTACTTCCAAATGAACATACATATATATGGCTATCATTTCACACAATGAGATATACTATTTTTCAACATATAAAAACCACACATTTTATTTTTTTAAATGGAAAAAGTTTCATCAATCAATTAATAATAATAGTTATTATAATGACTATAATATTCCTAAAATAGTAATATATAAGTCAATATCATTATAGTTTGGTAGTTAGATGTCTCATCTATTATTTTTAATATTTCAACTCTAGAGAATTGCAAATATCATATAATATTTGTATATAAGTCAATATCATTATAGTTTGGTAGCTAGATGTCTCATCTATTGTTTTTAATATTTCAACTCTAGAGAATTGCAGATATCATATAATATTTATTTGCGTTTTTAAAGAAAACTTAAAGTATGAATAAAGTTTTGTGGACCTGATTATTTGAAAAATAATAATAAACAATAAATAAATACACGCATTTTTTAAATGATATTAGGCATTTAAAATATTTTAAAGTAATATATGATGAGAATGTGTTACTTCTTTCCACGTAAGCTACATTACTTTAGGCAGTTTTGGGAGCAGGTAAATCTTATCACTTCTCACTAAATGTTCCTTTTAATCAAAATTTAAATAAATTAATCTTCTGATTATTAGCTTTGGAAAATATACAAATGGTTTTACTTGTCTCCTGATAATCAATAATATAACCAAATAAACCACTAACTATCGATACGCTTTGAGCTCCCATTAAGCACTTGTCACAAAGATAGTGTTTATTACGAAAATGTCACAATCACTTGCCATTGACTAAAGATGAATTGTCCACTTGATAGACCCATCGAAAATGCAGATAAACAACTAAATTTCAAAAAGTCTTTAAACATTATCAAATTTAATAATAAAAAATACTATAGAACATTGAGCTACTGAACCTGCAAACCGACAAATACTTTCCACATAAGTCTCCCACTTACATCTCGGACACTCTAGAGAAAAAGCAGTCTTTTCAAAATGAAATAAATAAATAAATTAACTCTTTAAAGCAGCTAATGACTCAAATATCTAAAATTCGTCTTATTTCATTAAAAACAAAAATAAAAAAACTTATAGATAAATTTACATTATAAATACCAAAAATCATATAGTTTAATTAGTTTGCTCCTAATTTAGTTTGATATCATGTAGTATATTTTTTCACTCAATTTCCATTTATTATCTTAAAATAAAAGTTTTACATCATATGAGGTAAACAACAATTGAAATATACACAAAAATAAAATCATCAAAATAGAGATAAATTCTAATATAATAAAGATATTAAATAGCCAAAATTACACAATCTTGAAAGTACTCCTTGTTCTATTGCCATGGAGGCGAGCAAACATTCACATGAGCTCTTTAAACTATTGGTATTGAGCTTTACAAGAATATCTTCACCACGTAAAAATATTATAACGAGATTCTCTCCATAAAAAAAGAGTTAAATCCCACCTTGTTTCAGTTAGAAAATTTAAACTATTAACTATATTTCGCAAATCCACCTGTTAGAAAAGAAAGTGATCTCATCATGTTGTACAAATTCCAAATTACCAAAACGTGCAACGCACATGAGTCCTAAAAAGACTTTCGCAGATTAGTGAGGTACATAATTATGTTCCTCTCTATAAAATCTTTAACAGAATAAAATTTATGTAAAAGAAACAAGATTTATAGCTTTTGGCCTGAAGTTTAAACATAACGGACAGATTCTCTTAAGAATATTGTACTCGGTTATCTTGATGAACCAAGAGAAAACTAAGAGAACGCAGAACCAAACATGAAGCGAACCAAATCAGAGTTACAATTTCCACCAAAGACCCAAACAACACAGTGAAAACTCGTAAATTCTGCTCAGACTTTGATACATCACTTCGGTTTACCAAAACCAAATTAGCGGACCTGAAATATACCAGCGTTAACGAGCTTTTGAATCTTGTTCATTACCATTGGGTTCTTCATGTGCTCTTGTGCAGCTTTCGGGTTCTCTTGAAGATCCACAAGTACCTGAAATTTTTTAATCAAAGAACATCATCACACAACTTCTTAGACTCTGCTCCTGAATTTAGAATACATTTCTCGATTCTGTTTTCACCTGTCTCATCACTGGATCTGATAATATGTTTTGGACTTCTGGATCTTGCATTGCCTTTGATTGTCTCTCCTTCAGTTCTTCTGGTGTCAGATCACCTCGGTTTGCTTTGTTTATCTGTTCCACACATCTGAAAGATAACATAGCAAACAATAGTTTTAGTAAATCAACCTTTTGCAAGCTTTAATAACAAAAAGAGAAGTAGAAGTTTGCAAACCTTCTAACACCATCAAGCAACTCTTGGTTCTTAGGATCATGTTTCAGCCCTTCTTGATACGTCTCCATGGCTTTATCGTATTCCTTCATGAAGAATTCAATAGCTCCTTTCCTGCTGTATCCTTTCGTGAAACTCGAGTCTAGTTCAATGCATTTCTCAGCATCTTTAAGTCCTTCTGGTAATGCTCCTAGCTTTGTGTAGCAAGCAGCTCTGTTACTGTACGCCTACAGATCAGAAATAAAAATACTCAATGAGATTCCATATTTCCTCAGACAATGTGCTTTTGCTCACCAAATAAACAGGAACACTCTTACCTTTACGTCCATTGGGTTTCTTTTGATTGCTTCTGAATAGTGCTTCACTGCCTCGGGATACTTCTGCACTTTAAAGAACTCATTACCTGCATCGAAATCGAGGAATCAGAGAAATGCCAAGTGTAAAACAGTTACGGTGTGTGGTAAGATAATAACCAAGAGACCAGTCATTACCTTTCTCGCGCTCCTCATCAGCAATCTTAGGATCAAAGTACTCCTGTTGCTCCAGCTCCTTCCTGGCTTTCTCAGCATCGTTTAATTTCTTTAAGGTATCCGGATTACGATGCTCTGTAAGAGCTTTCTGGAAAGTCTCGATCGCTGGTTCAAAGTCTTTTGAGCATTTCGCCATTTTCACCAGTGCTGATCCTTTCCTAGTTAGAGCTCTTGCTATCATCTTGAAATCCAAACGCAGCTCTCTACCTCTTTCAACAGCCTTGTCACAGTCTTCGATGCACTCCTCATACTGCCATTTGATTTGAAAAATTCACAATGCTATTAGGTAAACAATGATACATAAAATGCATGTATGATCCAACTAATGCACCTCTTTTATCAAGACTAATGCAGGAACAAATAGACCAATGGGTCTGTATCACTCAAGATATATCGACATTGATGTATCCAGACAAATATTAAAAGGTGAACGTTTAAATCCAGAACTCTTAATGTCCAACAAGAAGCATTGACTCATGAAGGAACCGGTAGACCAGAGAACTTAAATCACTCAGATGTCAACACGTTGATGTATTCAAAGTCATGATAGCAAATCCACTTCTTCAGAACAAGTGAACACTCACAAAGAAGCACATCAAAGTTATTAAAACCCATCAAGTTCAAGTTCAAGTTCATCAGATGCACTAACTACTGACAAGCTATAACTAAACAATCAAATTATTTCATGAACCCTAAATTCCCTACCCATCGTCAAGCAAAGAACACAGATCAAAGCAAAATAGCAAAACGCCGAACTTGTAAAGAAAGTAAAGCAAATACCTTTCCCATCTCAAGATAAACAGCAGCACGATTAGTGAGATACGAAATGTCCTCATCATCAAGCTCCATAGCCTTAGTGTAATGTTCAATAGCTGTCTCAAAATTCTTCTTTTTGTAAGCAGCGTTCCCTTGCTCTTTCTCCTTCTGTGCCTTCTCCTTCCTCTCTTTCTTCTCCCTCTCCTCTTCCGTCAACTCCATAGGTTCCGGCTCCGGCTCAGGTTCAGGCTTCTTCACAACCTCAGGCTCTTTTCTCGGTGGTGAAGACGACGAATCAGCCTCCTGCATCTCCGTATCTTCTCCACTCGATCCACTCAACTTAACATTCAACAAAACCCCTAACGCTTGCATCACTCTCTTATCCTTCATGTACAGATTAAGATTACTGGGGTTCTTCTGAATTTCCTGCATCGTCTTGACGAAATCAGGCTGCTGTAAATAGACCCTAGTCCCCGGATCCGCCGTCAATTTCGCCCACATCTCTGGTCCTTGAAACGCATTAACGAAAGGATTCGAAGTCGACGGAGACGTGCGTGGTCTCGATGCATCTGCTAATCCGGATTTAAGGGTTTCATTATTCGGATCAATCTCTAATCCTTTCTTATACGCATCAGTCGCTTCCTTGAACTGAGACAGTCCAATATACGCAGCGCCTAAACGACTATAACCTTTAGACCAATCAGGTTTAAGCTCCACAGTCTTCTTAGCGTCGGATAAAGCCTCTGCGTAACGGTGGAGAGAAGCGTAAGCTGCGGATCGATTCGAATACAGGACATGATTGTTCGGAGCAAGGTTGATCGCTTCCGTGAAGTGGTTAACTGCAGCGGCGTAATCACCGGAGGAAAAGGCGGCGTTTCCTTTGGACTTTGCTTCTTCCGCCATAAGAAAGAATCAAATTGGAAGAAAAGAATAGGAGGATTGTGGTAGTAACTACGAGAGTCTCTTGGATCGAATTGTCTCTTGACATTTTGGAGATGCAAAAATGGTGAAAATTTAAAAACGAGGGAAGAAGGAGAATAAACGAGAGAGTTCTGGAAATTTCGAATTTTTTTCTCCTCCAGAATGTTCGTTGTTTGTTGCCGTGGGAAATATAATTAAATTAAAAAAAAAAAAAAAAAAAAAC
>WJSH01003578.1:28711-45131 GCA_009757365.2 Lepidium campestre
TAACCAACTGAGCTACTCAAGCTTCGGGGCTTGTTTCCTTGGGAAATATAATTAAATAAAAAAAATAAAAATAAAAAAACAAAACGCTAGAGAGAGGAATCGAACCTCTGACCTTGTGGTTAACAGCCACACGCTCTAACCAACTGAGCTACTCAAGCTTCTGCCATTGACTGTTTAAGTTATTTAATTTGACATAAATATAACCTGCTGATTTCAACCAACACCAAAATACATATGTTCTTAATAGTTAAATCCACTTTTTTTTTTCCATCTACAAATTCATACATTAGTAACCCGGGCAGAAAATCAATATATTCTCAGAAAAATATTCCAAACGAGGAAAGATTTTCAAAACGAGTATCAAAAAAACTTAGCTAAGAACCTAAGAACAGAAATAAAAAAAATTGCAATCCCAAAACCAAATATCGCATACGGCGCTAAGCAGTATAAAGTTTGAAGTGATGATGAAACTTTCTATAGTGAATAAATGTACCACAAAAATAAAATTCAGAAAATTACACCAGTCATAATAAATTTTACAAATCTTCCGGGCATGACGACGTAGAAATCGAAATTTAGTTAAATCTTCTTATGCAAAGCGAAATGAAACATTGATTTAACACAAAAGTATTTATTTACTTAATGGTATAATTAATGATTTTAATTTTTGTTGAATATTTTTCATTTTACTTTTATACCAACGGCGATTGAATTTTTTTAAATAGTTTAACATATTATAAATAATTTTGATCAAGTCATTGTTATACCGATGGCGGTAGATAAACAAACACATGTTGTCACTTTGTCTTTACATATTTGATATACCAAAACCATTTAATTATTTACAGTAAATCTTAAAATCTAACACAAATTGTATATCAAGATTACCTACTATTATATAATTTCAATATGTTCTATATCATATATATGAAATAAAGAGAAACAAATAATTATCTGAATCTTGAATCGGTATATTGTATAACATAATCATGAAATAAAGAGAAACAAATAATTCTCTGAATTATGAATTCGTATATTGTATAACATATAGAGGAAACTTAATATTCACAAATTCTTTATATTTTTCATTTTCCTCTTTTGATTTTTTTGACTATTTTATATATTTTTTGCTAAACTAGAAAAATAAAAAAAGTATTAAAATTAAATAATTTTGTAAGTTCTTTTCCTGCGGCAATGATCCCATGCGTCGATCCTCATTTGAACTTTCTCAAAATCCGAAACCCGACACGGAATTGTGATCCGACCCGGTTGATCAAACCCATGAACCCGCTCCGCTTGCTCCAACAATTCTCCGAACAATGGATGATTAAAGTAAATCACCGGAACCACCACACGTTGCGTTTCTCCGTCGGATTCTCCGACGTGAACTACCAAATGTCCTCTCGGAACAACTTGAGACATTTTCGGATCTTTGCCCAATCGGATCTGATTTTGACCCTTACCCGAAACTTTTTTGCCACCGCATAATCTCTTAGCTCCACGGCTTAAACACCGAGCTAATGATCGGATTCCGGCGACTGGATTAGTGATTCTAGTCGGACATATACGTTTTCTTGATTGAATTCTTCTGGGTAAAATCTTCCATTTGAAGATTCTAACAAATTTGTGTCCGATTTTGAATCCTCTGATTCTCTTCATGTTTCGTTCAATCAGTTTCTGACAAAAACAAAATAAAAATGAAACCTTTTTGGATAAATTTTGGTTTTTTTTTGTTTTGTTTTGTGATGTTTCTCTCTCACTCTGTTAGGTTTAAGAGTTGAAGAAGAAGAGTGTTTGCATTTGAGGAAGGAGGCAATCTCTTTATATAGACATTTGAAGCTATGACTGTTGTGTGTACGTGCGTTTTTTGGATGTTTTCACTTTTGATGGATAGTTTTCCAAATTCAATGTTTTTTTTTTTATTATACTTCTTTTTTTTTAATTTTATTTTGCCGACTTTTATTATACTTCTTTTAAGAATTTTGGGAAAATAAAATAGCATTCATTTTATTTTATTTTTATTATATTCAAAACATGCAAAATTCATTTAGTGCTCATTTACAAAAATATGTTAAATGGAATGACAAAATTTATTAGGAGACATATATTCACGTAATGTTTTTTTTGTAAAAAGGTTAATATTTACGTAATGTTTTTCTTAGGTTTTATGTGTGTGTTTTTAATCAACAATTGGATCGACGAAATTTGATTTATAGTTTAAAGTTTATTGACTAAAATCTTTTTTTATTTACTATATGTAACAGAAAGGAATCGAATCCATGATGTCAAAATTTGGATCATCTACCTATTTGTGTGTTTAAATACGTGATTCTTATTTTTTTTGTATTGTCGAACAAAATTGATTTTGTAACAGTATAATCTCATTTTTTGGCTATGTAAATGTCACACTGTTCAAACGGTTTTTCAAATTTCAATATACTAACACAATATTGAATAACTTATAAGAATATCATTAAGATGCTTAAATACCACTTAGAAAAAGGTAATTATTTTTCTTATTCATTTTGATTTGTCAGAAATATTAAAATGCAACCTTAGGTAGTTGAAGCATCTTCTTCTTAGAATATTGTGATTAGGAGAAATTTATGATTATGTGTTAGTAACATGTTTCTTGTTGTAAGCATCTATATGATTCGATTTGGTTTTTTGATAATACACTCCATTATGATTTGGTATGTCGTTTATGAATAATACATATCATACGTATATGTGCATGTGTCTATGTACATAAGCTTGGTAGTTATCAGTTGAGCTTGGCTTTTTTTTATCATACATAGTTCAGATTAAAATATAGTTTTGGCAAGACAACTAGGGACAACATATCTACAAATAAATGTTATAGAGATACACTTCAGATATGTTGATTAAATAAATGATTTTTTTTCTTTTTCAAATTGCATCGACAAAACCGATCTATAGCCAAACTCATCTCCCAAATCTCTAATAATATCACATGAGATAAATGTAATATCTTGAAGTTGAATTCAGATACAGAAGATAGTAGAGGCAACCACTTGATAAAGATATTTAAACAAACATTTAATTAGTTAGTGTTTTTTATTTGTCAACAGTTAGATCGATAAGTTCTTATCTATAATTCAAACTCATTAATATTATATGAAGATTATACAACTTCTTAGAATCAAATTTTAATAGAGAAAACTGTAAAAACTAAATAAATTTAACCATTTAACTAATTACATTTCTCCTACATTTAGGTAATTAAAAATGAAAGTTTGAATAACAGAAATTAAATAAAAAAGAGATTAATAAAGACAAAAGATATGCAAATATGTGGGAGGGACACAGAGTGAGATTTGGTCGGCGGTAGACACGGCGCGTGCGATCTTCGTAACATGCCACGATTCACTGAAAGTGCTTAGTTCAGTTTATATAAATTATTGTGTTTCATGATTACTATTTTTTTTTTCCTTGTATAAACATAATTTTTATATTTGAATGATTACTATGATATATGCGAATGATGTATCGTCAAAATTGATACCAAACTAATTATGTAAACTAAACTAATTATATTTTGATATATCATTTTATACATTTTATTCTATGATATATTATACCAATTCAGTATTCTATGACTTAACATTGCAATTATAACTATAGTTGACAAATTGTGGGTATATTAAATGATACTAATACATGACTCTTTTCACATGTTTTAAAAATTATTTTAGATTTTGGGTCAAAATTCCATATATATGTCGACAATTAGGCGTGGATACGGATACAAATACAAATATGACAGATATCCTTAAAAAGTTTGGATATCCGCTTCGTAACAGGGCTATCGACAATATATTACAAAAATATTTCATAATTCATATTGTATTTCCGATGAAATAAACATTTTCTACTAAATTATCATGTAAATAAATTTTTTATCGAAAATCTGTTAGATATTTACGGAATAAAATCAATTAGAAATCCATCGGAAATTTGTAGGTTATGGTTGTGATTCAAAAGTTGTGTTACAAAAAAAAAAATTTAATATGAGGAATTTGGGATAAATCCCAACTAATTCATGGAGAGTCAGTACCGACAATTTTCCTAATTTTGAATATGAGCTTAGACCTAAAGCATGATCTCATCTTCATCTAGCTAAACAGTAGTAATTTAGTTGTTGGTGGAAATCGAATTCATAACTGATAGGTTTACACATTGCTCCAAGTCAATTCCTATCAGCAGCATACCAAATTAAAAACTAAAAAATTGAACTCATGCATTTATTATTGGTTGAAGTTATACATATAACGGGTCTGATTGGTGACACCGTTTGAAATGATCTTTTGGAAAAAAATGAACGGTTTAAACGAATGTCGTTTGAAAACGACCGTTTGAAGATAGTGGTTGGCAAAGAGGTTTTCAAACGAATATCGTTTAAAGATTATTGTTGATTGGTAACACTACAACGGTTGAATAGTATAATGAGATAAAAATTAGTATATAAACTTGATTTAAATAATTATTCTAAAAATAATACAATAACATATAGTTTAAATTTTTTAATATAAAAATAAATATATAGATTACAATTACTATTTTAATAATAATAATATTTTTATATTAGCAAATAACTATTTTTCTAAATATAAATGAATGATTCCTCTTCTTAAATCATAATGTGAATCATATACTCTTTTTTAAATCATATATATGCGCAAAATATAAAAATAAATAATCGTTTTTAAATACAAACGATGGTCATTTCTCAAATGATCATAAAAGGCTCCATTTGCAAATGACCTTTTCAAACGACTTAAATAAGTCCAAACAACTTTTTGTTTGCTACCAATCAGACCCTACATGTATTATATTGGAGGTGTACGTGTAACTCTTAAGTCGTGTAATGTGTATCATTCGTCATATATTTTTGTTTACTTTCTCTCGAGATCAATATCGTTTTCCTTTCTGTAAAAAAACATTGCAAATTGTAGAAAGGGTGCCAGCTCTACTTGATACAATTGTTAATGAAAATGGTAGAGGACTTCGGTTTTCTTGTAGTATAATTGACGTTTTGTTTTAACTTTGTAATAATTTTCGGGGCTTATTCTCGTTTTTTTACCCAAAAAAAAAAAAGCATTGTAAATTGTAGACAAATAAAGAAACTTTCTCAGAAATCACCAAAACATTAATTCATAACTCAATATAAGAACTGTCGTTTGCATACATATCTCATTCTTTTTCTAATATTTCTGCTCTCTTTAGCATTTGTCCCTTTATCATTTTCATCCTTAGCACAAAAGCTAAAACTTGACGTGGAATAAGCACAAAAGCATTACAAAGTTTCTTTTTCCTTTTTGATTAAAAGCATTACAAAGTTACAAAGTTTTTATTATCAGTACTTAGCTAAAATAAAAATAAAAATAAAAACATTTCAAATCTCTTTTATAGAGACTCAAACAAGTTTGTTTACTCAGTTAAGTTCACTAAAATCTCATTCACGTCTCCAAGCCAGTAAAAAGATTTACATAACTCAACTTCACTTTATCGTATATTAAAAAAAATCAAAAGATTCGAACATGTTTATATATATCAAAGTCGGAACGTATTACGTACGTTCGATATTTGTTGCATCTAGTAGTATAAAAGAAGTGGAATTAGAATTCGAAATGAATAAGAAAGTATGATAAATGGTCCAAGTATTTTTATTTTTATTTTGATAACTATATGGTCTAGGTATTATTACTATAAACCACACTCGTTTCATATATATCAAATACTTTTCTAGATTTTCTTCTCTTTTTATCTATCCACTATTTCATAAGAAAAAGATACTTCAATTGCCACGATTTAAATTTTTAATAAAACAATTGAAAACGTGTTCAATTCATTTGGAAGGAGAACAAAAAGAGATTGAAAGAAGAAAGAAATTGGATGGCTTTATGTAAAAGAAAGATAGAAACTAACACTTTTATGTACTTTAGTTTACCTAATATTGAACCACACATTCGTCTTCTCTTCCTACTTCCCATGTTATTTCAACTTTCATCTTCTATTAATATGTATTCACATCTCTTAAAAGAATCTAATTTGTAAGAGCAATAGATCTTGTAAAAATATCATCAAAATATCTTCCATCGACTGCTTAATCACATTTTTGCATAAATGTTCTAATTTGATCGACAAGACCCGATTCATAACATAAATGCTCCAATTGAAAGTAAATGAAATTTGAACTCAGCATATAGTGTCGACATAGATCATAGGTAAGCCAATTAGACCATCTGGTACTTGGATGTCTAAGCATTATTCATATTTACCAGTTTCAATGTTACCGTAGATAATGATAGTTTTATGGTCAGTAATGATGTATTAGTGATTTATGATTAAATGAAGACAAAATCCCGCGAGTGTTGAACAAATAAAGACATAAATATACAGATAATTAATGATAAATGATCATATGTTAATATAATATCCCAATTTACCCGCCAACAGAGGGAATGCAAATCTTTTAATACCAAATCTAATAGACATGTGACATGACAACTAAAATTTTAATGTCACTGATAATTATAGGCCTGAACAAAATATCTGGATCCGAAGATTCAAATTGGAACCGAACCGAAAATTACGGTTCAGATCGGTTTTGGATCTTTTAAAAAATCGAATGAATCTTGTTGTTAGACACTTTCGGATATCGGTTCGGGTATTATCCGAGAACCGAACAAATACCCAAAAATATCCAAATATTTTTTACATTTTATAATATAACCTATATATATTTTTTCAATATACTTTTTTAAATTTTTTTTAACAAAAAAATTAAGTCTAAAAAACAATCTCGAATAAGTTTAAATTATCTTCATCCTAATTATTCTTAAGAAATTTTTTGATTTTAATATTTCTTAGTTTTGTAAAGTGAGTTATTTTCAGGATTTAACTATTTTAAAATTATGTAAATAAAATATATATAATAATTACGTAGCTTTTATTCTATGTGTTTTAATTTTTTACAATATGAATTTTTGTTTAGAACTTCATTTTAATTTGCTGATTTTAAATTATATTTTTAGATATTTTGGGTATATATAGTTAGGTTGGATATATTAAAATTAAAAAATATCTGAACCGATCTGAACCCGACAAGTATCGAATCGATCTCGAACTGAAATTTTAAAATTACCCAAATGTTACCTCGACCCTAGTACCAAAATACCCAAACCAAATTCGAACCGAATATTCATTTGCCAGGCCTAGATAATTATTACACAGGAGGCAGATGATTTTATAATTACTACCCAATTACCAATTTCAATAATTTAATTAATATTAATGTATTTAGTCAAGTAGTTAAATAATCATGTTATCATGACTATTCAAATTTTGGTTGTACATAAGATATTATCGTCTATCGATTAAGTAACTTAAAACAAATTTTGTATTATCCAATACTCCCTCTGTTCCAAATTGTGTGTTGTTTTAGTACTTTATTTTTTGTTCCATTTTATTTGTTTTCCTTGTATATCTATGCAAATATTTAATTTTAAATTTAAAATAATTAAAAAAATATTTGGTCAAAGAAGTTGAGAAGTCTTTTTATTACTATCGACACATTTAAAGTCAAAATATTATTTATTTTTATTTTTACTCATTAATGATCAAATTTATTTTTATTTTATACAATCTGTTTTCTTAATCTACGTGTTTTTAGCTAAAACAACACATAATTTGGAACAGAGGGAGTATTATGTTAAACTGAGAGAATAACTCGTTCATTAATTGTTTTCTACTGTAATCAGATCTGATCATGTGCATGTGTAAAGAATGCATTTGGACAGGACCCATTCTAAAAAAATAAAAATTTTGTTTAAATTTTAAGGCCTAAAAAAAAAATTAAATCTAAAATTATAGTGCATTAGGTCATACTTTTTCAGATTTGCACTAGACCTTTATAAATATTGAGCGGAGCCTAGCAATTCACTATGACCATTTTGTTTCCTTATGGTAATTGTGAAATATATAGCAATAAAACATTAACATATAATATATATAGTTTTTTTTAGAAACAAAAACCTAGTTCTTTTCTTTTCTTTTTTTTTCCTTTTTTTTTTGTTAATCGATGAGGGGTCGGGGCCAAAGTTCATATCTATCTCCTGGAGGCTGGACGCAGCCCGAGCTTAGACATCCGGTGGCCAAATAGAAATGATATAGCAATTTCGTACTTGAGGGGAATCGATCCCTGACCTGGACCAACAAAGCGACTTCCTCCTCAAATGGAAACCACTAGACCACCACTACTTGGTTAAAATAAAAGAACTATTTTTTGTTCTTTTCTTATAAGAGCAAATTGAGTAATAACGTGAAGAAGGCGAGTCGAGCCAAACTCAATTGGAAATCGACCCTATAATTGTAGAACAAACATAAATATAAAAACAGCTAACAACTCTCAAATAACTTTCTTTTTTTTCCATTTAAGATATAACTTTATATTTATATAAAGCAACAAATAATTTTATAAATATAGTATCATTTTTGTAAAGTCATCGAAAATGTATCATTGGGACTAGATTGGAGGTGAATGTACTCTTCAACAAAAACAATTTCCTAAAGCCCAATAATAAATAAGTAATGCCCCATAATGGAGTTTTGATGCTATTGAAGTACAATACTAGGCCCACAAAAGGCTCCTTTATATATGTGAATGTAAAGATGATAGTACTACACATATGAGTTGTAATGTTTTGTTCTTGTTATGATTATTCTTGCTCTTACAAAAGTAACATTGTCGAATATTTGCACTCATTTGTTCATTTTATATAGTGATAAATACTATTCACTTCAATTTTGTAACATGCACTCAAAACCCTTTTTTCTGTCAACAATTGGATCGATCATACTAATCTATAACCCAAATTTTAATACTTTATCATGCAAGATTACGTGTCTAGTCGAACTCTAATGGAAAAACATGCATATGCATAGGTGAATATTAAGCACTTGGTTAAATTCACTTTTCGACACTCAGGAGTTATTTAAATTTGTTCTTTAGTGAATTCAAGAATAATGATGATGCATATAAATGATTTAACCATAAAATTCTTTGAAAAACATTTAAGATTTATCTATATTTGAACGTTAAATTTATATGCTATGGACATTGTTTATGCGGAAAACAGTACTTAGAGATTTACAGTTTTGTAGGGAAAAATTTGGGGTTAGACACTCATAAGAAAACCAAAACTTTATATGAACAAAGAGTAGATTTTATTGAATCATGGCTGGACCCATTATATTGGGCTGCCTATATACCCCGTGGGGATCAAGGCTTAACGTAGGTCGATTAATATTTTAGCGCAGTGGTTTTATTTATAGTCGTTAGGGTTAAACTTTAGCATTTAATTCCAATATATTATTTATTTATCTTGGGATTTTCTTTCCTAATATTCAGATTTTGTCTTAAATAGTTTTCATGTAGACCTATTATCAATAGACATGTATTTGCTATATGACTAGTTGACTAGCTATAAACTATAGTATAAAATACTGCAAAAAAAACTAAAATTTACCTACTTATTGAAATTATTCTCCAACTTTCAAATTTTTTTAAATTAAAAATTGAGTTATTTTGTCTTGTAAAAAACAAGGATTTCTAGAACCAATTCATTCAAATTTTCAAAGTACAACAATATTTTAACCAATTCATGTAGAAACAGATTGTCGGATAATGATGATACCATGTTTTTTTCTTTTGTCATTTACAAAAACTACCAAAAAACTAATTAATTATCAGTTTTGATCAGATTATAAAAAAATGTATATTTCTTGTCAAATTTCAAAATTGGGAAGAAAAAGAACAATGACAAAAACAGATAAAGAAAGCAAATATACAGAAAGGATCCAGCCTGGAAGTGTCAGAGAGACAAAAAGCTGATTTATAACTGAAAAAGATAACTATATTTCCACCTCATTCTTCATCACCATTCACCACCTTGGGACCTCATCAATTATTAATTAACTTTTTTTCTTTTCATTTTCTTCTGTTCTTTTAAAAAATTATTATTATTTTTTCTGTCTTTAGTTACATTTTCTTTATTAAACCCTACTTATATATATAGTAGTAATTTCCACTTTAAATTATAGAATCGAGTAGCAAAAAAAACAATTATTTTCACCTAATCCGCATCTAGTCCGATTAGGTAAGGGCTAATTTGTTTGTATGTTCATTTATTATTATTTTTGAGAAAAACGTTATTTTTATATAATCAGAAAAAGTTATATTTTTTAGAACTAACAATTTTAGAAAATATAAAAATATTTCAGTGGTGATGTATTCATGGTGATGGTGAACATGATCGCATACTACTCAAAACTTCTAAAGATGGAGAAAACTTAGAAGTTTGGTCGGCTTTCTCTCCTTAAAAGATTTCAAAAGCTTGTTAGAGGGTTTGCTCGTGATTATAACTTTGTATTCTCTGCTCCACGGTTGTGGTTTCGATTTTAATGAAATATTCCAAATTCTTAAAAGAATTAAATTCGAAAAATTTATTTTGGTCAAATAGTTAAATGCAAATTTTTCTATCAGAATTCGATTCTAGAAAGTCGCGTGTTGCCTATGTGATATTGGCATCGGTTCCGTACACATCTAAACCAATTCTATGTTTTGCATCAACTATTTCCTTTTATTATTTAGAAAAAATATGGGCTTAGACTAACAAAGTAGATTGAAAGATTGCAGCTAGTGTCACAAAGGAGAAACCATATACATCATATTTAGCAGCATGTTGCCCTTCATTGTTACTGCCTTTAATCCACGAAGATCTTCAATCGTGAAGAAATACTTTTTAGATAGGAACCTTTATGTCTCATCAGTTTGGATAGGTCTAGGTTCGACTCTTTTATCTTATTAAGAGAACTTTTTCTGTATTTTTTTTCTGTATTTTTTTAACCAAACTTCCTTGTTCAATCTATTAAGCTTTGAGGCGCCGAAGAAAAAACAACTATAGATTTTTGTTGATCCTTAAAAAAAAAAACCTTTTAACCAATTGGCGCCGAGATATCCGTTTAAGCAGCTCACTTGCACGTCTGAGTAAAAGCATAGAATAGTAACACGAATTGGTTTAAGTCGTGTTGAAGTAAAGCAATAACGAAGAAAGCTTAATTAGAACAAATTTCAACATTTCTCAAATAATCATGTCCCCCGGAAAAGAATTAAACAACAGATTGAATCCAAAAGGAAGAAAGAATTAAACAAGTCAGAGAACTTCAACAATCCCCAAATCGAAAGAACTGAGGAAACGTAACGAAGAATGAACCATCATCATCTCTGTTTTGATATCAACAAAACCCTAATAAAATTATAACGAATTCTCCCATTACATTTTAACGTAGAAGCAGCAGCATCACCAAAGCCATTATCACCATTGAAAGATTCTTGAATCCAATGTTCCTTGGTGCTGATGATGAAATCTTCTGTGGCCTGAAACAACAAGAAAGAAGAGACAATCAACAACATGAACTTACAACAGAAATGTGTTTCTTGATGTTTTGTTTCTTACTTTTGCAGTTTGGCGAGAGCTCCACAGTAAAGAACATTGTCAGGGTGCCCAAATTCAGTTTTGTTGTTTTCATCTGGATTAACAATTCTTACGTAAGTTTCTTGTCCAAGATACCAAGAATCAAGATTCTCTGTTCTTAGATTCCAAGCTCCAGGATTGTCCATAGATATCAAGATCGCCGACCAAGCTCCTGGATACACCTGTTAAAATCCCCCAAAAGACTCAATTACTAAAACCTTTAAGACCTCTGTTTGTTTTGTTCACATTTGTGTTTGTAGTAATCAAAGTTTCCTTTGGTTTGGCTTTTACGTTCACAAAACTTTGTACAAAGGAATGAGTTAATACCTGAATAGTCGAGCGAGCAATACCATCCCATTTGTTGTATGTTCCTCTGCTGTTCTCTGACCACTCTCCGTAATCCATACTGCAACCAAATTAGTTTTCAAGAAACAGTTATGTTTAAGAAATAAAGAGACTTTGTGGTCAAATATTGAAGAGAACTGATGAACTCACCCGACAACAAAGAAGGCATAGCCACTCATGTGATAGCTTTGCATCTTTGTATCATTGTTTTGAAGAACGACTTCCATGAATCCACGATAAGTACCATTGATAATCGAAGTCTCAAATTTAGGCGGTCCAGTTAAAGGTCTCTTAGGGAAATCAAGCTTATAATCTCCTTTAACTTTAAGCTTATCGGCTAGTCTTATAGGCGTAGAGGGATTCTTAAACGATATGCCATTAAGAGTTGTTTTTCTCTTCCCATTGATCTTCACAGGTGGCTTATTCCTCAGAACGTAGACATCGGTTACATTGATTGAACCGTATTTGAATGAGCCTTGCGGGTTAGGACGTGCACCACTTGCTGATACATTCCATCTGCAACAACAATGTTTGATTTCAGCTTGTTAGAGGTAAAAAAGGTTAAACTTGATGAAACTACAAGAACAAAATGTGGGTTTGAATTAAAGGTCAAAGTTCAAAGATCAAAACTTGACAAAACTACAAGGAAAAAGAATTTGATTTTCGGATCACCAACCTGATGGATCTTGCTTGATTCATGGAGAAAGTCTTGTCAAATTCGTCTTGTGGTCCAGGCGGTAAGTGACCTCTGGCTTTTCCTTTAGAGTTTGTATAGTGTAAGATTCCAACTCCGGTGACTCTTCTCCATATGGTTTCATTAACAATCCGAGCACTCGCGACAATGTAGTAATCAGAGCTCGCGTTTTGATCCATTGTAACCAAAAAGGAGTAAGATTGCCCAACATGAATATCCAAGCTTGTGTAGTTTTGCTGAACTGTGTAAGATCCTTCGGATTCAGCAAGAACTAAGTTGTGATCTTGGATCCTAAAGTTCAAGCTCGTTGAGATTCCCACATTCGACACTCGAAGTCTGTAAGTTTTTCCTGTTATTGTCACAAGAGAATATCATCCATTAAAAACCGGAAACAAAAAACTAATAAAAACACTCTTGGATCAAAGAAGCTACTAATACTCACCAGGTTGGACTGTGATTGTTTCGAAATCGATCCCATCGGCAACAAGAGTATCATTGTACCGGTAAGGTCCTTTTCCATTAATGAGAACTCCATCGGGCATTCCAAGATCTTTACCATCATCTAAAGCCTTCCTCAAAGCCTACATTTTTCCACACAAAGTTGTAAAGAAACTTCTAAAATGTTGATTGCTTGAAGTCTTGAAGAGAAGCAAAAACAACTAACCGTGTGGTTCCTCGTGTACCAATCTCCAATGGCAAGGGTGATATCGCCGTCTGGAGTCGGGAATGGGAGTGGAATAACCGCTCTAGGATTAACAATGAAGGAGCCAAAACCACCAGAAGCTTTTTGGAAATGAAGAGATGGAAAGTAGAAGAAACTCCCAATTTGGTCCTTAACTTGAAACTGATAAGTCCAATTCCACTTTGGTGGAATTGGACAATTAGTTCCTAAAACTCCGTCTTGCCACGAAACACGTCTCTGTTGGATCCCGTTCCTGTAATAAAATCAGAACACATTCATAAACAAAGCTCTCTTTTTTCTTCTTACAATGTAAAGTCTCCTAAAGACAAAACTTTTGTGGTTTTACTTACCAATGAAGAAGAAGTCCCTCGTCTAATTTGTTTCTCACATTAACGACCAGATTATCGTTGGTTGTAACATTGATAGTTGGACCAGGGAACTTTCCATTTATAGCAATGACCTGATAACAGAATCAAAATAGAAAATTAGCTTGTTTAGAAGTTAGATCCTGAAGTATGTTTTTGAGATCTACTATTAACTTTTTCTACAGTTGGATCTGAAGTTAAAAGACTGAAACTTTCTCTTTTTTTGTTACTCTAAAGGCGAGAAAATCATTCATTCAGGTGGAAATTAAGGTAAAAAGGAGAAAACTTTGAACAAATCTTAGACAAAACCCTTTTACAATGTTTATGACACACCAAAAGAATCAAAATTTTCTAGAAATTAAAAGTGTAATGCATTTGTAGATGAATTTTTGAAGTATACACTGAAGCAAAGAAAAAAAAGAGTGAAACTTTTGAGAAATCTGAAATTTCATGAAAACCCAAAAACAAAGATACAAACTTAATCATAAAAATAGATTGCTAAATTTCTTTACTATAAATAGTAAACTAAAAGCTAAGATCTTTAAGCTCATTTGAACTACAGTAAATCTTTAAAATTAAGGGTTTTTCTAAATCTCTTTTATCAAAATGTGGATAAATCTACAAACAAAACCCCAAAAAGTTCCAAAATTTGATGAAGCAACAACAAAATCTCAAATCCCAAATTGTAAATCCAAAGAAACAGTAGCAAAAATTTGAAGATCTAGAAGAGAGAAAGAACCTGTTGAGGAACACCAAGTGGAGAAGCAGTAATGTAAGAGACTTCGAAGTTATAGAAAACATATGGATCTCCAGCAAAGCTGAAACCCAAGTTCATGAAGAACAGAAGAAGCAGGATCTTGAACAAATCCATATTTCTGTGATTCAATCAATTTGGCTTTGCTTATTTCTTGAGAAGAAACGAACAATGTAGAATTAAGTCTTGGTTTAAACAGATTTTGTTTAAAGTTGAGGTTTGAATTTACATTATCAGATTCGGGGGAATGGAAGTAATAGGTGGGAGAAACTAGAAGCTGTAAAGGAAAGGGAAGAGGCCACAAAGAGAGAGACAGAAGAGAACGGCTATAATTCTTAGGTTGCTCAATTAATTATTATTATTTTGACAATTATTTATTTTACTATAAAATAAAGCCGCACAACGCGCCTATAAATTTGCTTAATGTGAGAAAGAATTATGGAAAATATAATAAATTTATAATCCTATATAGCCTATAAATTTGCATAACTCATTTTTATACGAGTCAACTACAAATAATTTTTTCTCCCGACCAAAAAAACAAAAACTACAAATAATTTTTTCTTTAATTTATAAAAAAAATTTTGTTCTATCTAGCATAAAAATTGTTGGTTGTGTATTAGTTTCAACATGATATCTCTGGAAGATTTGTGGGAAATATATCGAGTACAAATACAGTTCTTGATTTGGTTATGGTTCGGATTTGGGTTCAGTTTTCCGTGTACATAGGATCCATTCTGGTACTTTGTCGATTTCAGTTCCTCTAATTCGGATTTTTAGTTCTTTTAATTTAAAACTTATTCGGGTATTTTTATTTTTCAGATTAGTTTCATAATATGTTATACATGAATATTTAAGATAAAAAAACTTAACTCCGCGCTAGGGATAAATCCTAATTTATCTTCTAAAAATTTGATTGTAAATTAAAGAATAAATACATAGCAATTAAGACGATGAAAGTAATAAACATTATGTAATATATGAGTTTGTGAGAAACCACTAAAATTATGAAAAGTGTGAATGTATTCTCAGATTTATCCATTTGAAGCTAATTACTTAATTTTATAAAAATGCTAAATACCTAACTAAAAGCAATAAGTAAAGTACAAATACCCTAAATATAATGATTAAAAATTGGTTAGACAATCATATATCACTTTAGTATCATATATTCGAATAAATCCTTCATACTTTATTAAAATATTACTAAATTACGAAATTTATTGATACCTTACCATTCCTAACAGAGTTTCAATCTCTTTTTGTCGGTGACCATAATTTTATTAAAATTGAAACGAATTAAGGAAAAGAAAACGAAATTAGAAGTTGACACCTTAAAAAGTCAAAATAAAATAAAATAAAATAAAAAAGACAATAACGGATATAATGATAATTGTAATACTGCATGACAGCAAAAAAAGAATGGCTCCCATATGGTTGACAATATTTTATATACTTTTTATTTTCCACCGAAACTAATTTTTTTATTGTTTTATTTTATAAAATGAGCTGTAAATTTTCCATTCATAGACTATATAATCAATTTTCTTGATAATTATTGCGACGCGTTTTTCTAATTGATGATTACTAATTTAACACTGATTGTGGAGAGAATTATTGTTAGAGAAAATAATAATTATACATTGTAATATTATTATTATTATATAAGGACAACTAAAAAGATTTTGATTTAGTAATTTGTCGATTAGGGAAACGCATTATGTACGAAATAATCACATGCAGGTCGCGTGCAAGCTTGTATTAAAGTTTATAGGTACTATATTTATTTGTTGAATACTATATAGTTACATAATATTATATTATTAATATAATTTGAGTGAATATTTGATATTTGACTCTTTGACCGATTAAGGCATCTGAGAAAGAGATAAGATTTATTTATTAATGAGAGGCCCAAACGGAACAGTGGGTTAATCTGGATGTGCCACGTGGCTACCAGCCATAACTAAAGAATTGTCCTTGACGCCTGTTTTTTTTTTTTTTTTTTTTTTTTTTTTTAAC
>WJSH01003578.1:51957-80924 GCA_009757365.2 Lepidium campestre
TAAAAACTATCAAAAATTATAGTTTGAAATGTAATTTTGTAAAAATAATGTGCTATTTTATTAAAAATATATATCAATTAGTGCAACAATTTTTAATAATATAATTTTAATTAGGAAGAGTCTTTGTTTTTTTGTCAATTCAAATATATCAAAAAAAGAAGCTAACTAGATAGCAAAATGCTTACAAACATACAATTTTTAGAATATTCTTAATACTACGGGAAAGAGATCAACTTGTGGAATAAACGTTATAACAAAGCTGCAGAATAAATTCTTGATGCGATTGAAGAGTCTTTGTTTTCATATAAGAGATCAATATATATATATATATATATATATATATATATATATATATTCTTTTATTAATATAATTATAGTAGACTTCAACGGTTTTTGTTCTGGTTTCGATATGTTTTGATTATGTTTTTGTTTATAATTGATTTTTTTGTCAACGACTACATCGAAAAGACTCGATCTATAATGTAAAGCTCATTCTATAAATTTTTTTTTAATCTACCAAATGTAAAGGGAAATAATTAAATCCTTGATATTATCATCCTAACCACAAGTATGATAATAATCCCGCTTATTATTGCTTGTTTTTCCAATCATGCAACCTAATTATTTTAATTATCATTTATTTATTTGTGGTATGGTGTGGAATCTTTGTTGTAATCAATGTTTGAACTAAAACTTTTTAAAACCTGTGTGCGTTTTGAAGTTAATTCACCGAAACAAAATTTATTTCTCAATTTCAATTATGTAAGAATCTCGAGATTCCATTTATTAAAAAGTGAACCACATTTCTTTTTCAAACTTTCTTATTGCAAGAAAATTTTACTTTTTCTTCTTTTCTGAAACAAGGAAAAGTATAACTTATACAACAAAAATAGAACAAGATCTTTAACAAAAAAAAATATAACAAGATCTTTAACAAAAAAGAATAGAACAAGAAGATCAATAATCAGCCGTTGGATACATTATATCCAACGGCTCAAAATTCGTTTCTACAAAAAAAAATTTCAAAATTCAACAATTTATCCTTAAACTGGTTTAAGTATCCATTAACAAATTGAAAACTGGTTTTTGTTTACTTGGAGCATTAATGGTATTATACAATGGTAGAAGAAGGACCTTTGTCCTTTCGCCATGTAACATGGTCGTTCGTCAATGTACACGTGGCAGTGAGTCAAAACAGAATAAAAGTTTGAAAAAGACACGTGTTCAAGTATTATGTCGACTCGTCCACGTGTTAATTGGGCCTTGATGGGCCCTTCTTTCTAAAAAAGGTAACTAAAGAACTGTCTTTTTTTCTTTCTTTGGCGCATTATCTTCGCTTTAGAGGCTTCACGAATGTTTTTTTTAACAACTGGATTGACAAAGACCAATTTATAGTTTAAACCATTTTTAAAACCCTTAACAATATTACGTGGTAATTACATAATTCTGAAAATTTGAATTTATGATATCAAAGACATTAACCGAGATATATAGTTACTAAAGTATGGTGGTCTTTGCAACATTCGCGATATGTTACATTTTTTTTAGTATAATTTTAGAAATTAGAGTAAATCGTTTTTGAAAAATGGAAAAAGAAAAACAAATAATTGGGAATTGGAAGTGAATCTAAAGAGGGAGATCACGTGGAAAAAACCAGCAAGTTTCGTGTGTGTAAGAGGAGAAAACTGGAAGTCACGTGGATCTTGGACGGCTAAAAGTGTATTATCGGTTTATAATCACAAGTTTTTTAGTTGAGAATTGAGATATACCTTAACGGTCATAAACCATGTTTGTTGAAAAAGTGTTCCAAATCACAGGCTATTAAAAACATCAAAGTAAATTTGTGGCTGTGTGTAGCTACAGTTTTTTTGTTTCCATCCATTACCAAAATTCATTTTTAAAAAAACACATTTATTAGTTACATGTTATGCGGTGGAGTTAAACTCCATATATTTGAACCATTATTTAGACATTTAACTACCAGATTCAAAATAGTTAGACATTATTTTTTAACTGACCAAATGACAGGGAAAGAGATTTTAATTAAACTTGATTTAGAAACAAATATGAATTTACAAAATGTTTTTTATCGTTTTGGGTACGTTTGTGCCATAATTTTATATCTAAAGACTGAATAATCCGTTTTTCACGTATATAGAGAAGCTAATTGTCTTACCGATAAGTTAACAAACTATATTTTTCTTTATCATCAGGTTTCACGCTTTTGATTTTGTTTCAGAACAATTGGATTTGTTTGACTGTTTCTATTCCTCGAGACATTTGTAGTTGATTCTTTGTTTACGTTTGAATAATATAGGGAGACTCATCTCCCGTGTTTTGACCCAAAAAAATGTCCTCTAATATTTTGCGACTATCACTTGGTAAATAGTTTTGAATGACTCAAAAAATATAACACGAATACAATATTAGGAATTCTAACATTTACTTGTCAACCAGTAACATTTTTAAAGTTATATAAAAAATCCAGTAATATTAATATCTTATAAAAACAAAAATGTAAATGAATCTAATTATTTACCAAAAAATAAATAAATAATCGAAACCCACAATATTGATGTAAGAATTTGGTTTCGTGAAACCGTTGAGACATTGTCACGTGTACTTTAGAGCTGTACTTGATGACGAATGAAGAGGACATAAGTCTCAGATCTGACTACGAATCTTCTTTCCAGTTTCCCAACAAACCATTTAAACTGTCCAGTCACTTATTCGTGTCAATCATATCAATATATATATATATAAATTTTTTTTTCTTAAAACATATCAATAGTTTCGACACCAAATTTACAAATATTTGTGTACATAATTAACTAAATATCATCCGTAAACAATAAGTAATGTTCGTCATAACCTTATCATGCACTCTTAAGCAATTTTATTATTTATTAATATTTTACTATGCATGAAACTTTTAAACCATGCATTATTTGCCACTTCTTATAATTCTCATTCAAACAAGTCTTTTTTTTGTTAATTTTTTTTTTCATTCAAAAAAGTTAAGACTAAACAATCTCAAAGAGTTGAAACTTTATGTTATTAATTTAGGTAATATATAAAATTGGCTCGTACGAAAAACAACCTAATAATGAATTAATATACTTGAAGAATGACGGTGCCTACCAACTCAGTAATATATTTTTAAAATGCATTGTTTTTTCGTAACAAGATTTTAATATAATGTTCTCACATCGATCGCTTTCTTTGTTGTTTAATTACTATATGTTATAGTTTTATAAATGTTTGTAATTGTGATGCCTTAGAAAAAGTCGATCATAACTATTCACGGTAATATCTAATTGGTAAACTATATTTCAACATAAGCAATACAGTTAAAAAAAGCAGAATTTATTTATTTATTTATTTGAATACCCGCATTAAAACAATCACTAATCACAACATAAAAGACACCATGTTATTCTCGATCCAGTTAATGATTCAGATATTAAGGATTCAACCCATCTCCACTACAATATGATAGATCATAAAGGCAGTTTAGCCAATAGACTCTAGACTATAACTCGAGTCTTATTGATCCAGTTGTTGGAAAAAAAGACAAAACGCACTTGGTTGATGAAAAGTACTCTTTCGGTGTACCAAATGAAAATAGTCTAGTAACTTAAACTTAGTATTAAAGGTCTAAAAGATAATGAGCTCTATTCACTTGGAATGGGCATTCAGATGAGTTTTTTTTTTACGTCCGAAGAGATTATGGTAAAAAAAAGATGATGCGTCAATTCGTAATATCGGAGATCACAATCCTCTGAAGAAGATGATGAAAAGTTTTCACTGGTCGGAATCAACGGTCCCCTAAAACCTAAAAAAAAATCTGGTCTGATGGCCCACAAATAATCAATTGCTGGTTTAAGATATACATTCTAACCGAACCAAATAAATTCTTTAACAAAAATGAACCGAGCCAAATTGCTTTGGTTTGAGTTTAGTTATAGTACCACTAAAACGAACTAACCAAACAAAAACTGAACATACAAGACTTCAGACTTCAATTAGATCTCATCTAAAAAATTTACTTTATACAATGAGTCCACCTTAAGCATGTTACTAAATACTACTCAAATTTGCTCACCATCATCTACACTAATTACCCATTTTTAATACGTTTTATTCACGTATAATATAATAAAAAATAGTTAGCTTTATAAAAACACTAACATAATTTAGTAACGTGCATTCAAATTCATATTTAACAAATTAAATCGAATTATGAATGTAGACGGAATCATGCTTTTGGTTACCTGATTTTGTTTTGCTGAGACAGTTAAATTATGAATGTAGACTTAATCATGATGTCTCTGATTCATTCTTCGCTCGATTATCAAGAAATGTTTTATTGTTTCTTTCTATTTTTTGGTATTTTCCTTGTTGATTTACATAATAAGCCCATGGGCTCACATCGGCCATTACTTCCGTCGGTTCAGATTTTTCCGAATAAATGTGTCTATATTGAGAAACTTACTCATTTCTCATTTGTAGGATGCAATCTGGTTTGGTAATAGATTGGCATCGTGGTGATTAGTTGAGGTAATTAGTCGTGGTGATTAAATTCAGCCATATAAAGCAAAAGAATATGATTTGTAATACAAAAATTATCCAACTACAACAAAACTCACTGCGGCAAGATTGTGATAATATGATTTGTAATACAAAATTATCGATCACAATAAACAAATTTTTTTATCTCACAATATATGATTACAACATTTATTTATGTATTCAAAAATGATAATTTCAGATTTCTTATGCAACAACTATTACACACAAAAATTTATGGATGTAGAATGGAGAATAACCATTCACAATTCAAAAGTTTTATTATCCTAAACAGTTTCCCAAACAAGCTCAAAACATAAAATAAAATTAAAAGAAGAGATCAGTTTTTTTTCTTCCATTTTTTTTAAAAAAATTCTTAGTTGATTAATATTATTTTTCCAATATTGATTTGTTAAATATAAATGTTTCCAAAGAAATCTAGCACATCAGATTTGCCACTCTATAGCTCACACTTTCGATTTTGGATATTATACATATGATGTTAATGTGTTTACTTTTAAAGAAATTACATAAGGGAAACAAAAGAAAAAATGCATAATTATAAATCTGTAATGTGGATTATAGAATAGAAAGTTTTCTCTATAACTGGTCTAAAATGAAGACCCCTTATTAAATATTTCATTTTCATATGTGCTCAACTTTTAAATCTTAGCATATTGTTGGATCATATGCAGCCTAATTTTTCAATATCTTGTTCTGATTTTATGTTTTTCAATATGATTACTGAATAATAAAAAATTTATAAGCCAGAGTACTTATAGTTTTTTTTGTTGTTGTGAAAATGCCCAAAATATATACATTGTTGAATAAAGTCATATATATGTATGTATATATTATTGCTGAAAATATTTATAAACCGGTCAATCACATTTATCACCTTGTACAAGTCATATATGTATTCCCATTCAAACAAAACATCATTAGAGTCTAAACCACAAATTATGCATTTGCACTATAGATCATGATTTAATTTTGTCGGCATTTGCATACGTAATAATAAAGTTAAATGGATACAAAATAATTATAAGGAAAGGTCAATTTCATAATGTAAGAATAGACCATTGGTCTTTGCTTAATTTAGTGCAATATTGTTTACTATTTAAAAAATGTTTTTTTTTAGGACTTTTTACCTCTAAAATTGAGAAAAGCCATAAAAAATGGTTTAAAGCAGTTTACTCAATTAAATGAAACCCTTTTTTTTATCATTACACAGATCATTATTATTATTATTATTATTGACATCAGTGCAAACATTATATTTCACCTAGAAGTTTACAAATACTTTTTATTTTATTTGTTTTCATCTAATGTGGTTAAACATTTGTGTACTTTGTATACTCAAAATTAGCCTTATAAAATTTTATTAATAAGTATATATTTTACCTTATGTAAATATTATAAACCAAATTTTAAACCTAAAATTATATATGGTTTTAATACAATTTAGGTTAAAAACTAGTGTTATGCACTTGGAGATTTTAAGGGATTTTAGGAATGAATTTAGCTTGAACTATGGATCGGGGCTTGTCGATTCAACTATTGAAAAAAAACGAAGGAAAGCGATATTTGTTTTGTGAGATATTTGTTTCATCAATACACAATTGTTAGAATTAACATATTAAATTTGTATATTTGAAACCGAAAAAGGTTATCTCAAATTTCTAATTGGAGCTAAATATTTGAGAAATGAACAACTAAAATAGGTTTAGAAAAAAAAAACTTGGAAAAAAAATATCGAAAAATAATATATTCTCTCTATAAGTAACTCGTAAAGACATCTTCTCTTTCATTCTCTGCATTAACTGTCTCTCCCTCTCTCTCTAATCTAAAACAAAGAGCCCATATCGAAATTTAAGAGAGACCAATTGATTCAAACTTAACTTTCAAACATTTTCATTTTGGGTTCTTTGAGTTTGTTGATAATGTCTTACAACGAAGTCAATGATCCTCGTATTGATAACATCAAAACTAAGATCCGTGTTGTTCCAAATTTTCCCAAGAAAGGTTGCTTTCATTTCTTTCTTTAATTTTTCTAACTTTGTTTGTTTCTATCTTTCTGATTAATTTCCCCCTCTCTGATTTTTTTCTGCATTTCTTCGAGCATTTCTTGTGATGAGTGAATTTTAGTTTAATTAGAATAATAATGTGAAAATTGCAGGAATAATGTTTCAAGATATTACAACACTTCTGCTAGATCATAAAGCCTTTAAAGACACTATTGATCTGTTTGTAGAGAGGTATCTAGACATGAATATCTCGGTTGTTGCAGGTATTCTTATTTTTACTTATATTTTTCTATGTATAAAAATAAAAAATATGTAATATATTTTGTTTGGAATCATGAGTTTATTATAATCAGACTATTGTGCCATAGCAGTAAAAATGTTGTGCCACGAGTAAATCAAATGCCAAATTTTTTTTTTCAACAAATTAAACTATATTGAAATGAAACTATCATTAATGAAATTAAATTTCAATTTGCCTTAATTATATTTTATTAATTGGAAAAAAGCAAATATAAAATCTGATAAGACATTCTTAAAGTGAAAGTAGTGGAATCTTGTTTGCATAAATGGGTGGTGGAGTTATGGATTTGCCACCTTTTAAAAAAGTTGGTCTAGGCCTGAATATTTAGGTATTTGGGTCGGGTCCTTTTAGGTCAGATCCGGGTCTTTCGAATCTGGAAGTTTTAGACCCATATAGGACCCACTATTATTTCGGTTCAGTTTCGGTTCAGTTTCATTTGGGTTCGGGTTGGTTCGGTTCACTTCCAAACCTGAAAGTCGTGGAATCTTGTTTGCATAAATGGGTGGTTGAGTTATGGATTTGTCACCTTTTAAAAAGGTTGGTCTAGGCCTGGGCATTTAGGTCTTCAGGTCGGGTCCTTTCAGGTCAGGTTCTTTTAGGTCCGGGTCTTTCAGGTTTGGAAGTTTTAGACCCATATAGGACCTACTATTATTTCAGTTTAGTTCCGGTTCAGTTTCATTCGAGTTCGAGTCCAAATTTAAAGAACCAAAATTACTCGGCTACTAAAAAGATATCCGAAAATATCCAAAAATACCAAAAAATAGCTAAAAAATATTTGAATACCCAAATATTCAAAATATGTATGAAAATATCTAAAAATACCAAAAAATACTCAAAGAATACTAAAAAAACTCTAAAAATACCTTTAAAATACCATAAATTCGGGTTTTCGGGTATCCGTTCGGTTCTCGGTTAGGGTCCGGTTCTTCGGGTCCAAAAATTTAGGACCCATTCGGATATTTAGGGCGGTTCAGGTTCTGGTTTGGATCTTCGTTTTCAAGTCGGGTCTTCGGGTTTGGTTTTTTTGCCCATGGTTAGGTTGGTCATTAAATAAAGCTTAATTTATATATTTTTTTTATTTTTACTTTCTCTCATTATTGTTTTTCAATGGCTCTCGTTCTTTCTATCTTGGGTGATTTTATATTATATGAATAGGCTCAATTTGATGTAAGAAGATCGTGATTATGTCTTTTGTATAACAAGATAGTTTAATGATTTATTGTTTGGGAACAATTATAGTTAGTAGGATCTTTGTTGATTTTTCCAACAGTATATATTTATATACACAATTAAGGGATATTTCATTGTATAAAACATTATCATGAGTTAGAGTAGTATTAAATGATTGTAATTTTGTTAATTCTAATTCTCTTATTTGGCCTTTTAATCCGTTTTAAGAATATAAGTTGTTGAAAAAATTAAGTTTATGGTGTTATATACAATACATGCTCTATTCATACTATATGAATACTGTTTGCATGTTTTAATGTTTTATCATACAAATTAATATTTGACATCTTTTTATATAAATGTAATAATTTCTCATCCATGTAAATTTGGTGTGTTCTATAATCCTTTTCGATTTTTGTTCAAGCCTTTGTGTCAGCTTATGTTGGCCTGTGAGCTCTCTAGAATGTGTCTCTTGCGTATGTTCTACGGACAAAAGAGTCAATTCTTTTGTTTTTCTTTATTTGGCTCTTTTGTTTAAGTCAATGCTTGTGTATACTTTGCCTGTTTCCTTTACAAGAATGTTTTCAAAAGGAACAGAGAATTAGGGTTTCTTGTGATAGTGATCTTAGTTTTATATTTATAATCATATTGATCATAATTAATTAGTAGCTATTATACAATATACGATTAAAAACTAGAACTCAAACTTCCTCAATTGTTTTTGTTTTTGTTCCTTTTTGTTTATATAGGTATAGAGGCTCGAGGTTTCATATTCGGTCCACCTATCGCATTAGCCATTGGAGCCAAATTCGTCCCCCTTCGTAAACCAAATAAATTGCCCGGTTTAACACCATTCCAAACTTTTCTATTTTACATATATATATGTTCTTGTTTCTGTTATTCTTATATATATATATATATATCAAGCAATCTTTGAGTAGAAATAGTGTTTTTCCTTTTAATGTTTAACGAAAATGTGAGGTTTAAGTATATGATTTATAATCAGGCGAAATAATATTTGAAGAGTATGAGTTAGAGTATGGATGTGACCGGTTGGAAATGCACGTGGAAGCTGTGGAACCAGGCGATAGAGCATTGGTCGTTGATGATCTTATTGCTACCGGCGGGACTCTATGTGCCGCTATGAATTTGCTAAGTAAATATTTCCCTTTATTTTTTTTACAATATATCTTTGATAAAAGAGCTGAATGATCGTTATCTCTATATAATTAGGAGTTTCTAATTAGTTCCAATTTTCAAACCATCTGCCACTTTCTTTATTCTTTAATTTTATCAACAATTGAATCGATAAAACTCGATCCATAGCCTAAACTCAGTAACCCACCCTTCAAATCCCTACTTTTTAATCTCCACTTGTATTGAGGTAGAGTTGAACTTTAAATGCATAAACCATTAGCTGAGGCATATAATCACCGAAAATCTCGATATCATCTGCCACTTTTTAAAGTTTGAAAATTGTATCATTTTTAATAGAAAGTGTTTAAGTGAGGAGGATCATATGGTTTTGAGGACCAAATTTTTTTATGTTAATTGGGATAGAAACTATAAAAATTGAACTACATTTTGATATTTTAATATTTCCTATAAAAATACGTTAGTGTAATTAGGAGTTCTTACCCTTTAAACTCAAACATTTACAGTAATATTGATGAATATTTTTGGACTGTGTTAGAGCGAGTTGGAGCAGAAGTTGTTGAATGTGCATGCATTATTGAGTTACCCCAACTAAAGGTTAGTTAATGTTCATTAAGAGTTTATATATATTCATAATTATATTTATTTTATATATATATATATATATATAAATAATTTGACCAGTTCATGTAATTTGAAAATTTCATTTTATATATAATTTTTCAGGGAAGGGAGAGATTAGAGGGAAAGCCATTGCATGTGCTCATTGAGTATCAATGATGTCATTATTATTATAAATTAGCGACCGATAAACTAAATACTTTCTGTGGATCGTGTCGTGGGTTTAGAGTTGGATCAAATGATCTATAAACTTTTTTAAAAAAATTCGTGAAATCTGAGATTAAAGAGATTATTAATTGGGTGAAAAGACTTCGTGTTCCATCTATGTATGAGAATCTCCCATGAGAAATTTAATGGGCTTGGTTCATAATTAAATAAAATTAATTAATTATTTCTTTTTCTTTTATTCTTGTTTTTATTACAATTGGATCAACAAAATCCGATCTATAACTCCAATCTCTAAAGTTTAGACAATATCATGCACGGGTACACAACTCCCTGAAATTGAATTATGTGGAAAAAGCTACCGAGATGGACATTTAACCAAAAATACTTTTTTTTTCTAGTAATGATTAATGAGAGTAGTATTGATATTTACTGAATTACTGAAGGGATTTTTGAACTACAATAGATATAAGACTTCAATGAAACACAGTTGTATTTTTTTTTTTTTTGCAATTCAAATTATAAACAGAAGAATACTACATTAAATTGAATGAGTGACTAAAATGAGAATATATATATATAAGAGGTCCATGCCTTGACACATAAAGAGAAGTTGAATGGGGAATTAGGTACAAACAAAAATAATGAAACTTGAAAAATAAGTCTGCAATTAAATGTTACAAACTTGTGTTTTACTTCTGGATCTCTCATTCATATCAGTTTGGTTGTCCCACTCATCTTTCAACTTAAGGGAATGTTTATCATACCAAATTGCATTTCTGTTTTTCTTTTTATGTTTCACAAACTTTTGGGACCGTGTAAGTGCTTTTTGTTTAAGAGACTGATAGATTGAAATACAAATTTCTTTTTGTTTGTAAAATTTATTAATGAGTTACAGTAATAAGTAAATCCATGTGAAGTATAGGATATGTTTAAGCAAGATATTCAAG
This sequence comes from Lepidium campestre, assembly GCA_009757365.2. Lineage (NCBI taxonomy): Eukaryota > Viridiplantae > Streptophyta > Magnoliopsida > Brassicales > Brassicaceae > Lepidium > Lepidium campestre. The sequence goes on from WJSH01003578.1 coordinate 62,916, forward strand.
TTTCGTTGTGCAATTGTGATGTTAACCAAGGTGCCTTGGTCCAATAGTAACTTCTAAGTGGGAGATTCATGGTTCGAGTTCCTTGACCATCGGATATCTAAAATCGGGCTGCGTCCGAGTCGCAAGAAATTGGTTTAAGTTTTGGTCCAGACTCCTCTTTAATTAACAAAAAAAAAAAAACTTGTGATGTTAGAGTAAGTGACCTCATATGAATCGATAAAAATGAAAGTAGTTAATATAAAAACATATCATATATGTGTTTCTACAGAATTCAAATGTGAATAATTGATTAGTCGACAATGCCACTGCAAGGATTGGTATGGTTCCATGTAAATGACATTAATCGCAAAACATTAAAACACCAAATGCACTGCATCAGATTTGAAAACATGTAACTATTTTCAATGGTATTTTGTTTGTTAGACAAATTTTTGAAAGGTTTTTTACGGTTTTCCAACATATGACTGTTAATATCCGTAAAAAAACCGTCAAAACTGCGCGTTAGTTAAAGAAAATTCGAAACATCGTTTCATGAAAATTTTGCATTGATATGTATTTTAATGAGGCTTGAAAACATGCATGCATTTAATAGATTAACAATACTAGTCAATAATCAATGATAGAATTGTCCTTACATGTGGATTGGAAGAACATAGGTTATGCTTTTAGACATAAGTAAACTGTTCATATCTTCTTGTATCAAGAGTACGGGTCTTGAATTTTTTTTAGCTTATCATAATTTTCAACGTGTCATCATGCTTAAATAAAAAAATGAAAAATTATCCCGACAAATGACAATAAAAGTAACCTCTACCATGTTTTATTTTTTTATTTTCAACTAAACTTAATTCATAACCTAAACTTTATTATACGGGATAACAAAACTATTGAGAATCAAAGTTTAGAAACCATATTGTTAATTATATAATGTTATATATGTATAGTGTTTAATAAGATTCACTAAGATTTCTTATTGATTGGTTTAAATTTCCAATAATTTTCATATGAACGCCATGAAACAGTAGAAAATTAAAATACAAACGAATATAAAAAGAACTACTGCTTGAAAGCAAATGCCGACAATCAGAACTTCTAAAACATATATTGTTTCGAAGAGTTGACATACTATCACATGTATTGTCTGTTTTTATGTTTTGTATGTATAAATATATATAATTGGTAGAGAGAAAAGTATGTTAAATATGTATATGCAATTGTATTACGTATAATTTAGTGATATAACATTATTAGATAGAGATTAAATATTTGAAAATGTGGAAGGCAAATAATTAGGTTTTCCACTTGGAATTGAAATTATAGATCATCATAATGTAAGATAATCATCCACCAAATCTTTATTTTTATGATTATCTTTTTAACAATGACCCTATTTAAAGTCAAATCAACCTCACCAAAAAAGAAGTAAAGTTAATTTAATAACTAACTTCTGTTAGAAATGTTGAAGTGCATTGTATGGTACTCATGATCAAAATCTATCTTTAGATGACTCAAAACGATGGTGACGGATTTTTTTCTCGGATCTTGTCAGATCTTATCTATAACATAAACTCTCTTTAAAACTCTAAATTATATATATAAAAGCAAAGTGTGTTTCTCTCCATTTGACAACTCATCATTTTTGTGCATTGTGAAGCTGACACATCATCAAAATCATTTATTCAATCAACCAATAAAATCATCAGATTAAAACAACTCATTAAAAATACCATTAATTTTAGTAAAAATAAATAATCACGAAAATACTTGGGGTTCGCGAGTCTTCCTGTCAAGGATAAGATTATCTCTGACTCTGATCGAGTCTGTGAGATTAAAATCCAAGTAATTCCAGTTTTTTTCCCTTTTTCTTCCTTACTTTGATCACCTTGGTTTCTCTGATTTGTGTTAATCTCTAGCAAAAATTCTCCTACTTTGTGTCTTTTGAAGGTTTGTTGCTCATGGATTGAGGTCATGAGTTGAAGCTGTTCTTATGGTAAATTGTACAGTCGATAGCAAAATTAATAAACTTTAAAAAAATTACAGATAAATTTGGTTACATTTAAAATTGGGACAAATCAAATTGAGTTATTTAAACATCATCATTTTTTGCTGACAATAAGAAGGAACGATGAAAAATCCAAGAAGCACGCAAAACCAAAGCAAATTAGATCGATCCCTTTACATTGTTAAGACATAATATTTGGTTTAGTTAAGTTAGTTACTTCAACATAATGAATTCCTCTGACTCTATGGAAGATTCATAAAAAAACACGTATCCATTAACACAGACGAAGCCATGTTTGCTAACGTTAATATTCAAATTGGCTATTTGTGGAAAAGCCTGTCATTAGTAATCGCTGAAACTTTCTTACTTCTAGGGGTGTTTGGTAAAATAGTTTTTCATATTTTGTTTTTAAGTGTAGTTTAGTTTTTTTCAATGCATATGCACTATAAATAGTAGATGCATCTTAAAGTGATTGACCGTTTGTTACACATTCAAGAAATGTAATTTTAATTTCAATTTCAACACAATGATCAAATTTCAGTGATGTAGTTATTTTAAAACAATCCATTTAGTATGCTTCCAAATTAAAGGTCTGAATTCTTCAAGCTCTTCTATGTGTATTTCCCCACGGTTTACGATATCAAGCACTTGATGACGTTCTGCAACTGAGCTAATAAGAGTGGAAAGAGTTGGAATTTGTCTATCAAGCTGGGTCAGATAGCTTGCTCACTTAGGTAGTACAAGGAACATTATTTCCCAGGATAGACTGAGCAATAAACAGGCGTCTTGTATGGTCTAAGTGTGGAAGATCGTACTACTGTTAGTAATTAAGAAATAAAAAATAAAAAAAACCTAAAGTTCTAGGCAACTGCAATTAGATTTGACTTTTAGTCTTTGAGACCATCTAAGTATATATCAGTTCAGCTACCTGTTTTATTAATAAAATAATCTTATAAATTTATCTTTTTGAAGTTCGTACTAATCATATTTTTACTTTAACTGTCGATCTTCTTCTACCATTCATTTTTAAAAAAATTGCAGCAACTGTGTAATACTTTATAACAACGATCGATGATATAGGATCATTTTGAGGGTGTGTCATCAATTGCTAAACGATGTGCCCGTCTAAGTTTTGATGGTTTATAAGATTGTGGTGTTTTTTCCAGGAAATTCTTCTTTCTCATATTTTTTATATCAATTAATAAGACCATTTCATTGCTTATGCTAAAGCTCAAATTAGATTATAGAATGAAAAAGAAAAGTAAATTTCTCATAAACATGATCCCGCGCATCGCGCGGGTATATAACTAGTAATATTAAGTGGAGCTTATGCGATTTTCTAAAGTCAAATTTTTGATGCCAAATACAACAACTGAGACATATAACCACCAGATTATAATAGTTTTGGTGATGGATTTAAAATAGTAGAAAATGATTAAAAAAAAATCAAGTAATGATCTCTTTTCAATTATATTTATAGTTGCTACAACATTTATAATGATTCAAAATTAATACTATTCTTTTGTAAGTTTACAATTTTTGACAATAAATTAAAAATTAACACAAAAAGGTATAAATATGCAATTTGCATGTGAGTTGTCTCTTACAGTCAAAATATAGACCGTTTGGTTATTTGGTGTATTTATGGAAACTCATTTATTGGTGATTTTAAACGACAAAGAATAAACATATTAATTAAATAGATTTTTACATTTTGAATGATGACAACGTAAATCGTATTATTATTATTTCAATAACAAATGTTGAACATGATTACATTGGATGCTAATTAACATAATAACTGATACTAATACATATTATTAAACAACAAATCTTGGTCTTAGATATATTGTATGTTATGGTATATATAAATGTTTTAGTCAATTTTTTTATCAACAATTACAAATTTAATCGACAAGGCTCTATCCATAACCTAAATGTTCTAATTATAGCAAGGTGAGACTCGAACTCATTAACTGGTGTCAAGCTAGATCATAAACTATCCAACTGGACCACATATTTCTTTTTTTTTTGTCAATAATTAGATCGACAAAATCCGATCCATATTCTAGAACTCACTCGCTAAAATCCCTTGATAATCTACCAAACTGTTGTGGGGAAGAGTCAAATTCCCGATACTTGAGTTATTAGGTAGATCATCTACCACCAGACTGAGAAGAACTCAGAATTCTGGGTTAAATGTTCACTTTTGCATTTTTTTTAACTTAAATTTAATTCTATGTATTTGTGAATTACCTCACATATGTTTTATCATTTCTTTTGTAAATAATTTAGATCGACAATGTCCAATCCATAGCCAAAGCTCACTCCCTAAAATCTTTTTTCTTTCTTTCTACTTGTCGCAGAGAGGGATCGAACCATGGTGCCTTGACGATATGTTTTATCACTTATTTCACCAATTTTATACATATTACATCTATATTCTATAAACATCATTTATGAAAAAAAAATCTTGAATATTTCGTCCATATATTTTGTTATCCATAAACTATATTTATTCAGTCTCTTGCCAATCAACATTCTGAACCTTAAAATTTGAGAACGTAGATTGGAACCTTAAAAAAAAACGAAAAATGTAATCCAGAAATTTTGAAGAAATGTGAAGCAAATAAAACAAAAAACAATGAAAGCCCAAATATAAAAAAAAAATATAGTTATATATTTATATTAGTTATAAAATAATTATTATTTTTTACAATCTGAAGAAGATTAAAAAACAAGGCAACACAGCGCGTGCATCAAAGACAATCAATTCACCAGCTCGACCCGCTACAGAGTCCGACCCGAACTCACCTTTCTTCGCAACCCGACCCGCTATCACTCTACAAATCAACATCGCTCTCCTCCCTCCTCCGCCTCCCGTACTCTCGTGCGCTTCACCGCTTCCGGAATACGTACAAACCGTCGCTCCTTTACCTCCAGGAAAACCCCACGCGCCACCATTAATCCCTCCCGGAATCGGACCCATCGGAAAAAACCTCATCATTTCATTCCCATCCGCCGAACATCTCGCGTCTTCATCACACGCGCCGTCGTGGAGATCCAATTTTAATCGTGATCGCGATTTAACAGACTCTCTGTATTCCTCAAATCGGGTTACAGCTCTCGACCCGTTTTCAACTTTAAAAATCATTTCAACCCGACCCGGAAAATCTTCGGAGCTCCAACTAGATTGAAATATAATCTCCACAACATTTCTTGAAGGGTGACCATCGGGAAGATCAGTGAGAACAGGCAATGAAACAGATTCAGAAGAAGCTCTAACGGATACGCTTCGTCGGGTCGGGTGATTTGAATTGGATTCTGATTCGGGTCGACAAGAAGAAGAACGTAAACGCCTTAAATTCGGGTCGGATTTTGTAGCTTTTTTAATGGATCCGGGTCGGGTATCAACGACGTCTTTAACGTTTTTCCTGCAACTGTAACTTGGCAAGATGAGTTTACCATTGTTGTTAGAGTGATGATGATGATGATAAACATCGTCGAAAGCTCTTGACTTGCAATGAAGAGATTTGACCCACCCGATTGGCATGTTTGGGTATTGGATCCGGATCCGAATTTTCTTTCTTATTCTCTCTCTGAAACTGTATGTAATGTAACGTATAAAGATTTTGTCCCGCCGTCTTAAAATGGGCGTTTTATCGGTTGGTGTTGCTTTATGTTAAATGACGACTTTACCCTTTTATTCTTGGGTCCTGACCCATGTCAACGTGAATTCTCAGCTTTTTGTCTTCTTTTATTTATTTTTGTATTCAAACATACTAATTATATATCATAACCTGGTATAATGTTTTCACCTTCTTGATCAAGATTTTAGATACAAACACAAATTATTCAAAAACAAAAGTCTATGTCGTTCTAAGTAAGAACATGCATGGTTTCTATTAAAAAACATATAATACTATATTATTTATACACATATAACATGTTATTCTACTAAAGAAATGCTATATTATTCTTCATGGTTTCTATTCAAAAACATATAATACTATATTATTTATACTATAAAACATATAACATGTTATTCTACTAAAGAAACATATAGTTAGACGAAAAAACATATAATAGAATTTTATATTAATAAAAGAAAAAATTCATGGCTTTATCGTAATTACGAAAACAATCATCAAAAATCATCAAATAGCCACGAAAACTAATAAAAAATAACGTTTAACCATAATTTTTTCTAGCAACGACTGTATACTGGCGGCAATAGCCACGAAAAAATATGTTATTATACGGTCGTTGTTAGAAAAAATTATAGATAAGACGTGGATTTTTTATTTTTTGCGTGGCTATTTGATGTTTTTTGGTGAATGTTTTCATAATTGTAGTTTTTTTTTGTCACATTTTCATAGTTGTGATTTAGCCACAAAAAACTGTAATGTATATTTACTTAGTATTACAGTTTGTTTATTTGATATAATAACATGTTATTCAATGCTTGGTTAATAGAACAACATGTTCTCAGTTAGAATGACATATTTATTTTTATGAATAATTAGTGTTTTTGAAAAAAGATCAGATTATGACTCTAGAAAAATTAAAATCATTAAAAGAAAAAAAAAAGTATTTTGAGATCGAATCAATTCAAGAAAGAGAGATAGAAAACAAAAGATGGATGAAAAATACATGGAAATTTAACTAGAAGACAGATAGATAAGGATGTAGAAAATAATTGAAAGTAATCTCGTTTTACCACAATAAATATGTTATTAACCAAATTTCAACTATTGCACAAATTAGTTTAGTTTTTCTTTATCAAAAAGAAACTATTGCACAAATTAATTCTACTTATAAAAATTGTTAGAAAAATATTTAAAATAATATTTTTTATAAACATATATGTTAAAATCTATAAAACATATAGAATTTGATTTGTATATGTTACTTTTTGAACACGGTCATTCTAATTTTGTTTGCATAGTTTTCATATTAACAAATCGATATCCCCAAAAGGACAATTCCATAATTTATTTTTATTTTTTATATAAAAAGCACCTTACGCATGCAATATTACGAATTCAAAACATTCGTACTCATATGTTTTTGTTTATGAATACATTTGAATTTATTGAAAATGATACGTATTCATTATATTATGGATTAAGAGTTGTTGGAGAAGGAGAATTACAAACAAGACAAGTGTAATAATTAAAAGCACTTGGTGAAGAAGAGTAAATATATAATTTATTAAATGGAGAAAATGGGTTTGGCCTATGTGAATGTGTTTGCTGTTTATTTAAACATCGTTGAGAGTTGAAATGAGTAAATTTGATTGTCGGGTCGAGAATTTATTGAGGTTTTCGTATTTTATTACAATAATAATAACATTGTCAGTAATCATAAATGAGAAGTTTCGATTCCTTTCGTCGGGACTTGGGAATATTGTAATTTTTAATTGATTCGTAAGTTATTTTATGACCTTTTTTTTTTTTTTTACTATGTAAAATAATTTTTAAAATTTTCAATTTTCTATGTAATTAATTAGATTCATTAGTTTTCATAACTATTTGTATTCTATACNNNAAATTGTTTTTTAGTTAGATATTTGCTCTGTTTCTAAATGATGAATTTTTAAGATATTTTTCTTGTTTTTCTTTTGATAAATCGTAGGAATTTTGGATTTTGATATGTAGTTTTCTCTAGTGTCTAAGACCAACGGTTGATAATTCTATATTTAATGCGTAAATCACATTTCTAAAATAAATTTGAACTCATGAGCTTTTGTTTTTATTTTTTATGATAAAATGTAAATTATATCATTAGAAAATGAAAGTTTTCAAAGTACATTTGGCAATACATTGCCAATATTGTGGATACATGCCAAAAAAAGCTAAAAAGCATATAAACAACACAAGACTAGTCTATCGGGGTTGATGAAGTGGTAAACAAACAAGCAGAATTTAAAATGAAGGTGGCTAATGGCAATCATCAGGGCTGACAAACGGCGTCTACCAAGTCAAACAAGGCTAATGAACAGTAAGCCCTTCACCGATAACCCGAGAAAATGAGCCGTCAACGGTGAGCAAAAGGAGAATCAGACATTGACTTCCTCAAGGCCAAGAGATCGATTAACCGAATGTTATCCATGAACCTTCTCAATTTGGAACTATACGAACCAAGGAGACAAAAGCAACTGATCCAGATTTACTCCAAGGCCACCAATCTCAGAGCAAAGCGAAGAGGACCAAGAAAAACTAATCTACCTAAGGTCTTACTAACCTCACCAATCAATAGTCTCGATCAACCGAAGACAAACCGTCAACAACAACAATGAACGCCTAACAACCAACAAAGAAATACTGCAACCTAATCCTAAGCTTCATCTAAAACAAGAAGGTGAAGAATGAGTTTACCGAAGATCTAAGAGCTTCACGAAAGCAAGCTAGAGGACAGAATGAGAACGCAGGAGACTCCCAATAGTTTGACAATTTTAACCGGAGGAGTGTAAAAAAAAAAAATTTCTCTCTCATTTTCTCTCGTTACGAACAAACAAAACCTAATCACAACTTGCTTTTTCTCACCTTCACCGCTTGCCCTCTCTGGTGACCGGCTCCGTCCGGTGCTGTGAGAGGGCCCCCTTTTCTTCTTCTTACTATGTTCCCCGGCTAAGCTTCTTCTTCTCCAGCCAAAGGTCGATTTGAGTTTCCCCTCTCTCTGCTCAACGGATCTGGTTTTCACAGTGACTCTGTGAGACATCGGCGGCTTATCGACGGTGCTGCTTGGGGACAACAGCTTTTTCGGACGATTCTAGCCTCCTCTTCGAGTCTCCGGTGTAAGTGGAGTAGATTTGCAATGTTTTTCCTTATTTTTGCCCGTGGTGGAGTTATCTCGCACGGTGGTGCTCTGGCCCTCGTGCTCTCCTCCTTTGTGGTCTCAATCCCTTTGCCCAGAGTTAGTTGGTTGCTGGAGGTTGTTAACGGTAGCTCCTTGCTTGTTATTGTTGCTCTTTCTGGTTCTGCTCTTGCTCGATTAGACCAGAGGTGTTATCAGCTTCGTGTGTGGTGGGTAAAGTTTTATATCTGAGAGTAACTCTGATCAAGCGAGTAGGCTAACTCATGAGCTTTCTTTTTCAAAAAAAAAATAAGTAGACCAAAAGCCACTTGATATTTTCTCTTGTTTCTTAAAAATAAGTTTTTAATAGGAGTACAGATTTTTATAATTAGTGATAATTAGTTGTAAATTTCAAAAATATTTATTGAATATATTTTTCATGCCAAAAAATATGTGGTCTAGTTGGCTTGCCCAGTTACCCTTAATCTAGTTTGTCACTAGATGATGAGTTTAAATTTATCTTGCTCTAGATAAAACATTTAATTTATGGATTGAGTTTTATCGATCCAACTATTGAAAAAAAAAAAAATATTTTCTTTATAATACTCCAATAGTATTAGATTGTTTCATTCTCGAAGACATCAATGCCTGCAATTTAGGTAGTGTGTTGACATCTCTTCTATCTATTTATTAATAAATGAGACTAAACTCATTTTTCTTATTTATAAAAAGATTGGTACACGAAAATAGCTTTATACGTATGATGTTGGAACGTCGGATTCAGCTAAACGAACTAAAATAATATTTTTTAAAATAATTACATTATTTAATTGCAAATGAATTGTTGGTGAAAAAGATGAAAGAAATGTATAGAAATATGAAAAAGATGCGACAGGTAATGTGTCACTATTAATATTGTTTATTTGTTAATAAGACAAAATGTGTCACATTCTAAGCTGCAATAACATGAAGCGACAACTTTAAGATTTGTACACTCCAGCTAGCTCCACAACTATTTCTCTATCAATTTTTATATATATATATATATATATTTATGTATAAAAACATAGCTTTTAAAGGTAGATTGAGGAATTTTATGTTGATAAATGATTTTAAGTGATTCCTAATCATTTGCATTGGTGTTTATGCTAGTTTAGAACTCGATAATACAAAAGATATGTTAGCTTTGAGGCGTATATCACGAACTTTGAATGTAGAAATATATGCAAACACAAAATATTTTAATTAACTCAAACTTTAGAATTCTTTTTAGGAATGAGAAGAAGTTCGTAGTTGTTCTGGCTATTTTACATTACTTCAAGGCTTTTATGATTATTTTACATGTAGATTAACAAATACTTGTATATATGACGTATGTTATTTTTCATAGGTATCATTGTGTATGCATTAGTTTATATCTTGAAGATATAGTATAAAATATGTGTATAAAGGTTTTTATTGGTCTAGAGAAGTTGACAACAAAAAAATTTAGACCTAGCTCGGATTCTCTAGGTTGCTACTTCTGCATTATTTATAAAAATATATACATATTAATAGAATTAAAATTAGAGAAAACATTTATGCTATTGTTTCCTATTTCAATGTCAAAGCTCTTTTAAGAGCTTTTTGTTTTTAAGTCCATGTTTGAGATTAAACTTTATTTTATCTAAATACGAAGTCATGTTTTTTTTCTTATCTTGACATGAATTAGTTTTCTGAGTATTTCGTTATTCTTTCACTCTCCACTTCAATTTGTTTGGTTTGGAGCCTGGTTGAAAGAATTTGGTGAAGAATAGAGTTGCAGATGTCTTGTTTCATAACTTTGAAGACCACATTTACATATTTAAAAAAAAATGAAATTTCAATTCTATTTTTCCTACAAAAGATTGAGAAAATATATTGTAAACTTATTCACAAAAATTAGATGAATTGATAAAAATAAAATCAGAGAAAACACTCATGGAATGGAATCGTGTTTTCCATTATGTTATATAACTTATTGACAAAAACTAGATGTGCTTTTTTTTTATATTTGTCAACCAAGTAAACTTCATTATAAATAATCAGAAAACCAAGGAGTTGAATTGTTTACAAACATGTAATCTCGAGCTAGCTTTCTGACATTACAGATTAAACAATCGGTTTTAAAATTTATATAAATAGGAATGAGAGAAAGAGAGAACACACTAAACAAAATGCTCGAAATCTTCCAGATAAAGAAAAATGATCAGCTTTGAAAGAAAGTCATCATTTTCACCCTTTCTCTGAACTATATCTCCCAAATGCCACCTCTATATATTCCATCGAGAAATCACACCATAACCCTAAAAATACTTCAAATTCTGAGTGAACCAAAGATAAGTTCCTTTTCATTCCTCGAACTCACATACATACACCCTCCAAACCAATTAGATGTGTTTTCTATTATGTTTTATAATAACTAAAAAAAATAATTCTATTATTGATAAAAGTCCAATACTCCAATTGTTCTGCCCATTTGGTAAGTTTGAGAGAGTTTCTTTTCTTTATATGGGCTTAAGAAAACAAACCCAAGTTAGAATACAATATCTATTAAAGCCTTACTAAGCTTATTACATAACTTTTCTTTTCTTTTCATAAACCTTAACCATTAGCCCAAAAAAAAAAATTTAACCAGTTGAAAAATCTTCACGTATAATTGCGAAAATTATTTATTATATTCACAATAACTAGTGGTGAATTTATCTTAATTTTTTATATCAAATATATGAATTTGTTTTAGATTTGGTCTAAAATAAAATTGAATTACTGTATATATAAAAGTATTCTATGATAAATAAAATAATATTGTATTTTTTTAATAATTATCCGTGATCGAGTTCTCTTCAGTCTAGTGGTTAGGGTGATCCAACTAATGACTCAAACATCAGAGATTCAATCTTTCACACTACCGTTTGATAGATTATAAGAGAATTTGAGATGGTGGATTCTTTGCATTTGTCAATCCAATTGTTTGTAAAATATAAAATAATAATTATCTGTGATTTTAGCATCTATTCACTTATGTGCAGACACGTATGACGCATATACATAAGATATATGCGCATATATAGATATATAGTTTTACGCAATCTCTCTCTCTGACTCTGGTCTCTGAGCAAAAGAAGTTTTCGAAGTTCATCTTCATTCAATTTGGAATAATCTATGCTTGATCTGATAATCACTCTATCTCCGATGCAGTTGATTTGGAAGATCAATCATTAATGTGATCCATCTTCGTTGCGTCGAGGAATTACTGAGATTTCTCCGAATTTGGGCGATGCCTTTGACGAGGTCAAAAAGTCTTCCGGCGACTGAAGTAACGGTGGAGAATGGTGGATCCGACCGAGAGATACTTCAATCAGAGAGATCGGTGGCTGGGATTCTCTATAAGTGGACTAATTACGGAAAAGGGTGGAGATCCAGGTGGTTCCTCCTCCGCGATGGAATCTTATCGTATTCAAAGATTCGAAGACCGGAGAATGTAAATCTATTGTCTCCTTCTGATGATGTGAGGCTAATTGGAGATATTTCTACTGATCGTCTCACGAGGATGAAAAGTTGCAGTGGCCGTAGTCGCCGGAAACACCATAAAAACATCGGCATTGTTCATCTCAAGGTATTTTATACATATTTGCATTCATAGTTCATTCTCAAGTATTGGGATTGATTTTTGGAATAGCAATAGCTTAAATGTTACCTTCTTCTAGTTATTTTGTTTTCTTATTAGTTATAATTTGGACCTGAGATTATCTATTTTCATGATTTATTGATTTCCACATTGAATTTGTGTTCTCGTAATCTGATAGTATGAGGATAAGAATCTCCTCTTTTCATAGTTAAACAGATTAACACCCTAAATGTGAATTTTTTTTTCTGCAGAGTAAAGTATCACTATCATCTTCTTCTACGTCTTCTCTTCATTGCTTGTACTTCTGTAGTTTGTCGTTATGCTTTTCATTTCTTGTTTCCATTACCCTCTTCCGTAAGAGAAGCTCTCTGGTTTCTTTTTATCAAGCTTTTAACTTGCTGCTTATCTGTAGTGGGCCACATCGACAGATATTGTAGGACTAGTGTCGCAAAGTTTAAAAGTTCATCATTACAAAAGGAAAAAACCAAAATACAAAAACTCTTTTTTGACTGGTGCTACTATAATCTAGTATTGCAGGACTAGAGTCTCAATTTATTGACCAGATTTAAGTCACTAACATAATTTAAATCTGTGAAAATTTGGTTCATGAAAGTTAGTCATCGTTGATCACATTACTAAAATCCATCTTTTGATTTTTTTATTGTTCCTTGATTCCAGGCATGTGCCTGAGTCTTTTTTTTTGGCTTGGTAGCGCCTTATTTACATATATGATTTTTTTTTAAATTAATATTTTTCTTTTGTTTTACATCTTATCCTTGGCCAATAACTGATGGCTTGTATCCTATGGACCATTGACCATTAGGTTTAGTTATATAGTTTTTCATGTGAGTTTCAACATGATTGGTGAATGGTAGGTATAACTACTTAATAGAAAATAATGAAGTGTGGTTAAACACTGAAGTGTGGCTGTGTGGCTACCTATTGGGGATTTTCTAGGGATATTATTTTGTTAACTTGTCAAAGTTATGTTGTTTTGTTCATAGACATCACGTTTGAGCCTTTTTTTTTACCGGTAATTGCATTATTGTGTATTTGATTTTAATTTGTTTGTTGGAACATGGAACTTGTGATTGTTGATTGTTTACATGTCATTTTGTCATGAGAGTCTCTAATTTGATCTTACCTATTTACTTTTATAGTTTGCATAAGATATCCTGGTTTGAGGGATTAAGCCTGTAAGTAGATGAAATATCATTCCATTCCTATTTTTTGCAGCAGGTTTCATCTTACCGAGAAAGTAAATCTGATCATAGAAAGTTTTATATATTCACTGCAACCAAGACTCTTCACCTGAGGACTGATTCTAGAAGTGATAGAACAGCATGGTTACAAGCTTTAGCATCTACCAGAGGCATTTTACCTATCCAGTCATTTAGTGGGGATTTCTCCTTTGTATCACCAAACAATTTATCCATATCTACAGAGAGACTAACGAAACGGTTGCGTGAAGAGGGAATAAACGAGAGTCTTGTAAAAGAATGCGAACAGATCGTGGATTCAGAGTTCTCCGTAGCTCAAGAGCAAATTACACGTCTCCAAAAAGAACGTACAAAGTTGCTTGATGCATTGAGGCAGCTAGAGGTAAAGCTGACTTCTTACTTCTCTACTTTAATTGTTTTGGTTTGGTTGAGCTGTTGGATGTTTATCTTGCACATTGTTTCCTTTCGCTTAATGACCTGTACGGTACCTTTGCATTGGCAATTCATGAGATTATGCGCAAAAGCAGTAGCTATATTTGCCATGTAACTCACTATTGGGAAGTTGTTTGAAATATATGTTGTACTTCCTTATATCACCTTTCACGAGGATATTTAGTCCATTGAGTTGATGATTTTGAACCTCGTAGATTTATACCGAGGTATCATCACAAACTTAACGCATCATGCATCAAGAACTTGAATGTCATGTGATAAATGTTTGTGAATTGTGCAAAAGATCTCCCACCACTTATACCAATTTGTTAATGTTGATTTTGTTTCACATGCATGGGGCTATATCAATGTTGGCTATTCTACAATGGGAGTTTATTTTGTGTACAGATGACTAACCTTGAAGCTGAAGCCTCAGGGATCCATGACAATGTCTACCAATTAACAAGTGATAAGTATTCTAGAGTAGGACGTGGAAAATATAGTGGTACACACAATTTCTTCCGCTTCATTGTTCTTCTATTCACTGCATCTCTGTCTCCCTTTCTCTATTTCAGTCTGCCGTTAAATTTCAACCAAACATGCTTCCTTAGGGTCTCTTTAAAGCAGAATAGGACAATAATTTCTGTTACAGTATATTATATTATTTGTTTCCTTAGTGCTCCCTTCTTATGCTATTTTTACATAGCTTCACGGGAAGCATAGTGCTTCGTGTATTGTTTTTCATGACATTACTTAGTTTCTAGAATGCAGTACAAGTGCTTCGTCTGATGATAAACAAGAGTTTGAGGATATTTCTGAGGAAGATGAGTCGTCCTTTCATGACACAAAGGAGTCTTTTAGTGAACCTGATGTTGGTTCCGTCCACATGCATTTCAAGAGACGAACTAAGCTTCCTGATCCAGCAGAGAAAGAGAGAGGTGTCAGTCTGTGGTCTATGATCAAAGACAATGTTGGAAAGGATCTCGCACGAGTTTGTCTTCCTGTTTATTTCAATGAACCGATATCATCCCTCCAAAAGTGTTTTGAAGACTTGGAGTACTCTTATCTGTTGGACCAAGCGTATGAGTATGGAAAATCTGTAAGTGACTTCAAAATATAATTTGAAATATGTTGAATAATGTGCTTACTGTTATGTGTAATTTGATTCCCTCTGCAAATGCAAACATTTTATGTACTCTATACTTTGTTTAATATGAATTACTAAGATTTTAAATACTTACTTTCTATGATTATGCATGATATGATAGCTGGTCTATACTTGTGTTTTGATCTTTAGTTGACTTTTCAGCTTGTTGGATTAACAGATTTTTTTATCATCAGGGGAACAGTCTTCTTAGAGCCCTGTATGTTGCTGCTTTTGCGGTCTCTGGTTATGCTTCCACCGAAGGACGGCACTGTAAACCTTTCAACCCTTTGCTTGGAGAAACTTATGAAGCCGACTTTCCTGAAAAGGGAATTCGTTTCTTCTCTGAGAAGGTAATCTCAAACATAATATATAACTGAAGTTATGATGAGATGAACATAAATGTCCATTTTTCAAATAAAATTCAGACTCGGAGATTCATGCAGAAGGTCTCTAATTCAGGAGAAGCTCTTAGGTCTCTAAACATGTTTAATTTGCATGTAATTGACACTATGCTTCATTCATCTCCGCATTTGAAATAAGTTGAAACGAAAATATGAGAATCTTTTCCGAAGAAGTTTGGCATATAATTCCCTGGGGGTATTTTGCTCTTATAATAGGTCAGCCACCATCCAACAGTTGTTGCCTGCCATTGCGAAGGTAAAGGTTGGAAGTTCTGGGGAGACACAAACCTCAGGTCGAAGTTTTGGGGGAGATCGATTCAACTTGAACCCGTTGGAATCTTGACTCTTGAGTTTGATGACGGAGAGACTTTCCAGTGGAGCAAAGTATGTATAGTATAAACTATAAATCTCCTGTGCTCTCCACCTTTTATTTCTGTCTCTTAGACTAATACCTCAATGCATATCTTTGCTCACAGGTAACAACAACTATATACAATATTTTACTTGGTAAACTCTACTGTGATCATCACGGGATAATGCAGATTCGTGGGAATCGTCAACATTCTTGTACGCTCAAGTTTAAAGAGCAATCGATTCTCGACAGAAATCCCCACCAGGTGATTTCACAGAGATACACACTATGAACAGTTCCAATATGTGTCTTCCATACCTGAAATAAATTACATGATCATATATATATATATAGGTAAATGGTTTTGTAGAAGATGTAACTGGTAAAAAAGCTGCGACGGTATATGGTAAATGGAATGAGAGCCTTTACTATGTTGCTGGTGATGGGTTCAACAAAGCAAATGCCTCATTGCTGTGGAAAGCGACAAAGCCACCACCTAATGTCACTAGATACAACTTAACTTCATTCGCAATCACGCTTAATGAATTGACACCTGGTTTGGAGGTATATTACTTTCGGTTTTATATATAAACATGGATTCTGGGCTTCTGCTAAACTTAAATCCTGTTTTGGAAGCTATCTGATCTTTGTCATAATTTTGTTCATTTCGGTTAAGGAAAAGCTCCCTCCAACAGATTCAAGGCTCCGGCCAGATCAACGACACTTGGAGAACGGTGAATATGAGAAGGCAAATGAAGAGAAACAACGATTAGAGAGAAGACAAAGAATGGTAAACTGAATCTTTCAACTCTAATTCTCTGGTCCACGAACTCATGAAGCCATTTTATGTTCAATTAACTGTAATTTCTTTTGCTTCTGCAGTCACAGAAGATTCAGGAAAGTGGGTGGAGACCAAGATGGTTCGAGCTACAAAGTGAGAGCAAAGGCTACAAATATACAGGCGGTTATTGGGAAGCACGGGATGAGAAGAGTTGGGATGATTGCCCTAACATATTTGGAGAATTCATCGAAGAGACTACAGATTGTGCTTAAGCTGAGGTATTACAATACATATCAAAGGTTGTGATGATGTTCTTTAATGGTTGATAGCATCAAGAAACTATAGAATACTGATCATAGATCTTTATGGTTCAGGGCTAAGGATGAGCTTTAGCTGTGAGCTTTCTTCGGTGCATATCAAAAATGGGAATATAATATTCATTTTTTTCAAAAAGAGTCATTCATATAAGAGAATTTTATAGAAGCTCATTGTAAAGGTTCACTGAGAGAAAATAGTGTGGTTCCAACATTTGGACAAATTTCGTTGTGATCTATTTGTATTTAGTTCAATATAAGTGAAGCTATTGAATTTTGACAGATGCAAAACTATATGTATTTTTAACAAATAGTATTAAATTCAAGAGTATTCTTGATAACTAAGAAACTGTAAAGAAATTGTTTTACAAAGTCTTGTATTGGTCTCGTGCTTATTTTTTTGGCTCAATCCAAAAATTACTGGCCTAAAACTATTTTATGGTTTCGGACAAAATTTAAACTAAAAAAATTCTAACAATTCTATGGATTCAAAAATAAAATATATACATGTATTTTAGTCCACTAGAAAACTCAAATGCGGATTATGAAAAGACATAACAAATTTTTATTTTAACACTTAATATTCTTTACACACAAAATTTTTAATTTAAAAATCAAATTCCAAAAAAAAAAACTAAGTGTTAAATTTTCATTCCATGAAAACATTTTGTACATATGAAACCTTTAAGGGCACTCTTAACGGTGAGACAATAAGAGTCTCAGTATCATTAAACTTAAAAAAAAATTAAAAAAAACAAAAAAAAAACAATTTCTCGAAGAAACGTCTCAACACACTGAGACGAATGATACGTCTCAGTGCAATGGAAAAGAGGAGGAAAAGCGCAGAGTCTAGCAAATTTTAAGTCTTGCAGTAGAGAAAGAACCGAATAGATCGTTGGAAATTTAGCTGCAA
>WJSH01003588.1:2071-16841 GCA_009757365.2 Lepidium campestre
GTTTTTAAATTACGACCATGAACTATGAGTTTTTACTTACCGGCAACATATCATCTCACCCATAACGTCATTCAAATACAATGTACTTTAAGTGTTTGATTATATGATTGACAATATATGAGTGTTAAACCATACATTCAACAACCCGTTAATAATATTACTTTTTAACAAAACAATACTACGACTGTAAAACGTAAAAAAATTAACTTTGTGCTTTTAGCGCGGGTACTATCCTAGAATATGATACTATCGCTTCACGGCTTCGCAAGCGTAAGTTGGATCCTAGCAAGAAGCAAGTTCGCGTTAAGAATAGAAAATATCTCAGCCGTCTCTTTCATCACGTATTCCTTTTGATGCTGCATATTTTCATTCTTCAAACGCCTATTTACGCTATAAAGTACTTCTATCTAAGAGCCGCATTCTTGAAAAATTATTATCTTTTTCTACTAATGAAACGCTTAAGTCTTGGATTAAGAATGCTGGTTTGCTATCTATTAAGACGCTATCTGCTGATTATATTTCGTCAATTGTTCTTGAATTTTGGGCGAAATTACCATCTGTTAATGTAGAGACATACGTGGTTAACGTTTTCGTTAGGGGTCATGTGTATGAGTTGTCTGCTGACAAGATCAATGAGATGTTTGGATTACCAAATTTTACTAAAATGGAAGTAGAGTATGATTGGGCTAAAATGTTTGATTCGAATTTGGCTTTGTCATTCTCCGACGAGAGGAAATCATAACTCACATATCTTAGTATGTCATCTGATTTCTCCAAGGAACAAAGGGAGTTGTATAGTTTATGTTGTAAGAAATGGATTCTGACGCTTAATGAGGCTTATGTCCAACGAGACCATCTAATGCTTATGTATCAGATCATCTACGAGATGAAATTTAATTTTGGACGAATCATGTTTGATCGTATCATGGAGCTTTCAGGGAAATTGAATTCTAAATCCTGTCTTTTGTACTTTACAATGATCTTCAATCTCCTGAATGCACATCATCCTTTTAATGTTGATTCTCATGTTGTGCATACTACAAAGAGGTCATCTCGGAGTGGTCCTACCAATGCAGCAACATCTTCTACTCCAAACTCGAAGTACAATGACACAATTGTCAAGATTTACAAACTCTGCAAAAGTGTTATGAACCAAGGTAATTACCCTTCCAAACCTTTAATATATGTTTTGTTCTGTTGTTTGACTATATTACAATATTTTCGAAGCTGGTGGAGATGACATGTCTAATGATGAAAACAATGCTTAGTACGTTCTCGTGTATGCGAACTGTTGGGCGAATAAGTTTTATCTGTTTATAATGCTTTAGTTTGATATTTGCTATCGGATGTTGCTTTTGCTTTATAAACTATGTTTGGTTTGTATGAATATGTTGTTGTTGTTAAGATTTATGATACTTATTTTTATGGGTAAGTTTTATGTTATTTGGACATATTAATTTTTGCACATACTAATGGTTAAACACCCGCGCCAAGAAGCGGGTAGTATCCTAGTTATTATAAGAAAGCATAAAATTTCAACAAAACCAACATATTTATGGCGTTATAATTCACCTCATCGATTCATTTGTACATCTATAATATTTTTCTTTTTTTGACAAATGCATTTCAATAAATAGTTAAACTGAAAATACAAGGGGGCTGAAGCATGGACATAAGAATATCATTACAAAGCGTAGATAAAAAACAACATAAAACAACATATTTATAATGAAATAAACTAGAAAAATCTTCGCGAAGTTATGGACGTCCTCGATCCAATTCCGATAAAATTTCCATAATTCTTCATTTAATTTGATACTTGTAGAGGTTCAAATGCTATATAAAGCTGGTGAACAACGCTAATCGCTCTTCCATGAAAGCTGAGCTCTCTTAACTCAATCTCCAAAAAGAAGAAGAAATAAAGAGTTTGATTCTCTAAAAAAGATTTGAAGAAATAAATGGAGCACAATATTTCGTAATGGGCCTGACACAAAGGAAAAAGATGTGGGCCCATTTTTCTTTAAGTCTATGTGATGTCTTCATCTTTGTGCAAAGAAAAGCTTGCCTAGATACTTTTGACGCTGACCTAGCTACCTCGAGCCACACGCCGACAACAACAAATGGAGGGTTCAACTTCCTAGGGTGGAAACATTTTGAAAAAAATTAGGGTGCATAGATGCAGGAGCAAATCGCGGCAGTTATGTAGCTGTTTCCAAAGATCTGTGTTTCCTTCCAAGTGAAGGTTTGTGTCAGCGGCGGAGAAAATCTTAGGAAAAACAACATATGGAGCTTCATCAAAACAATGATTTTTACCCACTTAGGGGAGAGGAAAGGTATCCAGAAAATATGATTTTGTTGAAAGAGCGTTTATGTTTGAGGTGAGGTGGTAGTATAAACGCCACCAGAAAATGTTCTCGCCAATGGTTTGTTGGCGGAAGGGTTCTCGGCTAAAAAAACAATGATAACTGGAATATGTTCTCATCAGTATAATTCCAATGGAAGGAGTCTCACAGGAATAAATTCTGCGAGATGGTTCTGAAGATAAGAGCCAGCGGCGACCTCCACCTCGAAAGCTTGTCTTGGCGGAAAGGAGGTAGAGCCTTCGCTCCTACACGTTCTGCGACAAGAGAAACAACATTGCTTCCGGGAAGAGAAAGAGAGAAAAGAAAATCAGGGAGAAGGAGAGAAAGAGGAAGAAGAAGAAGGGAAGAAAGGGTGACAGAGAAAGTCTGCCGTCGATGGCCAAGAGCATCTCCGGCGACAGAGAGGTGAGGCTGAAAGTTCTTTTCAAATTCACAAAGAACAATGACTATGAAAAAAATTCTTATAAAATATCCAGGCTATGGAAAAACGAAAAAAGGGTGTGTGAATACGAACATAACTACTAATTATACAACATGTATGAACTAAAAATTAAATAGCAAAAAAGACTAAAACGTAAATAACTAAAAACATTAGATTCTAAAGTTTTCAGAATTTCAATGTCCTAAACTAAACTAGTGATTTGGATAATTAATTAAGAACCATTTGGGCTTTAAAATGTTCAATAACCTGCTAAATGGTTGAAAACCAAGAAAAAACTACAAAAATTTAAACTAACTTAAACTAAACTCTATAATGTACTAATTAATGCTTGCAAACCTATAAAATAAACACATAACAATGGTCAGTGTAATGCACATTTATAAAATAATAACTAAACTAAAAAGTAACACAAAAACAGACTTCATGTGTAGTTTATTCTCTGCAAATAAACAAAAAATAGTTAAGAGGGTAAGTTAAGCTCGTATTTACCTTCGGTTATTGCTCAGAGCTTTGAATTTAGAAAATAACAAAGAATTCAAGTCGTTTTTGATGAAAAAAAACTCGAAAATAACAAGATTTAAGAATTTTGAAAATGAAATTAGAGAATCTTATGGATGGAAATAGAGAGGAATAGAAGAATGAGAGGATATAAACTTTAATTGTGTAGTATAGAGTTTGAAAATTGTAATTGGGGGAGTATTTAGAGCTCTCTTTTCCTTGTCGATAATGGTTATGAAAATTGAGGAAGATGATATTTTTCTAAATAAGTGATGCCAACTAAATATTTATTATTATGATATTGTAATCGATGCATATTATTGAGTAGTGATGCTCTATTTATATATATAGAGTGATTTACATAAAAGAAAAATCAATATATACATAATTAATATAACATAATTACAGAGGATCAAGAATATGATTTCCATATTCTATTACACCCCTCAAGATGGACCACCTGAGGAGAGTCCTAGCTTGACACTTAAAGATTGAAAACGAGCTTGTGGTAGAGGTTTAGTAAGTGCATATGCTAGTTGATTCGATTACTTGTTATCCTAGTTATTCATAGATCTATATGTTGTCGTCATTGAAATGTTTATAGCTTCATATTCTATTACATTGAAATGTTATTCCTTTACTCTCTTATTAGCATCATTAATCTCTTGCTTGTTTTTATAACTCTGACTTACTTGTTCTCCCTTCAATGTTCTCCCTTATAATCTCTAGATCTATTTGTTCTTTTCAAAACTATGGGTTTATTGCTTCGTCTTCCATTTGATGTTGAATTGTTCTTCTATGATTCTCTTACTTGTTATCCATAGTTATCAACACAATTATATGTTCTTTCTTAAAAATGGGTTTATCGCTTCAAATTCCTTTATATTGAAATGTTCTTCCATTAATCTCATCCTCACTTCATTTATCTCTTGCATGTTCGTGTATCTCTATCTTGGCAAGAACATTGCTTATTTTTTGTTTAACAACCTTTTATCCATTACTTGGATAAAGTCATTGTTATTTGGGACTTGTTGCACTTCATGCTTCGGTTTGTAATATTTTTTCTTAAACTTCTTTTGATAAAATGCTTTTGTCTTTTGCAAATCAAAAAGAGACTTCGGCGAAGAACAACGAAAACTGTTTTTTTTTCCCATTTCAAAATCGAAAATAGAAAAACTTGATTGAACTGATCTTCAGATCTTTTGGATTCAGACTGTAATGCACACAACCAGGATCACATAAATTGATCTAAGCACTTCACAATAGAATCAAACCAATCAATAGCTTTTGTCTTTGGATAATCAAAAAGAGACTTCGATGAAGAACAACGAAAACTGGTTTTTTTTTCCCTTTTCAAAATCGAAAGTAAAAAAAGACTTGATTGAACTGATCTTCAGATCTTTTGGATTCAGACTGTAAGGCACACAACTAGGATCACATAAAATAATCTAAGCACTTCACAATAGAATCAAACCAACTAATAGTTCTAAGAACAATTTTATAAAAAAACTTTGAAATTGAAATCTTAACAAGAATGTGAAGTCAAGAGATAACTCTTTTTCTGAATCCAAAAGAGCTCCCACATTGAGGTGGTGAAATTGAGCCTTTGAACCCCATAATAAATTACAAATAAGACTACAAAAGATTCTATCTTATGTAGAATCTATGAACCAAAACTATGAACTCACAAAAGATAAATATAAAGAACTTACTTTTTGTAAGAAAGAAGAAGATGAGAAACGCTTGGAGAAATCGTAAGGATTAACATCCATTATATAGGATTGATGCCAAAGCATTTTAGGCAAGTTATATTCTGGTGCAGCATGGCACCATAGTTAGACCGAAGCACGCAAGCTTATATTCTCTCTAGGCTTTTTCTATTTTAATTATCTATTTTTAAAGACTATTTAAGCTTTGTTGAGTTTGTTTGAATAAGGCCTTAGGGTTATTTGTTTTGGACATAAGTTGTGAAAGACCTTTTCTTTTTAAGGGTCCATTTCAAGGGGTCTAAAAGGAGATAATGAAGTCGGATCAGCTTAGGTATTTTTCCATTTATTTAGGGATTTCTAGTTTTGGTAGTTTTCTATTAATTTTAGGGTTCCTAGAAAGGTTTAGGCCCATTAGGTTTTAGGGTTTTCCGCAGGGAATTCAATATATGATGTAATCCCTTGCTTCACTAATAAAGCAGAGAGATAGAGTTTACAG
The DNA here is from genome assembly GCA_009757365.2 of Lepidium campestre. NCBI lineage: Eukaryota > Viridiplantae > Streptophyta > Magnoliopsida > Brassicales > Brassicaceae > Lepidium > Lepidium campestre. The sequence continues at coordinate 7,580 of WJSH01003588.1, forward strand.
AAAATAAAATCTTAGCTTTTGCTAATGTGAGAAATCACAAACCCTAGCCGTCGTCGAGCTCTACTTCCACGTGAGGAAGCCTAGCAAGAGTGAACCTCGAGTTCTTCTTGTTTGTAGGATTTATGAGGCTTGATTCAATTCACCTTTCGAATTATCTATCCCCATCATCGCCGCCGTTCATCATCATCACCACCGTCCGCCGTCGTTGCTCTCCGCCGCCGTCATAAACCCTAATCACACTGCCGCCATCTCTTTGCTTCCGCTGCTGCCTGTTTGCCTTGTATCTGCTGCCTCAAGGGATCGGAAACCCTAGATCTGATTTCTGCGCTGCACCATCTGGTATCAGAGCCGCGTGGATCGACTTTTACTGCTCGATCAAATCCTGGTCATTCATCTTGAGGTAACAAACAAAAACCCTAAATTTTTGTTTGGAATCTACGGACCTAATCTGTGCTCGTTGTGAAGCAAAACCCTTATAAGAGCAAAGGAGTGCTCGAAGATGAAGCCAAAGCCGTGGAGATCCTAGACGGCTTGAACGTGAAAGAAAGAGCCATGAGAAAGCTCCAATCTGCTGAGGGTGATACTCCTTCACCCGAGAGACTGAAGACTCGTCCTCTCTTGGACCTTGGAGTCTACACACACCTACCTCTTGTTGCGCGTGATGAAGAGGTAGCACCAAGCTACACTCGCCGGAGCCGTGAAGCGCCACCGTTGGTTTCTCAACAATGGTCACACTTGGACGATGTCGGAAATCTTCTATCTGGTCTTAAGGCGAAGACCAACCTAGATTCATTGCTGTACTTACCGGGACGTGAAGAGAAGTGTGAAGCGTAAGAGTTGCAGCCGCTTACTGCAGGGAAGATAGGTGGATTCAAGCCACCGATCTAGCCCATACCACCGCTCGTAGCAGAGCATATGAATGTGATTTCTCCATGTGAAGCCAGGATCGTTTTGGCTAAGCAAGAAGAGTCACATGAGCTTCATTCAAATCTTTGCATCATCGTGTGGCTGAATCCGAGGAGTACGCTTGAGGTAACTCCAAAAACATTGGTATTGTGTGTTGTTGGAAATATCAATGTGTGTTGTGATGTTGTGCCTGTGGAGACTTGTTTTAAGCCACCACTTAGGGAAGAGGGGTCTGATAAAATCTCGAGGATGCCATGGGAGTGTAGCCTCCTCATCGATCCAGGAGACTATAAGACTGTAGTCTCAACCGAGTTTGTTTGGTCCTTGTACGTAATGGATCAATTGTGCCGTAAGCCAACTGCATTGACTTGACTTCATTCGGACAGCAAAGCGAAGAAGAGGAAGCGATTAGGAGAAGACAAGGTCTATTTGTTGCAAGCTTCTCAAGGACGTGAACGTGGAGAGGAGGTTAAAGACGAAGCCTTCAACGTCGTGAGCAAGGAGAGGAAGATGAAGGTCGTGCTGAATGGTGAACGTGCAGGAGAGCCGTATTGACCGCATCCATTCCAAGGATGTGATCGCGAGGAAGTGAGCATTGGCGAAGATGATGTTGACATGAAGATGTCGACCAATACAATTAAGTGGAAGAAGGAACCCGACCCGTGCACTGCTTATGATTCGGGGTTGAATCTCTCTGACTGGGAGGGATCTGGTGCAGCGTGGCACCAAGGTTAGACCGAAGCACGCAAGCTTATATTCTCTCTGGGCCTTTTCTATTTTAATTATCTATTTCTAAAGACTATTTGAGCTTTTGTTGAGTTTGTTTGAATAAGGCTTTAGGGTCATTTGTTTTGGACTTAAGTTGTAAAAGACCCTTTCTTTTTAAGGGTCCATTTCATGGGGTCTAAGAGGAGATAAGTAAGTATGATCAGCTTAGGCATTTTCCATTTATTTAAGGATTTCTAGTTTTGGTAGTTTTCCATTAATTTTAGGGTTCCTAGAAACGCTTAGGCTCATTAGGTTTTAGGGTTTTCCTCAGGGAATTCACTATATAATATAATCCATTGCTTTATTAATAAAGCAGAGAGAGAAATTTAAATAAAACAAAATCCTAGTTTTTGCTAACGTGAGAAATCACAAATCCTAGCCGTCATCGAGCTCTACTCCCACATGAGGAAGCCTAGCAAGAGTGAACCTCGAGTTCTTCTTATTGGTAGGATTTATAAGGCTTGATTCAATTCGCCTTCCGAATCATCTATCCCCATCAGCGCCGCCATCATAAACCCTAATCACGCTGCCGCCATCTCTTTTCTTCTGCCGCTGCCTCTTTACCTTGTAGTTGTTGCCTCCAGAGATCAGAAACTCTAGATCTACTTTCTACGCTGTACCATATTCCAAATCAATTGAGAAATCTTCTCATAATTGGAGAAGATTCGATGTTATTTTTCTCTAACGATCATTCAGAAAAAAAGTGAGAGAGAAAGAGAGACAAAGCATCCAATGTTAGGTATCACTTCAAGTATTGCGCTTCATGGGCTTTAGAAAAGCATACTACAATATTCTAATAATAATTTGCTTAGTCGAAAGCCTTAGCCCAATATTTTAAAGTTAACAGGCCTATGACTAAATTTAATCTCAACCCTCTTAAGATAAGGTTAGCAAATCCTTTCCAAGTTACACACTTTGATCCACTATTTCTCATTCAATCTTGCTTTGTTTTTGACATGTAATTGCACAAAATTATAGTGCCTATTACAAGGAATATAAAGAATCCAAAAAATCATTATTTTATTTATAAAATAATATAATAATTGTATGTCAAAAATAAAGTTCTAACAATCACCCACATGAATGGTAATAATTCCAGCCATTGTAGGTTACATATTAATTGTTAGATAGAAAAGGCTAAAAAAATTTACACAATATGCTGGACTGACTCGATAGACATGAAAGACTTGACAGACACGTGAGTTCAAACAAAATGCATTGTATTTGGGGTGGTAGTATTTTTTAAACCTTGAACCAGTCATAGTTAATATCTGTCGAGTTTACTTGGCCATAAAGTGAACATGATGTCTTGAAATTTCCAGATTTTTATGTAAATCGAGACAACAGTTATAACACAGTATCTCGGTTACAACAGTCATAAACCGAGACAACAATTACTTAGGAAGAATGAGATGTTTATTGGGAAAGGTTATGTAAAAGGGGTTTAGTCAAAATGTATGTAATGTCTGTCCATAAAAACAATGGTGCTTCAAGCTCCATTGTAGAAAAATGTGTGGAGCTTGAAGCACCATTGTTTTTGTGGACAACCATTACACACATTTTGACTAATCCCTCGCTTACATAACTTTTCCCAATAAAAACCCAATTCTTCCTAAGGATCAATTGATACGATGAAAAATTGATGTCAAATCCATACTTGCTCATCAATAAACCCGAGATAAAGCTCTTCCTCATATCAGGTATGTGCTTCACGTTGGAGAGAGCATCCTCCATACTTGATGTCATCTTCAATACTACCTTGCTAGTGCATTCGATCTTGAAGTGTGAGACGTTTCCCATCAAAGATATTCGTCGGTTGTGTACTTTTTGTAAGTACTAAACATATAGCAGTTAACACATATATGAGTTGTAGCACTCTTGTCATACCACCACTCCTTTGGATTTTCTTCAGCCATGTGCGTTTCCATGACGACCGCACACCAATCCGCCTTTGTGAGGTTTGCTTGGTTTTGTTCTTTGAGACGAGAACGACAATCCGCTGTCTTGTGTCCAAGCTTCTTGCAATAGTTGCACTTCCCAACAAATTTGTTATTGGTCTTCATGACACCTTGGGGGGCCTTAGGTCCTAACGGTTTTTGAACATATTTTGGACCAGCATGAGGAGGCCCGACCTTTGCCTTACCTTTACAATTGTACTCGGCCATATAGCATTGTGAGCCACCATAATCGAATCCGATTTCTCACGTTTGGTTTTGAAGCCTTAAAACCAAGTTAGGCAAGGTGAGTTACTTTTGTTTGTAGTCGAGATATCACTTGAAATCGATCCAGCTCGGTGGTAACTTCTTGATGAAGCAATTCACATGGAAAATCTCGCAGATTTTCATCCCCTCTTTAGCAAGCTGGTGTACAAGCATTTGAAGCTCATGGACTTGATCCATGATGGGTTTCGAATCCACCATTTTGAAGTATAGGAATTTGAGGGTATCAACTTTCTTGGAGCCAACATTGTACGGCTTGTACTTATCTTACAAAGCCTCCCAAAGGACCTTTGAGGTTTTGTACTCTTGGAAGACCTTAAAAAAAGATCATTCCAAACGAGCCTTGATATACATGTTACATAGGTAATCATTGTGGTCCCACGCATGGACAATAGCCAAAGCATGTGGGTCGGTATTATTTGGAGGAAGCACAAGTCTATCCTCGGTTAAGTACCGTGCCAGTTTTGATGTTTTCAATTGCAAGGATTAACACCCATTATATAGGATTGATGCCAAAGTATTTCCACTACAAAAAATGTTAACATTGATAGCATGGTTTGTTATACTGCTACCAAAGATCAATTTTTATTTATGGATACTATATGACAACATTTTTTAAACGCTAAGATATATTTTGTATTAAGCGAAAAACTTTAATCACTTTCTGCATGATACTTAGTGAAATATTAATTTTCTCTTATTCCCTCTCATTACCTCTATCACGAAAAAACCGTAACGATTTGGTACTTTCTCTCAGACAAAATGTTTTCTCGAATTGGATCTTCTGAGTTTAACCTTAACATTTTCTTAAACAATTTTCCCCTTTTTTGGTCGGAAAAAATCTTTCCCCTTTTTCTAAAACAAAAACCTAATTTTTCTTCTTCATTCGATTTTTTTGTCATTCTTCTACACTCTCTGTTATCTCACTCACTTTTTCAATCTTCTCTTTTTTTCTGTGGTTTTAAGGTTAAATCTCTCTTCTTCCTTTTCGATTATTATATTCCTTCTTCTACATGTATATGTACCAACACTCGATTCCTCATATTCGCTGGGAGTTTTCAAAGATGAACAATTCACCGTACGGTGACAATCTCGAAGACGAATGGTCAAAACTTACTTGATTTAAAGAGTTTGTAGCAGATATGGGTATAAATCCACATCCATCAACTTTGCTCTGATTATCTCTTTCTTGTAATTCGTTATTGACATTCGCTTCGTTTTCAGAATTACAATATAACCTTGGAAGCCTATCTTCATTCTCATGTCTCTGTTGGAAGACAAAGCTAACAGCTTTTGCAAGTATTTACCACAAAGAGGACCATGAATTAGAGAGTTTGAAGATGGCTTTTAGCCACAATACCTTTTTGTTGTTGTTTTTGCATCATTGAATTTGTGATTATTTCTTGTTTCTCTTCTATGAGAAATTTAGGCAAACACCTTATGTGCATTTGAGTACTTAGAAGAAAAACTAAAGTTTATGTTCTTTTTTCAAAGATGGAGGAGAAGATGAAAGGACCCATGAAAAGCCAGAGGTGAAGCTATAAAATAACAAATTCTCCATCGAGAATCCATCATCATGTGTTCTTGATATATCGTTTCGATTCAAATTTGGTTCAAACTTGATCAAAGATCTTCTCTTCTATAGTTTTCATATTCTGATTAAAGCTTGAGTTCTTTCTTAATTTGGTTTGTTTTAATTTCGGTTATACACATATAATGGTGCACAAAGATTGGGGGCATCTTTGCAGGTAAGACACTTAATTATATAGGTTAGGTTTCAGTAGGTTTTTGCATTTTACTAGTTTTTCCTTTCCTTTTGTAATGAAGAGCTGATCCTACATATGAGAGAGGATCAGAGAATTTTGTAAGGGATGTGGCTGCGGATTTAGGAGATGCAGCTATGATTATCTGTCCTTGTGTTGACTGCCGTAACATAGATCGTCACATAAGTAGTATAGTAGTTGATCACCTTGTAAGAAGAGGAATGGACGAGGCTTACAAGATGCGTTCAGAATGGTATCATCATGGAGAACTGAAGACAGTGATCGAGAGTGAAGGGAAATCTCATCAGTTTAATGATGAGATTTTTGATTTGTATCAAGTTGATGATGTGTTTAATGGATATGGTAGTCAGGCTGATGTTAGTATGATTGCAGAGGGTGAGGATAAGAAAGAAGATGATTTTCTTGCAAAGCTTGCAGATGCTGGAATACCATTGTATCCATCTTGTGTAAATCATTGTAAGTTTTCAGAAATATTCTCCTTGTTCAGACTCAAGACACAAAATAGTTGGTCAGACAAGAGCTTCAATGATCTGCTAGAGACATTGCCAAAGATGTTCCATGAAGACAATGTGTTACACACATCACTGTATGATGTTAAGAAATTCCTGAAATCATTTGATATGGGTTATCAGAAGATACATGCCTGCGTCAATGATTGTTGTCTATTCAGAAAGAAATACAAAAAAGTTGAGAATTGTCCTAAATGCAAGACTTCAAGATGGAAGACTAATATGCACAATGGTGAAGTAAGGAACGGAGTCCCACAGAAAGTATTTAGGTACTTTCCAATAATCCCTAGGCTTAAGAGAATGTACAGATCTGAAAAAATAGCCAAAAATCTGAGGTGGCATTACAGTAACAAGAGTACATATGGTAAACTAAAACACCCGGTAGATTCAGTTACATGGGACCAAATGAATGCCAAATTCCCAACCTTTGCAGCTGAAGAAAGGAATGTGAGGCTTGGATTGGCAACAGACGGATTTAATCCATTCAACATGAGGAATTCAAAATACAGTTGTTGGCCTGTATTGTTAGTGAATTACAACTTCCTACCAGATTTGTGCATTTCCAAGGAAAACATCATGCTTACCTTATTGATTCCCGGTCCACAACAGCCTGGTAATAATATTGATGTCTACTTAGAGCCATTGATAGAGGATCTCAATCATCTGTGGAATGAGGGAGAGTTAACATATGATGTCGCGACAAAAACGACTTTTACACTTAAGGCAATGTTGTTGTGGATAATAAATGACTTTCCAGCCTATGGGAATCTTGCAGGCTGCAAGGTAAAGGGGAAGATGGGATGTCCTTTATGTGGTAAACATACTGACAGTATGTGGTTGAAGTTTAGTAGAAAACATGTCTACTTGTGTCATCGAAGGGGTCTGCCACCAACACATAGTTTTAGAGGGAAGAAGTCATGGTTTGATGGAAAAGCTGAGCATAGAAGGAAGAGTAGAATACTGACTGGACAGGAAATTCGTAAGAACCTCAAAAATTACAAAAATGACTTTGGTAATGTTTAAAAATCTGCGAGTAAGAGAAGAAAGACTGAGTATTGTAGATTGGAATCTGATAATGATGATTTATCTAGTGAATCATAAGAAGATGAGGAATCTACAGTAGATGAGGAGGAGTTATCAAGATGGAAAAAAAGATCAATCTTTTTTAAACTGCCATATTGGGAGGTATGAAATGCCGTAACTAAGAAGGAGTAATTTTACATATTATATATGTCGATTATTTGTTTCACTGTTGATGTATTTGTACTATGTAGGAACTCCCAGTTAGGCAAAACTTGAATGTAATGCATGTGGAAAGGAATGTGGCTGCAAGTATAGTAGCCACATTGTTGCATTGTGGAAAATCTAAGGATGGTCTGCATGGACGTAAAGACTTAGAGGATCTTGGCATTAGAAAGGATTTACATCCTAGAATCCAAGAAAGAAAATCATATCTACCTCCAGCACCTTTGTCTCTATCAAAGGCAGAAAATAAGATCTTTTGCAAGAGGCTATTTGACTTCAAAGGACCATATGGATACTGTTCAAATATATCCAGAGGTGTATCATGATAGTAGGATTTTTACTAAGCAATTTTCTATTATACTATCATATCATTGCAGTATAATAGGTATCAATCCAATCGGGTGAAGATGCTAGCACTTAGAACATATTAGATCAGCCTAATTCAAGCCAATCAAATTTGCGATTTCAATCAACCTAAGTGAAACACAACAAAATAAACGAACTAAAGCAATAAAACAGAACACAAAGATGAACAATAGCAATATGATAACGATCAAGGCAATCGAAAACGAAGATAAGCAATAAGGAAAGTCAGGGCTCTTGAGGAATGAGGTTATCGATCTTGGCTTAGCTAGGGCTCTCTTGATTACTTAACAAACCATTCAGGAATCATCTCTAGATAATAGGTTTAAAGCAATCAAATTGATTCTCATGACAATTGATCTCAATCAAGCATCCAACCTAACCATATCATCATAGGTGATTAATAAGCATGAAGGCATAAAGAAGCAACCTATTCTAGTCAATATTCAACCTAAACAATCAATCCATTGAGTTAGGTATGAATATCTCAAGTTTAGACTAAGTTAGACATTTCATCAAACACTTGGTAGGTGGAGAAACGTCTCTAATCAAATCTTTAGTGATCAGGTAGAAATAGACATTAAGATTATCTAAACTAAAGAGATCTATCATATTTAAGCTTAAGCAAACAAGAAAACCCTAGATCTACCAAGATCTACACATCTCCTCAAAAACCCTAATTGATCTACTCAAAACTCATTAAAAAACGTAAAAACCCAGAATTGTAAATAGATAGCATGATAAGAAAGATTAGATTGCAATTAAGAAGATTGATGAAGGATAAAATTGCATTAAACTCCAAGAAATACTCCAAAAGATAACATTGAATTACAAAAACAAAGAGAGAGTTCTTGAGAAATTCTAAAAAAGCTAAAAAACGACTTAGGGTTTATTAATGGGTTAAAGAGGGTATTTATACCTCCTTACCAAAATACCCTAATTACAAAAGTCAACATAAATAGAAAAATCAACATTCAGGTAAGTCCACTCGACCAGGTGTGGTCGAGTGGCTGGCTCGAGTCAAATCCTTCTCCCCATATTTCTCTAACTCGACCTCAAATACTCGAGCGTGGTGTCCAAATCCATGTGCACGGCCATATCCACTCGAGTCTTCCACTCGAGCATGCCCCTAATCCTTCCTCCTTTCTCCAAAGCTATCTCCAGCACTCAACTCCCATATCACGATCTCCTTTATGTCCAGATTGCTCCCGATTCATCCGCAAAGTACCTAAAATCACATGTATGCAATGAAAATGCAAGATATGCTTGGTAAAGCTAAAAAAATCCTAAAATAAAGCAAAACATAATGAGAAATCGTGTAAAAAGGATTGTAAAAGAGTACTAAAGCTAGTTAAAATACACATATATCAACTCCCCCAAACTTATCCTTTGCTTGCCCTCAAGCAAACATATAAGAACAAGCTTGGAAAAGAGGTTTGAAAGTGGGGATTCAGAACCAAAACTTGCT
>WJSH01003595.1:1465-27457 GCA_009757365.2 Lepidium campestre
ACTAACATATTACAATAAACTGAAAATAGAGAAACTAATTTAATATCTAATTTTTCCCTGTTTTTTTATGGTCAATGTTCATACTTCATATGTCGTCAGTTCATAAAATTATAATACAAACATATGCTGTTTAAGTAAATACACTCTAAAATATTACAAAATGAGATATTTGTTTGATTAAAATAAGAATTAAAATTTTAAAATAGTTTACCTTTTTCTTAAATTTTACTTTTGATATTCATATATCAAGATTTGATTAGAAATTTGATTTGATCTCTCACTGGAAGATTGAGAACATGTACTTCTTCTTTTTTCTTCTAAATTCGTAGATCTTTCTTTTTTGGTCGTTGATTTGGATATATTATTATTACATAGGGTATCTAGGCTACACTTATAAAAAAAAACTTATTTCGAATCTCAAATCACTTTATTATATCAACCTCATGCTTTTTAATATCTTTTTTTTTTCTTTCAATGGCTCAAGAATCTAAGCAAAATTTGGACTGAGGGATTAAATCTAGTGTTAGTGTTTTCCAGCACAACCCATTCAACTTCTCTTATCAAAATTGATTAAAAAAAAAACTTTTAAAATGAAACAAATATACAATATTTTGTAAATTTGGAAATTGATATCGTTGTTGGGCCTTTTTATGACCCATTAGTGGTATTGGGCCTAATGTGTAAGAAATATAAAGGCCTTGAAGAAGAAGAGTTGGTAAGACTGACTACTTGAAGAAATTTTTTAAAAACGAAAGATAAAAAAAGTAAAATTGTCGTGACTCGTAACTCGTGACTCAACTCAACCACACAAAAATGGGCCAAGCTCCGTCCTCTCCGGCGGAACTGAGTGGACGCGATACTACTTCGTGGTTCTGGTCGTCAGAATTTCTCGATTGTGAATCGACTGGGTTCGAAGATGGAGACTATGATTTTACTGTACATCTACCGGACGATTGTCTTGCTCATGTCTTTCATTTTCTCACCGCCGGAGAGCGGAAACGGTGTTCTCTCGTTTGTAAACGGTGGTTTTTCGTTGACGGTCAGAATCGTCACCGGTTATCACTCGAAGCTAAGGCGGAGATTCTCCCGTTTCTGCCTTGTATATTCAATCGGTTCGATTCCGTGACGAAGCTCGCTCTTCGCTGTGATCGGAAGTCTTTCAGCTTGAACGATGAGGCTTTAGTCATGATTTCGGTTCGGTGCTCGAACCTGACTCGTGTCAAACTTCGTGGTTGTGGCGAGATCACAGATCTAGGAATGGAATCGTTTGCTCCAAACTGTAAGAACCTGAGGAAATTATCGTGTGTCTCCTGCAATTTTGGTACGAGAGGATTGAACGCGATGCTTGAGCATTGCAAGGTTCTGGAGGAGTTATCGGTGAAGCGTCTTAGAGGAATTCACGAATTGGCTGAGCCAATTCAGCTGAGCTCGTCTTCTACACTCAAGTCGATTTGCTTGAAGGAGCTCGTGAATGGTCAGGTATTCGAATCTTTGGTTGCTACTAGAACCTTGAAAAGACTTAAAATTATTCGTTGTTTAGGTAACTGGGATTCAGTTTTTGAAATGATTGGAGATGGAAATAGTTCTTTAACTGAAATTCACCTTGAGAGGCTCCAAATGAGTAATGTTGGACTCTATGGTATATCTAACTGTCCAAATGTAGAGACTTTGCACATAGTGAAAACCCCTGAATGCTCGAATTTAGGTTTAGCTAGTGTTGCAGAGAGCTGTAAGCTACTGAGAAAGCTTCACATTGATGGTTGGAGAACTAAGAGGATCGGTGATGAAGGTCTGATGTTTGTAGCTAAACACTGTTCGAATTTGCAAGAACTTGTACTTATCAATGTGAACGCAACACATACCAGCTTATCCGCTATTGCTTCAAACTGTAAGAAACTCGAGCGGTTAGCTCTTTGTGGAAGTGGTACAATTGGGGACATAGAGATTGGTTGCATCGCTGAGAAATGTGTGGCATTGAGGAAATTCTGTATCAAAGGATGTCCGATTTCAGATGCCGGGATCAAGGCACTGGCTTTAGGCTGTCCTAAGCTGGTGAAACTGAAAGTGAAGAAATGTAGATTGGTTACCGGTGAAGTTAGGGAATGGCTGCATGAACGGAGGAGAACATTGGTGGTGGGTATAGATGGTGGTGAAACCAATGGCATGGGCATGGGCATGGGCTTGGTGGATGACAATGATCAAAGAGTTATTGAGGAGCCACCTCCACCTCCACCGGTTGCTGATGGTGATGGCACTGCGGAGGTTGCAGGTGGTAGTAGGTTAGGTTTAGCTATGTTGAAGACAAAGTTGGGATTACTTGCAGGAAGGAATTTGGTGGCTTACTTGTTTAGGAGATGGTCTCAACGTGAAGCTACTTGTACCATTTGATTGGGCCTTTATTTTACAACTAGGCTCTTCTTGCATATCGAAACAAAAACCTACTCCTGTATTATTATTTCTTTGTTCCTATATTTAATCTTCTCAATTCTTTTCGAGACAGAATGATTCTATAAAAATCAAATTATTAAAACGTAAAAGAAATTTTATTCTTATATTATATCATGTCATAAGCGGAGTCGTTTCTCATTTTATACTTCAGTTTACATGTTATAAACTATATGATAAAATTAATCTATGATTTGGACTAGTCAATTTTTTGTTACTAAGCCTATTGATTAGATCACATTTAATTACTTGATTTTCCAAAAGATCTTACATTATTTTTTAAATTTAAATATGTGATTTTCCTAATCCAAAAAATTTAGCATTATTTTCTAAATTTAAATTTGAATATGTAGGTTCTAATCTTAACCATTTAATTAAATTTATCTTTTTAAATCTTGATCGTTCATTAAAAAAATATTTAAAAATATTCCTTTAAAGAAAAATGAAAGAAATATTCGTTTAAGAAAAACTAAACATTAAGAATATTTGAATATCCGGGTTTGGGTCGGATCATTTTAGGTTAAGGGTTTTTGGTTCTTTTGATTTAATACTCATTTGGGTATTTTTATTTTTTGGGTCGAGTTCGGTTTAGTATAGATCGAGTTCGACTATTTTTACATAAAACATCAAAATTAATAAAGATTTAATGGAAAACACTCTAAAAAGGTAAAATTTAATAGGAATATATCGAGTACAAATACGGTTTGTGATTCGGTTTTGGTTCGAGTTTGGGGTTCAATTTTTCGGGTACATAGATCTAAGATCCATTATAGTACTTTATCGGGTTCGGTTTCTCTAATTCGAGTTTTTAATTCTTTTTATTTAAAACTTTTAGAATTCAGAATATAACAATAACATGTACAAATATTAAATTGAGGTACCCATTTTATGACAACTTTCAATAACTTACCCGCTATTTTTGTATTTGGGTATTTTTATTTTTTAGATCGGTTTTACAGTTTGTTATACCTAAATATTTAATCTAAAAAATTTAACTTCACGCCATAGCGCGGGATAAATCCTAGTGATTTAAGGAATTTGCACAATGGATAAAATATACGAAGCACAACTTGTTTACAATTAAAAAGATATTTTATTAGATAGTACCATTTTTCGTTATTTTTCTTAAATTTTAGCTTTATAATAAATCAGATAATGCAGTTTTAAAACTATATTATGACATCATTTTAAGTTTGAAGAAATTTTTATAACTTTTGATTAACTAATATATTTTGAAATTCTCATTAGAACTCATTGGCAAAATCATCACTTAATAACAACTTTCTATTTTACATTGTTTAGGAGAAATTATGTTTAAATACACGTGAGAAAAAAAAAAGGAAATTAGCCGACTTGAATCCAACCCAAAATTTCCATTTTTTTTCTTGATAGGTTTCAACGGTTATAATGTTGAAAGGGCCTTGTCTATATATATACATGTATGCCTGACGCTCTTACTTCATAACTTCTTTAGTTTCTCTCTCAATTCTTGTTACTCTGTTCGAAACTAAAGAAACCCTAGAAAAGATGCAATATTCAAGTGAAGAATTCGTGAAGTTCTTAGGAGAAGGTGTTTTCGGTTGTGTTGATCTCATTAAGTTTACTAAACCTGACGGATCTTCGTTTCAAGCCGCTGTAAAAACCTCTTACGCCGAGAATTACACGACTCTCAACAGAGAATCTCAGATTCTTTCTGAACTCAGAGGATGTCCAAGAATCGTTCAATGCTATGGTAACGATTTGGAAGAAGGTTTTAGCTCTAACGGAGACACAGTCTACAAATTGCTTCTCGAGTACGCATCTGAAGGTAGCTTAAGTTCTTTCATGGACAATTACACCGACAAGACGTTGCCGGATCCGATGATCAGAGACTTTACGCGTATGATTGTTGAAGGATTGGTCTCGATTCACAGTCATGGTTATGTTCATTGTGATCTTAAATCCGACAACCTTCTTATCTTTCCCAGTAAGGATTCTTCTCCTTATGAGTTAAAGATTTCTGATTTCGGAAACTCGAGAAGAGTCGGAGAAGTTCCAAGTCACTGGGACATCTTTTTCCCGTTTGTGGGAACGCCAATTTACATGTCACCGGAGTCTATCAACGACGGTGCTGCGAGAAAAACCCTAGATCTGTGGTCGTTAGGGTGTTTAGTGTTGGAGATGTATACAGGTGAGAAGCCATGGAGAGGGCTTGATATTAACGAGATCTCCACAGTTCTCTTTGAAAGCAAAGCTCCAGAGATTCCAACGACTGTGCCTTGTGATGCAAGAGAGTTTATTGAGACATGTTTCGCAAGGAACCTTGAAAAGAGAGGAACAGCGTCTGAGTTGTTGTTGCATCGGTTTTTGTGTCGGGAAGAGAAGATTGCTGTTGTTGTCGCTGATGTGGCTAAAGAGACAAAGTCATCGTTGTTGTATAAGTTGAAGTTGAGAATCAGAGGAGCTCGTTTGAAGATGGATATTGGTGAAAAGTCACAGAGCTTGAAGGTTTCTTCTTCGTCTAAGCATCCAAAGTTTAAGAAAGTAGTCAATAAACTCTTGAGGTTGAAGACTAATCATCTGAAACCCTTGGAATCAAATTTAGTTTCTGCTCAGTAGTTCTCTGACTTTATTATAGCTCTGTTACTTTTAAGTTTGTAGATCACAAGTTATATGATAATTTTCTGTATATCTTATCTTTTTCAATATATAAATGTTACTGAAATTGTTTCAAAGTGAAGATACAACAAGAGAATTGCTAAGAGATCATTGAAAAGTTCTTTGCCTCTTGAAATTTGCAAGATCTTCAATTCTAAACCTTTGCCATGTCTCAGTAAATGACCACAGATTCCAAAATATGTGCCTTGGGACTTAAGGCAGAGATATTATTCATATTTGTTTCCCGAGGAATCCAGAGGAAAGACGAAACGACAATATTTATCTTTTTTATTTATTTATTTCTCAACATTACTAATCGTTTTTTTAACATATTGAATTGAGTTTCTGCATCTTCTATACTTAATTATTAGTTTGAATTATTTATTAGTCAACATATTATATTCATGTTAGTAATATTTCTTTTTTGGTGATATTAAGGCGTGCTGTTTTCCAATTTCATTGAAAATGAAAATTTACATCCTTGCATTAATTCTAAATACACTTGTGAAAACCACCAACTCTATATATATCAACAGCATCACTTAGAGTTCATACATTGTCTTAAACATATCATATTGGTACAGTACTTAAGAAGAAGAAAATTCATAGGTATGTAATTAGTTGTTTGTTTTGATATTCTTTGATCTTGATTTCCTGCGTTTGAATTGCTTTGGCTAAGGCATAGATATCTATAATGAAAATATGTGAAAGATATGACTGAGAAAATGTAATCTACATGATGTTTACTTTCATTTTGATGGCCATTTTCGAATAGGATCTTAACTCTGTTACTTCTTCCTCAAACAATTTTGACCTCATTTTCTCTTGGCTCTTAAAAATCACAGTTTTGACGGTATTGTCTGGTCTAATGGAGCATATACCAGCCGCCGCTGAGAAGGAAGTTCGTCTCTTCTTCTCTTTTTTTCTTTGAATGTTTCTCTGTTTTTCTTTTTGCTCTAAGGTTTTGCGATGTCTTGCTAACCGTCTTCTCATTGTAAAGTTCAAGAAATGTTCTCTGGATAATGAAACCTCTGAGCAGGTACGCAAAAAGACCCATAAAATACCATGTTTTGAGAGAAGTCTGAATAATAAGTTTGATACAGATGTGATCTAAATTGTTGTTGGTAATACAGAGTCTAGTCCGAAAAACTGTCGAGCATCTTAGATATCCACTAGAGTATTCATTCAATCGAATCAATCCACATTCCGAGGTTTGTTTCCTCTCATGAATCAATTTGTTTTATCCAAGTTGTGCTGTTTTTATGTGGTTCTTTGAGACTTTAATTGCTAAGCAGGGCTGGTTAGTATCTGATGCTGGCATGAAACTTTCGAAGGTGATGATATCAACCACAATGGTGGCTGTTGATTGTGAGATGGTTCTCTGTGAAGATGGTTCTGAGGGTTTGGTTAGAGTTGGCGCTGTAGACCGTGATTTAAAGGTACATATATAGTTTGAAACCATCCAATATTCATATCTTAGTTCTTCACTTTGATCATCATTTGCTCATGGCTGTTTTAGGTGATTCTTAACGAATTTGTGAAACCGGTCAAACGAATTGTTGACTATAGGACACCTATTACCGGAGTTACTGCTGAAGATATCAATAGAGCTACTCTCTCTTTGAAAGATATACAGGTAACATTCTTGGAATAGTGTCTTTCTCCTGTAAAGATTACTCAAATGAAGGTCATGTCAACTGTCTGAATTGTGCAGGAAAAATTGTGGCCCTTTGTTTCTGCTGGTGTTATTTTGGTAGGTCACAGTTTGAGCCATGATTTAGAAGGTAAATAATTAGTTCCAAGTTGAATACTCCATGTTAATTCGATTGGACTGTGGCTAAAGTCCAGTGTTTTGATCTCAGTATTGAAGATAGCTCATCAAAGAGTAATTGATACTTCATATTTATTCAAGTATCCCAATGATCAAAAACAAAGAAGGCCTTCACTTAATAACCTTTGCAGGGTGAGCTTATAATTTGTTTCTCATTTCCTCTTGAGTGAATTGCATTCTTAAGTTTTTTTTTTTATATCATTTTTTTGAAATACATTTTGCAGTCGATGTTGGGTTACGAAGTACAAAAGGCAGGTGTATCTCATGATTGCGTACACGATGCAGCAGCTGCTATGAGACTTGTACTTGCTCTTATTGAGAAAAGAATCGACACCACAATCACAGTATCTAAGGAGGTAACCAATGTAGTTTGATTTACTTAACTTGTTTATCATAAATTACTAATTCTACCATTTTTCATAGGAATTGGAGGATGATAGATCAAGATTCTTTCTACATAGAATCTCTCACAGTCTGTCAACTGAAGAATTGAGTAGAGTTCTGTCTCGAAAGTTTCATTCCAAAGCGTTCACACTTGATGTTAAGGTTGAGAAATCAAAACATAATATCTATGTAATTTAGCCAACACTGACTATTTCTTTGACTCTGTTCTTTTCTTTTTCTTTCTGCAGCCGGCCAAAACACGTGGTGGTTACTATTGTGCAGTTGTTGTTTTCAATAGCTCCAAAGAAGCAGAACAAGCATTTCGAAACGTTGATGGAATCCAAGAGAAGGTACTTCAAATCTCTGCTTTTCTTTTGGCAAAAAATAGGAAACTATGTGATCGAGAGTGTGATGAATTAAGTTTCTGGATTATGTTTTGCATTTCAGGATTCATTCGGGTTCTCTCAGAAACTCATTCTCTCCCGGCTGAGTTCTTTTTATGTTCGCAAAATGGTTAAAGGTGAATAATGCAACCTAGCATTGGCGGTTTTAGCGGAGACTTTCGTATTATGCTTTTATGTTTTAGTATTGATCAAGAAATCTAAGCCATGTTTCTGCTTTCCTTTATTTTTTGGTGTTTTGTTTGAGAGACAATAGTTAAAAAAATATTTTTTTGTCTTATAATTGAATATTCAATGGCTAAGTTAATACAGTATATTTTTACTTGTCGCATATGTGAAAGCTCATTCGCTTTCATAGTCTTCTTCCTCATCTCCAAATGAAAAGACTGATGCATCTGCAGCCATAGCTTTAATATCACTAACGGCTAATGAGTTCTCTGGCGATTGAGTATAAACGCCTGTGGACGATGAAGTTATGACACTTCTGTTTGCAGAATGGTCGTTGGTCTTTGGATGTTCATTCATCTGATGTGGTTTACTAGTTGTGTGTGTTGAACCAGCGGTTTTTTCTGTAGTTGAATTAGATTCACTGTGTTTTGAGTTGCCTTCTACTTCTTCTCCATCACTGTCGGAGAAAACATCATCATCGTCTTTGTTCTGTTTAGATTTGGTATTGCTGGAATCAGCACTTGAGCTGCTTTGAGATTGTTGTTGGGTGGAATCAGATTTGGACTTTGTTGGTTGAGAATTTTTAGATTCTATCATTACAATCTCCACATGAAAACCAGGTGCAGGCAGTTTTCTCTGTAAAAACCATAAGGGATTTAGGTATAAGGGAAAGCAACAAGGTTTGATAGTCAGATCATCAAGGCTACGTAAATCTCTTTTACCTTGTCAAAGCCATCAAAGTCACTACCTTTCAGCATTGTTCTGTTAACAGTCAGTGTAGTATTTAGCCAACTGTGTGCAGAAAACAGAGAAAGTGAGTGAATTTGTCAATTTGGATGATGTCTGTGAAGAAATTAAAGTTTTACCAGTAGAAATCTCCATTGCTGTCTTCAAAGTAGATTTTGAAGTCACCGGCTAATTCTGTTAGACCAGCTTCACCAGGTATTGCAAAGACCACAACTCCTTTTTTTGGTGCCTTCATCCAAAAATCTTCAGGCTAAAACCCACAAAACCAAGGTCTGAGTCGTGCTTATGTAAAACAACAAAAACAGATGAGAGAGAGAGAGAAAAGAAGCAAAGAGAACAATGCCTACCCCCAAATCCTTTGTTTTCTGATGTTTTGTTGTTGAGAAAAGTACATCTGTTCAATAGAAGAAAACGGATCATTTTTCAAACCTATGCAAATATACGGAAGACAAGAAGAAACGAGCTCTGTACTATTGTGGTTGGAGATTGTAATTGCAGGTCTAATCCAGTAAGGGCAATTGATCAGGCGAAACCCTCTGAGCATGCATCTACATAAATGATTGTTCACTGGTTATGGATGTATGAATATCACTGCGATCAAACTAATTGATTGGTCAGATATGTCTGAAGCATACCTTCGCTCGGGTGGAACTTTCCCATCAAAGAGATGCTGAACACGTTCGTAATACTTGACATATCGCTGAAGAAAAGAGAAAGGATTGTTTAGTAGGATGAGTGAGGACTAAACAAACACATAAGAAGATTGGTAGGAGCTCAGGACTTACAATCTGACTTGGTAGAACAAGAGCTTTTCCATCGACACATCTCTTTTGGTTATAGTAATCAATAGCCTCCTCAGCTGTAGTAAAGAACTGCAATGGAGTTATCAGCCAGATCAGCAACAGGAGTCTTATATAGAAGGAATGTGTGCATTGGCCAAGACTTTGCTTCATTTAAGTCTCACCTTGAGATATAGAAGAAGACAGCAAATCATTAATCCAGTTCTTGCCATTCCGGCTTTACAATGGATAACCACTACATTTTGGATGTCTTCTTTCAACCATGTGTATGCACTTTGACAAAATGATGGTATTAACTGAATCGGAGGACAATTATGGTCATCGAATGGGAAAGATGCAACCTGAAAGAAAGGAAATTAGACAGGTTATGAAGTGAATGCTGTAAACACTAGCTTCACGCGACGACAGAAACTGTCTGCAAAATATATGGTCTGATATAGCAGGTGAGCGAGGACGTATAATGTATATACCTTCCCCTCAAATTTTGAAGCATCATACAATCTCTCTGAACAAAGGTTGTAGACCTTGTATTTGTCCTGCATATTAGGAACAAGGTTTAGAAATCAGGTTTGTAACGACATGGTCAGACATAGCCAAGTAACACTGCAAGTCTGGGCTGGAGTGTCTAATAAAATCCAACCGGTATGAATCATATAAGAATTGGTGATGTTGTCAGAAACTCATACGGTCTAAAGAGGCTTCTAGTCTGTGTCAATGGTTACCTTGTGATGAGTTTCAAAAAACTTGATCACCTCTTCCATGTGATTGCGATATAGTCCCTGAATATGCATTTTTAAATCAGAAGCACAAGACCAAGAGAAGAACAAAACTGGTTGGGTCAGACTAGGACAAGCTTGTTTACCTCAAAAAATCCAAAAAGACCGGAGCTCATATCACCCGCTGGGAACCCCATTGCGATTATGTTCTCAGTAATATATGTCATGTCCAAATCGAATTCTCCCTCCTGAGGTTGGACCAGGTGTCACGTAAAATAGAGATGTAAGTGATACTGAACGAGGCTCTTACACATATAGTATAATCTAGTCGGTGCATTACACTGGCCAGCATGGACAGCTCATAAAAAAAATGGTAAATACTAGTTTTGGGAAAACATTTTGGGCCAGCCCCTACAAAAGGGATTAAGGGTAGTGTTACCGCAAGAAGCTGTTGTTACTATAATGTGCGTCACTACAGTTCCAAGAATCTAAGAAAATCAAGGACGACAAAGTTACTATACCTGGTATCTTCTTTTATTCTGAGAAACAATGTGGCGTGCTTTCACCTGCATTGCTTTTACAGCACCACGAGATGAATCGACCACGGCTTTCGTGAGCGACTCAAGAGCACCACCAACTTGTGTGTTTGGTGCTGTAGGGTCACTGACCTCATCTGACCCTTTAGTTGGCAAATGTAGACCAAGTTCTGAGGTGAATCTTGTGAAAGCTGACATTCCAGAATCTGTAGCGTTTGAATCTTGCTGTGGGAATTTAAAACTTTTGGCCCACGAAGAAAGACCAGAAGAAGAAAATATAGATGGCGGTGATTCACGTGGGGAGGAATCTGGCGGGCATGGAACTATATCTTCGGTTTTAGCTGAAGGTTCAGAGCTGGTAGAAAGAGCAGGTTCAGAGCCGGTAGAAAGAGGAGGCGTTTGAGTATCAACCTTTGCAATTGAAGCTTCTGTACAATTGGAGTCTTCATGAGTTTCTCCTGCAGAGCTCACGAGATCTTTTCCAACCCCCATAACTTTTTCAGAAGGTTCAACATTACCAGGAATGGTTACATCTTCCGCAGGTATTAGTATAGCTGGAGACTGAGATGAAGAGCCAGCAGGATCAGCGTCCATTTTAAGCTAGTCCAAAGCTAGCCAAGACAACGATTAGCCTACTTGACGACTGAAGAGCAACCAAGAACCTAAAAGCAGAGGAAAGTTTACGTTTGATTATAAGTCTAGCTTCTCCATTATTCAAACACTTAGCAGAATACAGAAACGACTCCAAATTCCCACATTATCCATGTTTGTAGTTACCATAAGCTTGTACATATAAAGTCGTCGATATATAAAATCCAGTGATAACGAAAAACAGCTTCGTAAGAGGAATGTCAGAAGGTATTAGTGGCTAGTGCATAGTGCTATTATCCAATAGGTCCCAAGCACGAAATACAGTCTCATCCATTTTCACAAATCTCTCTCTCAACGCCAAATCAATGAAGGAGTCGAAGATATAGATCTCAAATCATAACAGCGAGGTAATCATTGAGCAGATCAAGATGCATGAAATGAAACTAGACTTTCTATTCGACCAGCATTGGCCGGAGAAAACAAAAATAAAAAAACAAGACTAGACATTGTTTACCGGAGAATGTGGAACGATTAGCTCCAAGTTATTTCGTAACGACGAAGAGATTCAATGGAGGACGCAGATCGGGGTTGAATCAGAGCAGCGTACGAAATATCCGATGAACGTGCGGAGATTAACGATCAATTAACGCCTGCTACGGCCTTTTCTTTTTCTGTCATCCCCGCTCTTGCGGTCAGAATTTTGTCATTCATTCACTGGGCCTTTTAAATGGGCCTATATGGGCTGATATATACTCCAAACCAATGGGCTTTTCTGATTTTAAAATATGTCTAAGCAAATTCTTTCTAAGTTATATTATATGTTTTTTTTGTCACAATATTATATGTAGTTCTACATTTATATGACATATTTCTTCATTTATATGATATATAAATTTCCATAACTAAAAAGGTTTCCTTTTTTTTATCTTCTTCTCACTAAAAAGGTTTCTTTAAAATACTTTTTCTGTAATGTTATTTGCCATACCATTTTTTTCTTTAGATTTTTTTCCAATATTAGCAACATATCAATTGAAAAATGTTTAAAATACCAATCTATATATAAATAAAATTAATTCCACTACAAATAAAAAAAAGTATAGCATGGTTACTTCAAAACCCATGTACCACAATAGCAATGCACTTAGCTTGAATAGTAAAAGAAAAACATAAATTCCTTCTAAATGAAAACAAACATTAAAAAAAAATCAGTTTAAGAAGGTGGCCTATAATAAGCATAGACAGAATAAAAAGTTTGAGACAATGTAAGAACTAGGAGAATAACAGCAGCACAAAAAGAGACAACTGCCCATGGATTATTGAAGTACTTATGTTTTAACGTCGCTCTCCAAGCATTCCACTTATGATCGTAATAACGATTAACCTCAATCGATAATCGAGAAAGATAACTATCTTCAGTATCGAATACAACTTCTTGACACAAACGATTGAATAAATCTGCAACTTCAGAATCACTCCCTAGCCAATGTTCAATGACACCACAATAATGTAAGTAGCTTACATCTTCGTGAGAATCTATTAGATTGTCCATGAAGATTATGTATGATGTTATGTCATTGCTCGAGTCGATATGGCATTGCTCGAAAGCTATAAGATTCAGAAAAAGAGACTTCGTACCTAAAAAAAACACAAGAATTTTAATTTCTAATTAATTTATTCTTTATTAATCCATAAAAATCGATACAAACGAGAAAATATTATTTTATGCATGTGGGGCAAGAATTAAAAAGAAGCAAATGCGAAAAACGTGAACATACCGTCATGGATAAGTAGTCTTGGTATTTCTAGATAACCGTTTTTGAATTGAATATCCCAAAACCGGTCGGTTTTCCTTTTTCTGAATTTTATACCGGCCTCTCTTAGCTCCGTTACGCAATGTATTAGTTGTTGTCGGCGTTTGTCCGCTACGCGTGTATTCCGAGACCATCTTTTTCGTGTTAACCTTGGTTCCGGTTTAGGACCAGACCGGAGTAGACTTCGGCGGAAAACATCTAGACAGTGCAATTCTCCCATGTCGGCGAATGGGTCAAAGGTTTTATCTTTTGCCAGAGAGATTTCGAGTTTTGATTGGTCAGTTTTGGTCAATGGCTCGTCTGTTGGCATTAGTGGATCGAAAAACCGAACTGCTAATTGTGCCACTAAACCGGTTTGGTTCCGTGTACCGAGCTGTAGCTCTAATAACCGGTTTAGAACGAACAAAGGAAGTTGATTTTCAAGCATTACCATGTCACGTTGAATCGAATGCATCGATCCTCTCATTGCGAAAACTGGATCGTTACGAGCATACCTACACAAACGTAAGTGAGACCGGTTTAGCAGTTATTTTAGAGAACCGGAAATAACCAGTAATTGAAAAATCAGGCTTACCCGAGTTCCGTGAATCCTTCAACGGCTCCTCTAAAGAGCTCAAGGACAAAACAACCATCAAGAACAAGCATTTCCACAAATTCGTTACTATTCAAACTTATGGGACCTTCGTAACAAGCTCGAGCCTTCTCCTCTAGCTCTCTCATAGCGTCGATATACATTTTAATGCCTTGGTTCGTACGTTTCAAGATTCTACTGACCGCACGCCATTTGTGACGGTCCATAGACCTGAGCCGTTTCTTACCATGATGGTATGGACCAAGTGAGACGGTCTGAGGAAAATACGATTTGTTGTCGTTCTCTTGAAGATAATATGGAACTCTGTAGATACAGAGCTTTCCCCAGCTCGTCGTGTCGTCGTCTCTATTTGCTTGTTCAAGCTTGTCTGTAATCGAGATCACCCAATCGTCTCGTGTTTCTCTTGGACTCTCTTTGATTACCTCGATCTTATCGGGCTCAGATTGAGTCTTATAGTTGTTTTGATCTTGGTCGGATCTGGTGATTTCAGGTAAACTGAGGAGATTTTGATCTTGATTAACCGGTTCGGATCCTTGGTTCTCGGTTTCGAGCTTTTCACGGATCTTGAGGGTGAGTAAGTACCAGCTTAACATATCTTTGTAGAAGACAGCCACCATTTTCTTTGATTGAAGCTTTTTCAAGAAAATGAGAGAGGAAGAGAGAAGCAAGTAATATGTGAATGATTTTAAGCTATGATTGGTTACTTATTGTACTTATGGACCCAACTGATCTGTAATGACAACTACCCTAATTAGATATTTCTAGATACGCAAACACATTAATAAATTTGAAATTAAAGATACAACTAAACTATATATACTCTTTTCTTGTAAGTACTAAAATACACAAATTAATTGAGGTGTTGTTTTGTTGACCAAAAAAAAATTGAGGTGGTCTTTTCACTGAATTACATAATCAAAAACCCTCTAAATGCGATTAAATAACCTAGAGAGAGACAGCCTAAGATCTTTCTAATTAACAAAAGAGAAAGTGAATAGTTTACGTTTTGTAAATCCATCACATTTATTATCAAAACGTGAACCTATAAAATATTAAACATGTAGACCAGTGTAAAATGAATATTGCTGTATTATTGGTATAATATAGATTATAGAATTGAGATAGGCATGAGACAAGTACTTTTTATATATATATTTTTTGGATATCATTATTAGCCAAATACAATAGCATGATAAGATGTGATGTATTCATGTAGGTAATCATTTAGGGAATATGGGAGTAGGTTGATAAGATCAGATTACTTGTTTTGTGAAATTTGGGTAATTTCAAAAGATAAAAAAATACAATACAAAGCTCTATCACACACGCATATATATATATATATATGTTTTTTTTTTCTTAATTGTTTATTTCCTCTTTGTGTCAACTCCAAATTCACATTTCATCAATGGCATATGTTATTTTCTTATATCTTATGTGCATGAGAGAGTTAACGAAACATGTCACTATACAGCTAGTGAGGAACACGGCACGATCTCAGCATTTCTCTCATATGGATGATATGATTGCTTTAACAAACTCTTACTCTGTTGACGCATTTTTGCTTCTTTTAGGGTGTGACCGATGGAGCCAATAGTGGAAAAGAAAATGGTTGAATATGTTTCACGTTAATTAAAATAAGACTTTTCTTTAGGTTATAAATGTAGCTAGTGAATATTTGTTATAATTACCAATTCCCATTTCCTCACTATTTAATTCTTCTTGTTTTTACAAATTCTGATTAATAACTCAAACCTCAAACTTCAACGCGACTTCCTCGAATCAAACATCGGTGGAAAACATAAGAGTAGAACATTTAATCACTTGATTCTAAACACTTTTCACCAATCACATTTTTATATGTTTATTTCAACTTTTATTGTAAATTAGATGAAGAAATGTGAGTATCACAATTATCTTTCACCCGTTGTATTGAGAAAATCTTATTCAAATAACAAAATTTTTAAATTCTATTGTGATTACTTAGACACGAATTCCAGTGATCATTAATGTTTTTACAACTAATTTGATCTAGTCTTTCCGATAACAATTCCAAATCTGACAATACCACATTATTGGTTGGAGAACATCATGTAAAATAATGTAAGGTGATGTATATATATGTAGTTTAGTATTTTTCTTCTTCTTTGCAATGCAATAGAAAAGCTCGCAATGAAGAATATAAAAAAATGTCAGAATAAATATACAAATAAGAATTGTAATGAAATTAAGAAGGTGGCTTAAAATAAGGATAAGCACTGAAAAAACTCTGAAATAGCGTGAGAACTAGCAAAACAAGTGCAGCAAAAAAAGAGAAATAAGCCCAAGGATTACTGAAGTACTTGTGCTTCAAGATAGCTTTCAAAACATTCCACTTTCGGCTATAATACCCATCGACTTTATTCGACAAGTGAGATAAATAACTATTTTGAGGATCAAAAGCCACTTCTTGACATAGCCTGTTAAACAACTCCGCAACTTCATAATCACTTCCTAGCCAATGCTCAATGATACCACAGTAATGTAAATAACTAACATCTTCAGCTGAATCTATTAAGTTATCCATAAAGATTATGTAAGATGTTATGTCATTACTTGAATCGATATGGCATTGCTCGAAAGCTATAAGATTCGAAAACAGAGATTTGGTCCCTACAAAAACACGACACTGTGTTAATCTTATAAGTGAGTTATGCATTTGGTTCTATAGAAAACTATTTACAAAGTCAACGCAATTACCATCATGGATAAGTAATTTGGGTATCTCAAGATAACCGTTTTCGAATCTGATATCCCAAAACCGGTCGGTTTTTCTTCTCATGAACTTAATACCAGCTTCTTTTAGTTCGGTCACGCAATGTATTAGTTGTTGTTGTCGTTTGTCCGCCACACGCGCTTTTCTTGTCCATCTCCTTCGTGATAGCCTCGGCTCCGGGTTTGAACATGGCCGGAGAAGATTCCGACGGAACACATCTAGACAATGTAACTCACCTTTGTCCTTGTCAGCAATTGGGTTAAAGAATTTATCTTGCCCTAAAGAGTTATCTAGTTTTGACTGATGGGTTTTGGTCAACGGCTCGTCCGTAGGCATTAGTGGATTAAAGAACCGAACTGCTAATTTTGCCACTAAACCGGTTTGGCATCGGGGACCAAGCTGTAACTCTAATAACCGGTTGAGAACGAATAAAGGAAGTTGATTTTCAAGCATTACCATGTCACGTTGAATTGAATGCATTGATCCTCTCATCGCGAATACTGGATCGTTACGATCGTATCTACACACAATAAATAAAAGTCAACAGTTTAGGTAAAGGGATCTGAAATTGAATTTAAATAACCGGATAAACCAAAAATTGAATCACGCTTCGATTATTTACCCAAGTTCCGAGAATCCTTCATCGGCTCCTCTGAAGAGCTCAAGAACAAAACAACCATCAAGAAACATCATTTCTGTGAACTTGTTACTGCTCAAAACAATGGGACCTTCGTAGCAAGCACGAGCCCTCTCTTCAAGCTCTTTCATAGCGTCAATATACATTTCGATGTAGTGTTTGGTACGTTTCATGACCATATTGACCGCACGCCACTTGTGACGCTCCATAGGAAGGAGATGTTTGTTGCCATGATGGTATGGACCAAGAGAGATGGTTTGAGGAAAATATGACTTCTTGTTGTTCTCTTGAAGGTATTGTGGAACTCTGTAGATGCATAGCTTATCCCAACTAGTTGTAGCATCTTCTTTAAGTGCTTGATCCATCTTGTCTTTGATTGAGATCACCCATTCTTCTCGTGTCTCTTCAGGTTGTTGGTTTCGGGTTTTGAGTTTTTGGCGCATGATTAGGGTGAGAATGTACCATGTTAACATGTCTTTTTGGATCAAAGAAGATGGTTGTGGATTGTTTCTTATTCTTTTAACAAAATACCGCCAAGGAAGAATCGGTCCAAGCGGTGGTGGTGGTGGTGGAGGAGGTGGAGTTCTGCTTCTTTTCTTAAATGATGGTGGTATCGATCTAAATGATGGTGGTAATGGTGGTGGTGGTGGTGGAAAAGAAAGAATACGCACCATTTTCTTTGGATTGAAGCTTTTTCAAGAAATTGAAAGAGAAAAAATGTTAAAAACAAAGATGTAACAACAACATGATAGATCTGTGCACTACACACACATTAAGAAGTATATATATATCAAATCATACTTTGTCAAACTATAGATTTATTACCTCGACCGGCCACGTTATGTTTTTTTTTGTTAGAAGGTTTAAAATATACAAAACAGCAAAAGCCACGTTCTGCTTTAATTATACAATTCCTTAAAGAAAGATTCCAAAAAAACTCGTTTCTTACTAGCTCAATTGGTGTATTATGAGAGCCTTAACTGAAGAATTTCTCAGCATCATAACTTTGAGCTTTGTGATGATTGACAACTCACGCTAAGATTGTGAATTGAAGAATCTTCTGTAGTTCTAGCATATGGGCTCAAGATACAGTGAAATAATCCTCTTCTTATTTTTTGTGATACAATAGGAAAAACATAGTAAAGAAAACATACAAACGTTGAAAGTTAAATGAAAGAAACAAAGAGAATGAAAATTAAGGTGATGGTGGCTTAAAATAAGGATAAGAAGTGAAAAAACTCTGAAACAATGTGAGAAATAGCAGAATAACAGCAGCAAAGAAAGAGAAATATGCCCAAGGATTATTGAAGTACTTGTGCTTCAAAGTTGCCTTCACAACATTCCAAGTTTGGTTATAATAGCGGTCAACTTGATTGGACAATTCAGATAGATAAGTATCTTTGCGTTGGAAAGCAACTTCTTGACATAACTGGTTGAACACATTTGCAGCTTCTGAATCATTTCCTAACCAGTGTTCAATGATACCATAGTAATGTAAATACCTAATATCTTCAGCAGAATCTATTAGGTTGTCCATAAAGACTATGTAGGATGTTATATCGTTGCTTGAGTCGATATGACACTGCTCCAAAGCTATCAGATTTGAGAAAAGAGACTTCGTACCTACAACAAACACAAGAGACCATGTCAAGTGTTTTTGTTGTTGTTGTTGTAGTAATGTGTTTAGAGAAGAAAACGTGAAGTACTTACCATCATGGATAAGTAATTTGGGTATCTCGAGACAACCGTTTTGGAACCTAATATCCCAAAACCGGTCTGTATTTCTTCTCTTGAATCTGATACCAGCCTCTCTTAGTTCAGTCACGCAATGTATTAGTTGTTGTTGTCGCTTGTCCGCCACGCGCTTTCCCCAGGACCATCTCCTTCGAGATAACCTCGGCTCCGGCATCAGACTAGGCCGGAGCAAACTTCTATGGAAAACATCCAGACAGTGTAACTCTTCCTTTTCCTTGTCAGCAATTGGGTTAAAAAATTTATGGTTTTCTTGCGAGTTCTCGATCGTGGTTAATGGCATATCGGTTGGCATTAACGGATTCAAGAACCGTATTGCTAATTGTGCCACTAAACCGGTTTGGTTTTGTGGACCGAGCTGTAACTCTAATAACCGGTTAAGGACAAACAACGGAAGTTGGTTTTCCAGCATTACTACGTCACGTTGAATTGAATGCATCGATCCTCGCCTCGCAAAAACGGGATCATTTCGATCGTACCTATATTATATATACATATATCAAAGTCAACTGTTTGGAAAACAGGATCTGAATTCAGACCGGTTTATCATATAATTGAATTATCTGCTTACCCGAGTTCAAGAAAACCTTCGTGGTCTCCTCTGAAGAGCTCAAGAACAAAACAACCATCAAAAACCAGCATTTCTGTGAACTGATTACTGTTCAAATCTATATGACCTTCGTAGCAAGCACGAGCCCTGGCTTCGAGCTCTTTCATAGCGTCAATATATATTTCGATGCTTTGGTTGGTACGTTTCAAGACCATACTGACCGCACGCCATTTGTGATGGTCCATGGGCAAGAGCTGTTCGTTGCCTTGGTGGTACGGACCAATCGAGACGGTTTGAGGGAAGTAGCACTTCTTGTCGTTTTCCATAAGGGAGTGTGGAACTCTGTAGATACAGAGCTTTTCCCAGCTAGTGGTGGGGTGTACTGTACGTACTTGCTCCAACTTGTCTTTGATCGTGATTATCCATTCTTGTCGTTCGGGTTGCTGGTTTTGGCTTTGGAGTCTTTGACGCATCATGAGGGTGAGTAAGTACCAGGTCAACATCTTTCTGTGGATCAATTTTCGTCTTCTTCTTCTGACTCTAATGAAATCTAGTAGAGGAAGAATCGGCCCAAATGGTGTCAGTGGCGGTGGTGGTAGCGTTGGTGGTGGCGGTGGTAGTGGCTGCGGCGGTGGCTGTATTACAGTATCAGGGACTGGATTCTGAGTATGAATCGGCCCGAATGATGGTAGTGGTGGTGGAGTAGGAATCACCATTTTAGATGATTGAGAGAAAAAAGTCAAAAGCAAAGATGTAACTGTTTTGATTCTCCGACTGATTAGCTTATATTTATGGACCTCTTTGATATTTAATAGTAACAACCATAATTATACAGAACACTTCTCTGCACTTCACACACACGTTAGTAAGTTTAGCAATACTCGTACATTAACAAACATTAAACGTAATGGATAATGCTTTCATGGGCCACGTTCTGATTGTTAGTTCTTCTACAAACTCTTATAAAAAGACTCAAAAAAGTCTAGTGGTAATTTTATATATATTTTCATGGAGTGATATATTGAAATACTCAAAGTCTTACTAACAAAAATGCTCTGTGTTGCTTATAAAAGAATTGTGCAGTGTGACAATGATTGAGATTTGAATATCCAAACTTTTTATTAAAAAAATGAAATTGTATTTTTTTCTAAATGTCAATATATATAGTACATCAAATTTATAATTTAATAGCAATTTAAAAATCTGTCTCATATCAACCGAACCTATACAACTGTGTTTAACGTGATGACATTCTCTATATATTTGTTTAGACACAAGTTAAATCAAATCCAGTCTTCTTTTTACATATAGTAAAAACTCTAATACCTTTGTTCCCTAAACAATTGCATTCTTTACAAAAAAAAAAAATTAGCATGTCATTTATTCATTAGCTCAGTAGTCAGTACATTTATACACTTGCGTGATATATCCCTTAATTACTGCTAACTCAAAATAGGGTCGTTGAAGAATCCAATTAAAGATGTAATAAATAGTAGATATTGCAAACTCGGCACATGTCACGATCTGACCCTTCTCGTGTAAATGATGAGGTGCTCTTATTGAAAGACTCCCAAATAATCTCATTTAAGATTTAAATATTAAAAGTCTTAATTGAAAATTTTGACCAACCAAACATTGTGTTCCGACATGCAAACAGTAACCAAGTTTTAGGTGATTGTTTAATCAGGAAGGCGGTTTGGGAGTGAAAGATCTGATTACATAAAATCCAGCAGAGAGTCTCCATCTCTTGTGGTTGCTATTTGCAAGTTCAGATCCCCTCTCAATTGGAAATCGATCTAGAGTCTCAAAGATTTAGCAAGAAAATTCTTGAGATATAATGTAGAAGACAGAGTCTTTGCAAGCTTCTCGTACAATTTTTAGACATTTTTGTTGGCCCATTAACCTTGAAAATGAATCACCATCTGCTCCTACGATGGTTGGGCTCTTCTTCCAACTAGATGTCCAACGACAAATCAACATCACGACAATTTTGCCACCATCCAAACCACAACATCAGACTAGGGCCCCTAGTTCTCACAACAATGTGTATCACTATATATATATATCACTGTTTTGTTTTTGTAGTTATTGATCTATGTTGATAGGATCCGGCTTCCAAAAGAATAGTCAAAAATCAATTTTTATATATTTTATTTCGTGTTTTTAGATTGAGATATGTTAAATATTTACTTTCTAAACTTTTCTTTCGGGTTTGGGCAACAATTCGAGGAGTATTTATACATATATTAATATTCCCTCTGTTTCAATTTAATTGATGTTATAGAGAAAAAAAAATATTTCAATATAAGTGATGTTCTCACTTCTTAATACAAAAATTAACATATTTTTTCTCTTTTGCCCTTATAATTTTACGATTAATTTTGGTCAAAATTCTAAGGTAAATAACATGTCTTAATGATAAAGAAGGTTAAAATAGATATTTTACAAGCTTTATTAAATAATTTGTGTGTTACTACCTTAAACATATATTGTTTATAAAAATATATGTTCTGACCAAGTTTACTCTGTAAGTACCTTAATTGTTGAAAATTGAAATGTTCTCTTTTTTTTGGTAAACTGAAAAATGTTTACAAAGTTAATGTTCTGTTTGAATAGAAAGATAATAGAAATTGATGAAAAGAACAAGAAGACACAAATATTCTAAAAAATTGAAAAATAAGAATTATGAAAATTAAGAAGATGGTTTATAATAAGCAAAAATAGCGTAAAAGGTTTGAGAGAATGTGAGAATTAGAAGAGCAACTGCAGCTAAAAACGAAAGATATGCCCAAGGGTTACTGAAGTACTTGTGTCTTAAAGTTGCTTTCAACGAATTCCACGGACGACTGTAGTAACTGTTGACTTCACCAGAAAGCTGAGAAAGATAACTATCTTTGGGATTAAAAACCACTTCTTTACATAACCTGTTAAATATATCCGCAACTTCAGAATCACTTCCTAGCCAGTGCTCGATAATACCACAGTGGTGCAAGTAGCTAACATCGTTAGAGGAGTTTATAAGATTATCCATGAAGATTATGTAGGATGTTATGTTGTCGCTTGTGTGTATATGGCACTGCTCGTAAGCTATAAGATTTGAGAACAGAGACTTGGTACCTACAAGAATCACGAGAGAATGAGTTATTGGGTTCTCACCAACAAGATCATGAAGAAGCATATATATATGAGTGCAAGAATTATGAAGTTACCGTCATGGATTAGTAGTTTTGGTATATCAAGATAACCTTTGTTGAATGTAATATCCCAAAGCTGGTCAGTTTTCTTTCTTCTGAACTTAACACCTGCTTCTCTTAGTTCTGTCACACAATGTATCAATTGTTGTTGTCGCTTGTCCATGCTCATTTTCCGTAACGAAATGAACCGTCTATTTTTCGGATCTGGCGTCCAACTAGACTTAAATGTCTGAAAGAGACTTCGATGGAAAACATCCAAACAGTGCAACTGGTCATTGTTAGCAAGTGAGTGTACGACTTCTTCCCGCCCGCTCATGAGTTCTGACTGGTCTGGTGTGGTCAACTCCTCTCCCGTTGGCATTAACGGTTCGAAGAACTTAACAGCTACCTGTGCTACTGTACCGGTTTGGTTCTGTGTACCGAGCTGTAACTCTAATAACCGGTCCAGAATGAACAAAGGAAGTTGATTTTCCAGCATAACCATGTCACGTTGAATTGAATGCATCAATATTCCCATCCCGAAAACAGGGTCATTGGGTGCATATCTGTTCAAAACACAACAAAACTAGTTGATTATCAGATCGGTTTAGCAAGTATATGAGATAACCAAACAAACCAAGAAAATTTTAAGTCAGGCCTACCCGATTTCCGAGAATCCGTAAACGTTTCCCCTAAAGAGCTCAAGAACAAAACAGCCATCAAGAACAAGCATTTCTGTGAACTCATTACAGCTCATATCAATGGGACCTTCATAGCAAGCACGAGCCTTCGTTTCAAGCTTTTCCATGGCGTCAATATACATTTCGATGGGGTGCATAGTCCAGTCCATTACCTTATTGACCGCACGCCACTTGTGACGCTCCATGGGCAGGAGGTGTTTACGGCCATGGTGGTAAGGACCAAGAGAGACGATTTGAGGGAAGTAGGACTTTTCGTCGTTTTCTTGCATGTGATGTGGAACTCTGTAGATACAGAGCTCGTTCCAGGTAGTTGTAGCATAGTATCCACGTGTTTCTTCCATCTTGTCTTTGATTGAATTTACCCATTCCTCTCGTGTCTCTTTTGGCTCCGGCTTAGTCTCCACCAGGTTCTGCGAGTTTTGGCTTTGATTTCGTCCGGTAATTCCCTGGAAACTTTGGATGGGCACGAACCTTGTTGACCGTCTGAATTCCTTAATTGTGGAATTTGACTGACCATCCGAATATAAAACCATAGTTTTTGCTGATTAAACCTAGGAAAATAAGCAGAGAAAGAGAGATAAACAGAAACTCTCAAATGTCAATGCTACATCATAATAATATAATATGTATTCTCATGACTCTCCAATAATAAATATTATTAAAAAGGACTAATTAATTCTTGTGTTATATTTAAGGAGTGAGATTTACTTACCCGCCATTCTTATAAGATAACTTTAACTATCGTTTAATGTTTTAGATTTTGATTGGTAATACAAACTGATATTTAGTCATGAAGAAAAATAATAGAAAAGTTGATTTATCAATTTTGACACTGCTAGCTATTATTATTTTCGCTATTGATTACAATGAAAACATGAGCAATAAGAAAGCAAAGAAAATAATAAGAAAATTGAACGAGTGAATGAAGGAGCGGCTGACAAAAATCTAAAGTTTTCGGGAGAAAGAAGATAAGATGCAAACGTACGTTGGCCTCCAACCAAACACAACGCTGTCTTGACTTTTCATTTTTATTCAGTGGCTAGTAATATTTAGATGATTCGATACCCAAAATTCTATTTACAAGAATACCTAGATTTATAAAAATATTGTACGTACATATTTATAATATAGGTTAAAAATAGGGAAAATGTCATTTTAACTTTTCCATTACAAAAAATGGTAGGAAAAACATTTAATTTTTACTAGCCACTTAATCAATGAAATTTTCAGATTTAAATCTAAAGTTAACTTAAGTAGAATGTTTAAAGTAAGTTAT
Source organism: Lepidium campestre (assembly GCA_009757365.2). Taxonomy (NCBI): domain Eukaryota; kingdom Viridiplantae; phylum Streptophyta; class Magnoliopsida; order Brassicales; family Brassicaceae; genus Lepidium; species Lepidium campestre. The sequence goes on from WJSH01003595.1 coordinate 25,969, forward strand.
GCCACCTACATCCGAGCATGTTAGAATGTTATTGATATCCATATCAAAAGTTAAAATCTTTTTAATCTAATATATATGATATGAAGGGCAAACTTATTGTCAATTGGTTTTGAATTGAAAACCTATAATTTATTTTGGAGCTGATGTTCCCCAAAGATTAGACAATTCACATGCAGCTTGTAGTTGCTAAGGCTGCATCGGAGAATAGTTGGATGCTTTTGAAGATGTGTGAAGGGCACGTGAAGATAAAAGCGCTTACGTGAAGATTGAAGCGGTTGCCAAAAATTCATAAGATTTCAAAAGAAAAGAAAAGCTGAAAATTTGGTAAATATTTTCTAACAAGATTTTGAATAAAAAAAGGAAATCATTGGATGAGTCCAAATCATTGGATGAGTCCAAATCAATGGTTGGACGTGATCAAGACTAAAAATCTTAATCTCGTTAGGATTATGTTTAGGCCCGTCAGATTTGTTTACACCTTAGAAATCTAGATTTAGGTTAGTTTCTAAGATTTTCAACAAATTGAAATTTTTTTGTAAGAAAAGTTTTATTTGAATAAATTTAGTTTTCGTGAGTTTACAGCGTTCTGTGTGCGGATTAATCTGTTATCTACTACTATAGGTCCTGACCTCTTTATTGGTCCATTTAATTTGGCGAATCTTTCTCTTTCTCGACAAAAATGTATTGGGACTTAAGGCAAGTTGAGTCAAAAAAATTGTGGGCGTCTTGTATATGTATGATTTAAAGGCTCGGTCCCAAAGCATGCTTTCTCTTTCTGATTTTTAAATTTGGATAGACTTCCGCTAAGATCAAGGTTAGCAAATTGGGGGTTAAATATTACAAATGCTTGTTGTGCATATGTAGTCTCGAGACCAATTTTTTTTTTTAATGTGACATAACGGTTGATTTATGGGCCAAACTTTTGGCTAGGTTAGGCCAATATGTGTGTGTTTTTGCGTCTTGGTCAGTGTTATTGAACTGGCTAAGGGTAAGTCCGAACTCCCAGCAACTCACTCTCAGAAAAATCTCAACGCAAGCCCTCATCTATATCATTTGGAGGGAAAGAACAGAAGACTCTACAGCAATATGTGTAAAGAATAATATGTGCTCATTATAGATGATAACGATGATTACTTATAAGATAACAAAATCTTCGTAACCTAATTTGAGATAAAAAAAAATTGTTTATCGTTTTAAAGAAACTTACAATGACAATTAATCAACATATAACTAAATTAAGCAATATCTGAACTGGACAATCTTTTGGCATATGGGCTCAAGATGTAGAGAATAGAAGAATGTATTGTATTAGGGTTAATCGGTAGAGTACATGGAGATAGATATATATACTGTAGAAAAAAAAACAACGACCTCGATAGTGCTTGACACTAGCCCAAGACCGTAATAACCGAGAACCCGAAAGAACAAAGAAAGTTTCTAAGTATGAAGAAAAAATATGGAAGAACTCTCAAAAAGATTTAGAGAACTT